>SJYT01049985.1:299495-328825 GCA_006410635.1 Cephalophus harveyi | reverse complement strand
GTTGGAGAAGACTCTTGAGAGTCCCTTGGACTGCAAGGAGATCCAACCAGTCCATTCTGAAGGAGATCAGCCCTGGGATTTCTTTGGAAGGAATGATGCTAAAGCTGAAACTCCAGTACTTTGGCCACCTCGTGCGAAGAGTTGACTCATTGGAAAAGACTCTGATGCTGGGAGGGATTGGGGGCAGGAGAAGAAGGGGACGACCGAGGATGAGATGGCTGGATGGCATCACGGACTCGATGGACGTGAGTCTGAGTGAACTCCGGGAGATGGTGATGAACAGGGAGGCCTGGCGTGCTGCGATTCATGGGGTCGCAAAGAGTTGGATACGACTGAGCGACTGAACTGAACTGAACTGATTGGCGTCTGAGCACTAGAGAGCCCCAGGTTATATCTGGGTTACATGCCTATTATGTTACTATTTCTGATACCTGTTTCTGAACCACAGATTACACTGGGCTCTCTGACCCAAACTCTTTCAAAATTTGGGCCCCTAATCCATCAGCGGTCTTCTCTTTGAGCGCTGTCACTTTTTGTTAGTCTGCCTCACGCTATAGTCAATACAACCCACGTTTACCAGCCCCTTTGGGAAAAGCATAGCTTCCAATATTCTTAACCTTCCAGTGGAACTTTCCTCTCCCCACCTTGCTTGCAGCTGTTTCTCTTATGCCTCCATGACATGGCTGCTCAGCATTTTGAAGGTTTCAATATAGCCTTTCCTAAGGAAATGCCTTCCTAGCAGAAGTTCCCAACGTGGGCATCAGACCTGCTGTTTGCATAAGTAAGCAGTCCCTCGTACAGATGAAATGAGCAGTTACATATGTGCAGATCGGTCCTAATAGGTACCGTATGCTCCAATTACCCATTTTCCCAGCCCCCCAGACTGATTGGTTATTAATGCAACAGATGGAGCAATTTAGCACAAGCAAACTCCCCAAATGCCACCCTTCCCCTCCCCTTCCCAGACCCACCAGCTTCTCCCGGCATCCTCCTCATCTTTGTCATGGCAGAATAAATGCCACTCAGCAGTATCCAGTGCCTGCCCTTAGTTCCGCTGACAGTTAAATTGCATCTCCTTAATGAGGGTGCCACTCGGGAAACCCAAATGGGCCTTCACTGTCAAGGAGACTCAACTGACAAAAACTGGGTTTCTAAATTGCATCCTCTGTAAAAGCTCTCCTGTTTGGAGTTCTGTCAGCTGGAAATCCTTGACATGTCTGAAGTTCAGGGATAACTGAGGTTTGCTAAGGTGACCCAGAGTTCTGGTGAGATCCTGGGTCTCTTGTGCACCATCATGGACACAGTTGATAATGTTTGGCCTTCCCATGAGAGTGTCAGAGACTTGGAAGCCTTTAGAGATGAAAGCAGGGAACCGGATAGGGCAGCAGGTTGTAAACTGATTTACTTGGGACCCTGGGGATCCACAGAGGTACCTTTAGGTGCGAGAAATCGGTGCAGTGACGTGCAGAAGTAGGCTGTAGTTCACACCCGGTTTTAACCAGGCCTGTTCCATTTTTACTTCGTGGGCTTTATCATTTATTTGGCATATGAATATGAACAAAATTTAACAGCCAAAGTAAGTTGGAAAACCAAACAGTTTACTGGTTTCAGACTTGGCCTTCCAAGATCTTTTAAGCTCTTGAAGTGATGCAGGTAAAGGAGGAGGCTGAATAGAAGCTATTTTTAAATGTTTCACAAAGCTTAAGAGAGCTTCTCCATTTACTGAATGTTCCCTGAAATGTCACACAATGATCCCGTCCATCCCCCAGCTTCACCCACAGCTTTCACAGCGGTGACTCATAGGCTCCAACACAGACCCGTTTCTCAGAATCCAGACCTGAATCTACTCTCATCCAAACTACATTTCTTCTTGCAATCCTCAAGGCATCTCAACCTCAGTGTGTCCAGACCCAAAGGTATAATCTACCCCTCGTCTTCCACTGCCCCCTCAAACCAATTCCTTTTCTGTTTTTTTCCCGTCTCAACACAGCAATTTCCTCTACTGAGCCGCCTTCGACAGAACCCCACAAATCACCCTCAGCAATGCTCTCTTCCTTTCCTGGTGTGTCTAGACCATCACCAAGTCCTGTCAATTCTCCCTTATGAACACCTTTTTATGCCACCGACTCTCTCCGTCTCCTCTGATAATCACTCGGCTTCTAGAATCATTTGAAAAGGCAACTGTAAAGTTTTCTACTTGCTCTCTGCTTCCCTTCTCCCTTGTCTTCTCCAAACTCCTCCCTAACTTGCAACTAAAGTTCTATTTTGGCAAGACACTTCTGACTACCTTACTCCTCCCCTAAAATCACATCCATGTTTTCATATCTTGTGATGAAGAAGCCCATGCTCAGCAGGGCCCAAGGCCTTAAAAAGCCTGGCTCCAGCCTCATCACTCACCACCGGCCCCTTGCTCCTTATGCTCCAGCCATTCCCTGTATACATCAGGGTCCCTTCCACCTTTGTCCATTTTGTTCCCTCTGTCTGGAATACCTTTCCTTCACTTCTTTGTCTAGTCAACTTCTCTTCATCCTTCAGAGCCCAGCTCAAGCTCCATTACCTCTGGCGTCCTTGCTCAGGTCTTGGACTTCCAAGTCTTGATTCCTCCATCCTTTCTCCATAGCATTTGTGACAATCTGGTCTGTAGATTATTTGATGGAAATCTAACCTTGCTCTAAACGGTAAACTCCATGCAAACAGAGCTTTTGTCCATCCCTATACCCTGAGCATCCAGCACAAGGCCAGCACACAGCAGATGCTCAGTAATATCTGTGAGATGTAGGGAGGGAAAGATTTCTGCTGTGGCTCAAATCAGCCTGTATTCTCTGTGATGTCACATTGTTTATCTTCTGCTAATGCAAAGCTTGAGAGAATATCTTTGTTTAAAAATGATTGACGGTTTTGTCTGATACGAGAATTGCTACTCTGGTTTTCTTTTGATTTCCATTTGCATGAAATATATTTTTCTACCCCCTCACTTTCAGTTTTTATGTAGGTCTGAAATGGGTTTCTTGTAGACAACATATATACAAGTCTTTTTTTTTTTTTTCTATCCATTCAGTCAGTCTATGTCTTTTGGTTGGAGCACTTAATCCATTTACATTTAAGGTAACTATTGATATATATGTCCCTATTGGAATTTTCTTAATTGTTTTGGGTTTGTTTTTGTGGTCTTTTCCTTCTCTTGTGTATCCTGCCTAGAGAAGTCCCTTTAGCATATGTTGTAAAGCTGGTTTGGTGGTGATGAATTCTCTTTAAAAACTTTTGCTTGTCTATAAAGCTTTTAATTTCTCCATCAGTTTTAAATGAGGTCTTTGCTGGGTAGAGTAATCTGGGTTGTAGATTCTTCCTTTTCATTACTTTAAATCCTGCCACTCTGTTCTGGTCTACAGAGTTTTGCTGAAAGATCAGCTGTTAACCTTATGGAGATTCCCTTGTATGTTACTTATTGCTTTTCCCTTGCTGCTTTTAAAGCTTTTCCTTTGTGTTTAATTTTTGTTAGTTTGATTAATATATGTCTTGAAGTGTTTCTCCTTGGGCTTAACCTGTATGAGACTCTCTGTACTTTTTGGACTTGGCTATTTCCTTTCTCATAAGGAAGTTTTCGACTACAATCTCTTCAAATATTTTCTCAGATTCTTTCTCTTTTTATTCTGGGACCCCTATAAATCTAATGTTGGTGTGTTTAATATTGTCCCAGAAGTCTCTGAGACTCAATTCTTTTCATTCTTTTTTCTCTATTATTGTCTTCAGCAATTATTTGCATCATTCTATCTTCCAGCTTGCTTATCCATTCTTCTGCCTCAGTTACTCTGCTATTGATTCCTTCTAGAGTATTTTAAATTAAAAATGAAATTATTTAGATTAATTTTTATTTAATAATCATGCTGTTCATCACTGTTTGTTTATCCTTTATTTCTTCCAGGTCCTTTATTCCTTTATTATTCCCAGGTTAAATGTGTTAAATGATTCTTGCATTTTCTCCATTATATTTTTGAGATTTAGCTTCCCTGCTGGTTCAGAGGGTAAAGCGTCTACCTACAATGCAGAAGACCTGGGTTCGATCCCTGGGTCGGGAAGATCCCCTGGAGAAGGAAATGGCAACCCACTCCAATACTCTTGCCTGGAGAATACCATGGATGGAGGAACCTGGTAGGCTACAATCCATGGGGTCTCAAAGAGTGGACACGACTAAGCGACTTCACTTCACTTTACTCTCATTACTCTGAATTTTCTTTTGGGTAGTTTGCCTATTTCTTCTGCATTTATTTTGTTTTGTGGGTTTTTATCTTGTTCCTTCATCTGCCTGATATTTCTTTTTATTTTGTCTAACCTACTGTGTTTGAGGTCTCCTTTTCCCAGGCTGTAGGGTCATAGTGCATATTGCTTAAACAGACATTTCTCCAAAGAAGACATACAGATGACCAAGAAACATATGAAAAGATGCTCAACATCACTCATTATTAGAGAAATGCAAATCAAAATCACAGTGAGGTAGCTTTGACCAGCTCACACTGGGCAGAATGGCCATCATAAAAAAATCTGGAGAGAATGCGGAGAAAAGGGAACCCTCTTGCACCATTTGTGGGAATGTAAATTGGTACAGCCACTATGGAGAACCTTAAAAAACTAGGAATAAAACTGCTATGACCCAGCAATCCCAGTACTGGGCATATACCCTGAGAAAACCATAATTGAAAAAGATACATGTACCCCAATGTTCATTGCAGCACTATTTATGATAGCCAGGATGTGGAAGCAACCTAGATGTCCATTAATAGATGAATGTGTAAAGAAGTTGTGGTACATATATACAATGGAATGTTACTCAGCTGTAAAAAAGGAATGAATATGAATCAGTTCAACTGAGGTGGATGAACCTAGAGCATGCCATACAGAGTGAAGTAAATCAGAAAGAGAAAAACAAATATATATTAATGCATAGGTATGGAATTTAGAAAAGTGGTACCGATGAACCTATTTGCAGGGCAGGAATAGAGATGCAGACATAGAGAATGAACTTGCGGACACAGCGGGGAAGGGGAGGTGAGAGTGAATTGCGAGAGTAGCGTTGAAACATCTACATTACCATTTGTAAAATGGATAGCTAGTGGGCAGTCACTATATAACACAGGGAGCTCAGCCCAGTGCTCTGTGATGACCTAGAAGGGTGGGATTGTTGGAGGCTGGGACGAGGCGGTTTAAGAGGGCAGGAAATATGTATACCTATGACTGATTCGTATTGATGTATGGCAGAAACTAACACAACATTGCAAAGCAATTATCCTCTAACTAAAAATGAAAACAAATTAAAAAATAAAAAAATTTTTAATGTCAAAAAATGAATAAGTGAGCTAATGATTACTTCTGGTAAGTGGTTTTCTTTTACAGGCAGGATCTTTTAAAATAGACTGAAAAAAAAATTATTAATAGAAGATATCCTTGAAGAAGAGTTCAAAAATGCTTGTGTCAACTAATCCTTTTATTTCTCCAAATTATTTATATGCACTGTCTCAGAATCCTCTGAGCAATGTCAGGGGCTGGTTTATGATCTGTTTTTTTAATGAAAGGGGAAACCGAGGGTCAGAGTAATTAAGTAAGCTGCTTAACAGCCAGAGCTAGAGAGTGACAAAGCCAGGATTCTAACCCATGTCTGTCTCATCCGAAAGCCAAGCTCTTTCTACACTTTATACTGACAGCTTCCCCGCCACCATACAGTTGCGGAAACTGATCGGAACAGAAGTTGCTTGCCCAAGGTCATGCAGCTAGTATATGGCAGGAGGGCAGATTCAGATTTAGTTAGATTTCCCAACTCTCATAGCTCTCTGTTATCTCCATAATCTTGCATATTTTCCTATGTCTGAATATCACAAAGTATATAAAGCATCAACAATCCATAGGAGACACGAACCAGCCTGAGAACATGAGTTAGAATAAAAGGTTCCATTTTCAGTAGTGAACTAGGTCCCCTGGAAAACAGAACCCGAGGAAAAGCCATGTGCTAACAGCAAGGGGAGGACAGGGGGAGAGTGGTAGGGAGGCTACTATATCAAAGAAGTACAATGAGGGGTAGATGGAAGGGAGATGGGGAAGGAAGGGAAGTCCAGGCCAACTGGTTAACTGGTTCACTATCCTGCTAGTCAGAGCTTCACGAGAGAGCAAGCCCATTTTTTGGCCACTTGGAACATTCCAGAAAGGCTGGATTTGACCACCGCATCTCAGAAGGTTCCGTCAGTGTTGGGAGAGTGACTCAGTTCAGCTCCCCATCTCCATCTCTCACTGGGCTCTAACTCGCCACGTCTGGTTGGCATCGCCTGGTCTCGGGAGCTTCCGTGAATCTGGACTGCTAGCACCTGGGTGCTCCCCCGACACTGGGCACCAGGGAGGATGTGATGGAGGGAGACGAGGACCACAGCCAGCTCAGATGCCGAGTCACCAGCCACTGTGGCCTGGGGCTTTATGAACGGATAAACAGTGCAAGAATTTGCTGGAGGCACACCAGCTAAGATACAAACCAGGTGACTCAGCCCAGGCACAGGAGGGGCCTCAATCAGCAATGCTTCCCGTGAAGTTAATTTTATTTGTCAACTTGACTGGACTAGAGAATGCCCAGATAGCTGGTAAGACATTATTTGTGGGTGTGTCTGTAACAGTGTTTCTTCAAGCCTAAGTAGAGATCATCCTCTTCTATGCAGCTACACATCATTCAACCCACTGAGGACCCGAATAGAACATAAGGATGGCGGAAGGGTGAATGCATCTGCTCTCTGCTGGGGCATCCATCTTCTCATGCCCTTGGGCATCAGGGCTCCTGGTCCTCAGGCCTTCAGGCTCAGACTGGGACTCATACCATTGGCAGCCCTGGTTCTCGGCCTTTGACTTTGGACTAGAACTACAGCACTGACTTCTTTGGCTTCTAGTTTGCCGACAGCAGGTCTTGAGACTTCTCATCAAATAATAAATTTTTCTTTCTATCTCTATATATTCCATTGCTTGTGTTTCTCTGGAGAGCCCTGACTAATACACTACATGTTTAAGTATTCTCTAAACTAATACACCCCAAGATTAAGTATTCTCTTTCTCAGCTCTGATGTAATGGTAAACAGGGGAAAAGAGCTTCATCATGGAAAAGGTCTGGTTTTGAATGCTAACTGCTACCTCATTAAAGATGAGGCTCTTCCTTCAACTGCAGAATGGGGATACTTGCAGTGTCTGTGGTATCAGATTGAGATAAGACCATTTTTCAAGCTTTTCTAGGAGCAGCAGGTAGAGAAGGATGCATGTGTAATTCTGAAAGGTTGGAGACAGTTTAAAACAGCTACTGCATAAGTGAAATATCCTTGAAACCTAAGCTATCATTAAACATGAACATAAAATGTGCATTCTAGTCCATAACAAACCATGTTTGCTTTGATCATTGAAAATTTCCCTCAACGTAATTTTAAAGAAAATGCAAAACTTCAGGAAGAGTTTATTCTACGAATGTATGTACTCTCTAAAACACCATCAGAATCTTGTTGGGGGTGCCTGAGCAGCCCAGTTTGAAAAGTACAATTAAGGCACAGAAACAGCTTCTATTTACTAAGTACATGCTAGGCATTTGAGTTGTATTTTCTTATTTGATCATCTCAAAATCACTATGAGGTTATTTCCCTGGTTTTACAGATGAGAATGTCAAGATTCAGGGATATTAAGTACTTGTCCAAAGCTTACACATTGTGGGGCAGTTTAGGAAAGAATTAGAATTCAGTTCATTGTATCCAAAGGTCAGATGTTTATCCACTGGACTTTGTGGCTACCCGATGCACATTGAGTGCCTGGCCCACTGCCTGGCCTTAGCAGAGGCCATGAGCCAATCTCACTGCTACCACCTCTTGGCATGTGCTGGTCAGCTCACGCCCCCAGGAACAGATACTGGAGAGCCTTTCCCTGGAGACCCAGTGTGAGCTGGGCTGTCAGTCCCCAGAGAGATGAGCAGGACAATTTTGCCTCTTGCTCATCTGCTGAGCCTAAATCTTTCTCTCTCTCTCTGCATGCATGCATACTCAGTTGTTCAGTCGTGTCCAACTCTTTGCGACCCCATGGACCATAATCCACCAGGCTCCTCTGTCATGGATTTTCCAGGTAAGAATACTAGAGCGGGTTGCCATTTCCTCCTCCAGGGATCTTTCCGATCCAGGGATCCAACCCTCATCTCCTGCACTGGCAGGCAGATTCTCTACCACTGAGCCACCTGGGAATCCTCTCTTTCTCCCTCCAGATCAGATAGTTTTCAAATCTACCAAGTGTTCCCCAAAGCTACCAAGCTGCCAGGGTTATGGCCGATGTCGACTCTCCACTGCCAGGATGAAGAGCTCTGCAGACGGAGATGTCTGCAGCCAATCAGGAGCCATTTTACAGGTCCCGGCAGCCTCTGAGACCTGGGGAATTAGCCCCTTGAAAGTGAAATGTTAGATAAGATTTTCCTCCAAGTGAAAAAAATAAAATAAAGACTATTGAGCTTCTGAATAGAAAATATTAAACCAAAAGGTCATAGCTTTAAAAGGTCAAGTTTTAAAAGGGCTTCCAGGTGGCTCAGTGGGTAAAGAATTCGCCTTCAGTGCAGGAGACACAGGAGACATGGGTTCGATCCTTGGGTCAGGAAGATCCCCTGGAGGAGGGCATGGCAACCCACTCTAGTATTCTTGCCTGGAGAATCCTATAGACAGAGGAACCTGGAGGACTACTGTCCACAGGGTCACAAAGAGTTGAGGACAAGTGAAGCAACTGAGCATGCACACACACAGCATTTGGCTCTGGTGATAACCACTCTTCTAACCACGCTCTCCTATAGGCAATCCCTAGTGTATAACCACCTGTGAATGAGAGTGATCCCCAGTTATACCCATCCATGCAGCCATCCATCCACCCATCCAATCCACCCTTTGTCAACAGAATGTACTGCCCTGGACCGGGCAATGCCCCTTCCTTGACTTCTCACCAATTGGAGACTGAGGAGGCAGCTACAGTCTCTAACCTTTGTCTCAGCAAGCTCCACTCTGAGACGTGTCTATGCTTAGAAAACAAAGCCACCTCGCCTTATGAAACACGGCCCTGAAGTCATCACATTTCCCTCCCTGTCCTCTCTTTGATTCCTCATAATGTGTGCAGTGGCATTACCAGTGATTAGTTTGGTTTGGACACGAGTAAAAACCTTAAGAAGTTCTGCACATACTGCATCTCAATTGATGAGGGGAAGCTCTTCTTTCTAGACGGAAACTACAATTGTATGATCACCATTTTTGACCCTTAATGAAATAATGAATTTTGGCAATAATGATGGAAGGATGTCAACCTCAGGAGAAGAGATAATCCTATCTGAGCTGCTTCAGGCACAGCACCATACCCAGTGAGGGTACCAAAGCAGCAAATCCAGACAAGGAAGCTTCTAGAGCCAACCGCCAACCTACAGGAAATACAGAAGACAAGTATGTGCGTGCCGAGTCATGTCAGTTGTGTCCAACTCTTTGCAACCCCATGGACTGTAGCCCTGCAGGCTCCTCTGTCCATGGGATTCTCCAGGCAAGAATACTGGAGTGGGTTGCAATGCCCTCCTCCAGGGGTTCTTCCCAACCCAGGAATGGAACCCAAGTCTCTTAACTCTCCTGCATTGGCAGGTGGGTTCTTTACCACTAGCCGTCACCCAGGAAGCTCACAGAAGACAAGGGAACATTAAATTTTGCCAAGGGAGTGCCATTAGTGAAGTCCAGACTGTAGAAAACTTAGAGGACCACTGACTCAGTTTCTTCAATAACAACAACAAATTGCAAGACAATGGAGAAAGAATTTATAGATTAAAAAAAGTCTCTGGAGTCACAGTCACTGATCACAGGGTAGATTTTATTTGGATCCTAATTAAAACAAATAATCTTTTAAAAAATGTGTAAAACAATTGGGAAGTATAAACACTGACTAGCTGTTTAATGATATAAAGAAATGGTTATTGATTGTTTTGAGTTATAAAGATAGTATTGGGGTTATATATATATTTTTAAAGAAGTTGCTACATTTTATTTATAATGTTATTTCTTTTTTAAAAAACTGTTGAAGTATAGTTGATTTACAATGTTGTGTTGATTTCTGCTCTATAGCAAAGTGACTCAGTTAAACATGTAAGTATTCTTTTTCATCTTCTTTTCCATTATGGTTTATCACAAGATTTTGAATAGAGTTTCTTGCACTATACAATAAGACCTTGTTGTTTATATGATTATATTTTAAAGAGGTTTTTTTTTTTTTTTTCCATAAAGAGAAGAGAAGGGGGAATGAGTGATGTTGGTCCAAGGGTACAAAGTTTCAGTTAAGCAGGATGAATAAATTCTCAGGTTGTAATGTACAGCATGGTGATTTTAGTTCCCCAGTGGCTCAGCTGGTAAAGAATCCACCTGCAATATGGGAGACCAAGGTTCAATCCCTGGGTTGGGAAGAGCCCCTGGAGAAGGGCAAGGTAACCCACTCCAGTATTCTGTGCTGGAGAATTCCATAGACTTCTCCATAGTCCATGTGGTCGCAAAGAGTCCAACATGTGTGAGTAACTTTCACTTTCACTTATCATACTTGAGGGCTTCCCTGGTGGCTCAGAGGGTAAAGCATCTGCCTGCAACACGGGAGACCTAGGATCGATTCCTGGGTCGGGAAGATCCCCTGGAGAAGGAAATGGCAATCCACTCCAGCACTCTTGCCTGGAAAATCCCATGGACGAAGGAACCTGATAGGCTACAGTCCATGAGGTCACAAAGAGTCGGACATGACTGAGCGACTTCACTTTCACTATCATACTTGAAAGCTGGGAAGAGGTCTTAAATCTCAACATGCACACCAACAGTGAGTACACAGAGGTGGTAGATATGTTGACTAGCTGTATTACAACGTTTATTCACATGGATATGTATATGAAAACATTAAGCTGTACATTTCAAATATATTCAAGTATTGTATGATATCCCAATAAAGCTGTTAAAATAATAAAATAGTTTTTGCTTTTAGAGATGCATGCTAAAGTGTTTTCAGACGAAGTGATAGGCTGTTTGGCATTTACTTCAAAATCAACTTGGGTACAGATGGAGGAGGGTCGAGAGGACCAAACTGTCCACAGTTGACAGCTGTCAAACGTGGGTGATTGGGCATGTTGGAGTTTGATATGCTATTCTCTCCACTTATTTGCATAAATTTAAAATATACTATCATATTTTAAAACTTTGAAAAACAATATCTTCAAGAAGATTCATTTACAATATTTTTTTCCAGCAGCTACTAGATACTGTGCATTATTCTAAGTGTCTGAAATATATTAGCAACAAAACAAAGATTCTTGCCCTCCTGGAGCACACTTTCAAGGGAAGGGGAGACAGATTCTAAATAATAAACATATTAAATAGGCAAATTGTATAGATTGTTAAAAGTGCTCTAGGAAAAACTGTGAACAAACTATGAGAGGTTGGGACCTGGGGAGGAAGTAGGTTATAATTTTAAACTGGGAGCAAAGGACATTTGTGCAAAGACTTGACATAGATGGAGTTGTCCACATGAATGTCTATGGGAAGGACACTTCTGGGACATGGAACAGACAATGTAAAGGCATGTGGTAGGAGTGTGTCTGCTAATTTTGACCAACAGCAAGGAGACCAATATGGCTGGAATGGAATGAGTTTGGAGAAGTATAGTTCAGATGGGGAATCGAGCAACAAGGGAACCAGGACAAGATCATGTAAGGCGCTGCAGATATTTAAGGACTTTGGCTTTTATCCTGAATGAGCGGGAGCCATACAGAGTTCTGAGCAGAGGAGGGACAGGATCTGACTGCATTTTAAAAGAACCACTCTGGGGCTTCCCTGGTGGCTCAGGTTAAGAATCTACCTGCCTATGCAAGAGACATGGGTTCCATCCCTGATTCAGGAAGATCCCACATGCCACAGAGGAACAAAGCCTGTGTGCCCAAACTATTGAACCTATGCTCTAGAGCCCAGGAGCTGCAACTACTGAGGCCACATGCCCTGGTTCCAGCACTGCGCAGCAAGAGAAGAAACTACTGCAATGAGAAGCCCAAATACTACACACCCATAGTCCAAAAGCAGGATGTGAAGGGCGGGGGGAAGGAGATAAATGGATCAGCTATATTTTAAGGATATTTCCCAGAAGCTGCCAACTGATACTTCTGCTTACATATCCCTGTCCAGAACTTAGCTACATTTTGTACCTACCTTCAGGCATGCCAGGGAATACAGCCTCTATTCCAGATATCCAACAAAAAATAGGAGGATTTATTACTAAAGAAAAGGAAGAGAATGGCAATAGGGTAATTATGTACAGTCCCTTCCATACTAACCATCCAGTTGCCTAAAGTGTAATTTCAGTCTTTCCTAGCTGTTCACCCTCAAGCATGCTTCTCATCAGCCTGGGTTTTGGGGTCAAAGAAACATAAATTCAAATCCCTGTTCAGTTATTTAAGAGCCATCTGACGTTAGGTTTCTGCTCTGTGATCTTTTGCATAAACATCTGCTATCCTTGGAATGACCCTTATCCTCACTCTTCATATAGCACACTCCTAGTCATGCCTCAATACCCAACCCAAATGACCCCACTCTGGGGAAACAGTCCTTGACTTCGTCAGGAGGCAATGTACCCACCTTCCTTTCTGACCTATTATTCCATAAGTACTGTGTCTAATCATTTCTGAATGATTGCCATAAAATCAACATTCAGGAAATGTTCCTCATGTTTCAACTGTTTCCAAATATTTAAATATTTGCACTCAATAAGAATTAAATAAATGGTAGCTATGGTTATCATTGTGGCTACTATTATTATTACAATTATTTTGCTGTCATGTGTACAAAATTTATGTGGTTGCTTGGCTCTCAGTTCATGTATTTATACCACCAGTCAACAGAGTGAAAATTCACCAAAGAAAACCCAGAGATAAGTCTTTGGAAACTGGCCAGAATAAGAAGTGGTGTTTTTATGGGGGCTGGCCACCCTGTCACAGCTAAATAGGCCTTCATTTGCTCAGTATGTGGAGCCCAGAGCACAATTCAGGCACGTTTGATAAAACTTCTGTCTTCTTTCCAAAGCCTTAAATCAAAGAGAAATTTGCTTGCAGCATCAACTCTGAGTCTTAAAAAAGCAGCGCATTAGCATCAACAATGGGATTAATTAAGCTTCCCTGGAAACTGTTCAAACAAAGGATTGCACAGTTCTCCAGCAAGGTCGGGCTTCTTCATTCTTTTCTGCAGCAGATCAACAGCTATCACCTCTGTGCAGACCCATGCTCTGCTGCAGGCCCAGCTCAGGGGTCCAATCCTATCCCAGATCTCAAACTCCCAGAGGAGGGCTCTGCACGGCCAGGCTTCTCACAGGGGTAGCAGACAGAGGGCGTGCATCCTAGGGCTGGGGGCTAACAGAACAACTGAGGGCTTCAATATAAGCTTCAGTATAAGCTCTGCTACTCACCTCTCTGCCTTCATTGTCCTCCTCTGTAAAATGGGTGTGCTATTCTCCACAGAAGAGCAAGGTTGGCATAAAGATTGAAAGAAGTAATGTCATTGGCAAAGTTGATCCACTGTCACCTCACTATCCCAAAGCTCACCAAAGTGCTGTACCTCTTGTGCTGTAAATGACTTCATATTTTCTTTTAATCAATGTATTTTAGGAGAAGAGACTATAGTCTTATTATAAGTAGGAAAAAACCAAGATTTTTAAATTACACAAACAAAAATTTTTTTTTTTTTAGTTCATGTCCCACCAAAAATCACCCCATTAACCAGCAAGGTATTATGTAAGCCAAGTTTTGAGAAAACTATGATGTTATCCTAGGGACAATTCCCTGCATCAGTATAAAGTGTGGGAACGTTTCTCCCTGTCCCTGTCCTAAGCCTACTTCCGCCCACCCAGATTCTCCCCACTGTTTCTGGGCAGAGTGGTCTCCTCACCATTTTATAAATCCTGTACCTCTTGGCAAGCTGAAGTTTGTGTACACTGAAAGGGTGATCTGCAGGGAGATACATTGCCTTGTACCTGAGCCCCAGTACATCATGGGTGGCCCTGGAAGCCACACCACACTGGTTCAGACACTGGCAGCTGTCTCATGCCTTAGGTGCCCTGAAGGAGGGCACGCTGGTCTGTTTTCCCCAGTGTTACTCCACGTGGACCGCAATACTTTTCCCAAATAAATTCTTCAAAAAAATCTTGTTTTTTTGTCTAAAAAATATAGAAGCTTCCTGCTCTGGTCACTTCTTTAGGTCTCAAATTTTTACGGGATTCCCATACATAGAAATTAAATTTGTTTTTCTCCTGTTAATAGTTTATATCAATTTAAGTATTAGACCATCCAAAGAAACTAAAAGGAAAGAAGGGAAAAACTGTCCACCTCTATAGCATTATCAGCTGGAGATTTTTTTTGGCTATAAGTGATAGAAAAATTCTTCCTGGATATACCTAAGTAAAAACCAAAATGTATCAGCTTGCACAGCTAAATAGTCTTGAGGCTACAGGCATGGCTTGATCCAGGGCTAAACTCACGTGGCTTGGATGGGCTTCTCTCTTTATTTCTTAGCACGGTTTTCTGCAGTGCAGCTTCTTTCTCTGGAGGCTCTCTCTCTATTGAAACAGAGCAGGACCATACGTCCTGCCTCCCCACCCCCCACCACATCCTCTGCCTGCCTTTTGTCTGTGGAAAACTTTAGTCAAAGAGTAAGTTTAATCAGAGAAGTGAGAAATACAGACACAGAGGAAAAGCATCAAAGGAGACTAAGTAATGATAATGTAGTCATTAAGCATAGTCAAGGACCTTTAGTTCTCTCTCAAGGGCTATGGATAGTATTCTAAGCCATATCGTGTGAGACGTCTTATAAATGCCAAAACACCAGGTGGAGAGTTAGCTATATGATGACAAGACTGTACCCAGGACATGGGCTACCACAGTTCCAAGAACTGGCCACAAAGAAATGGGAACAGATGGACCCTGGGACTGAAGATTCAGTTCAGTTCAGTCGCTCAGTCGTGTCCGACAACAGAGGTGATGCTGGTCAGGCCAGTTTGAAGATGACTATTAGAGATGACCGTGTTGCTTCCACATGTACCATGCACCACACCCCCCGCCCCCCACACACCCCCAACTCTGCCTATGAAAGCTCTCGCCCCCTGCTTGTCATGAGGATGGACTTGGCCCTTGAACAGATGTCCGCCACCCTCCCCCCACATGGCTGGCGTCTGAAATAAAGCAAACTTTCCTTTCCACCAACCTGGCCCGTTTATTGGCTTTTGAGCGGAGAGCAGCCAGACTCTGGTGCACTTTTTCGGTAACACTACGATCACAAATATGTAAGTTGAGCTCCCAAAGCTCACGTGTCCAGGTTCAGAGCCAGCAGAAATATGGGAGCCTCCCTGAGCAGTCTTCCCAGCAATCCTGGGATCGGTTCTGACTGAAAACTTTAGGATGCATGCTCATGCCGGAATCAATTGATCGATCACTGTCACCAGGAGATATGGCACTTTGATTACTCAGTCCCCTGTCAGCCGAGTCCACCAGCTGCAGACTGAACGTGGAGCAGGACGGGACTCCATAGAGGGAAATTGTGAGGTGGGTGCCATTGCCTTACAAGCAAGGCAAATGGATGTTGGGGGCAAAAACCACACCTGTTCAGGCTACCAGTGAGTATTCTGTTCAGCCGTTATAACAGAAAAGCAAAAAATGGCTTTAAAGACAGATGCATGGCTCTCTCTCACAACAAACAAATATAGTGGGTTTGCAAAGCTGGTGTGATGTCATTCAGAACTGATAGGTAGCTTCTATTCTCAGGGTTACATCCTGATCCTAGGTGGCTACTGTAGCTAGAGTCTGTTATCCTGAGATAACAGTAGGAGAAAGCAGATATATGGGGGCAATAAGAGGCAAACAGGTCCCCTTCTCAGCTGAGTTAACAGTCATTCATGTCCCATGACCACACCTAGTTCCAAGATAGGGAAGACTGCATAAATGTCATCATTTTTCTAAACAACTAAAATCAAGATTCTGTAATTTACTGAAATACTTTAAAATATGTTACTTCTGGCTGAAGCTTAGCATCCGAGACACATTTCAGATATGTTTCACTTGCCTTTACATTGAAAGCAATAACCGTGACCTCCTGCATGCCGAGGCCTTTGTCTTATTTGATGTTTGATGCCCACAGAACACGGGGGTAGGCATCACTGCTCCCACATGGTACAGGTGAGAAAAGCGAAAGAGGTGAAGCATCGATAACTTGTGCCCCATCACACCATCGCACTGAGCAAGGGTGAGTACCAGATCCGGGGATTGAACTCCTGCCTCCTCATTTCACTAGTTCTATTTGGTCCTCACTGAAACCACCCCCTCTGTGAAGTGGGATAAATTAGAATCCCCACCCTGCCCCCACCTATAGCATCCAGGCTAGAGTTGAGCTCCATAAGCATTTTGTCCAGGTTGAGTGTAGGTGGTGGTGGTGATTTGAATACAAATGAATGCACACACTAATAGACTCTCCTGAGCAATTAGCTCTTAAATCATAAATTGTGTATCAGAATGGATCTAGCTGTTTAATACAGAGCTCAGACTCTCCCGCAGCAAAATCACACTGCAGCCGGCATCTCTGAAGCTCACAGTGATAATTTCCTATGAGCTAATAGCTCCCCACTTTCATCCACAGTATGTGCTAAAAGTGTCTTTAAACTGAGGTTGTATGGGTGGCCTGGTCACTCAGGTTTGTGCCCCTGCTTTATTTACTGGCATGACTCACGGTTTTTAGGTATTTTTACTGTGAAGGTGTTTAGATGCTCTCCACACCCACAGTGCTCCCGGGGCCTTCCAGGTAGGCTGTCAGGTCAGCACAGTCCACCTGCCGGGCTTCTGAAGACTCCTGCTTCCAGCGGATTCCAATTTTGAGATGGCTTTTAAGCCTGTCTGTGGATTTTATCTTTTTTTATTTTTTCCAAGACAGCAAACACCTGAGTCAGTGTGTGGAGCCGTACATAATCTGTCCTTTGATGCGTGTTTCTCGGGACCCTGTACTTTCACCCTTCCTGCCTTGGGTTCTTTGTCTCCCCACTTCTTGTCCACACAGTGAACTCCTTCTGTGTTCAAAATCCAGGCCTTCACACTCAGCATTCCCTCCCCCATGCAATCCTGTATTCTGATCCACGCTCAGTGGAGCCATCCCCAGCTAGGCAATCTCTTGTCTCCTGTCCCCCGGAACTAGCTGCCTCCTCCCTTTCTGGGATTTTCCCTCCAGGCTCTGCCATCCTTGACCTTGAGCTTCTTTCTCTCCTCCAGCTTCTGCCCTGTGGCCTTTACTCAATGCCTACCTCTGCTTGGTATCTCGGCCCCAGGGCTGCCTCAAGCCCTGCTGCCCTGGAGTGGAGGAAGGTGGGCCATCCGCCCCCCTGGGTTGATTCTGTCTGGTTGGTGGAGAAGGAAGCCTGCCTAAGAATTAGATCTGGTAGAAATCAAAAACAAATCTGCTTTCAAGTAACTTTTAGGTCGCATAATTCACAAAGGCCCAGGGCACCTGACTGTTTTGTATTTTAAGTCAAAGGACGACCAGAGCCTTGTCTGAAGGGTTACATTTCTCTGCATCACTGAATCATAGAAAAAGTTGTCTGCTCTGGGAAGCCAGGAGTTAGTGAGACAGAAAGGAGCATGGTACAACCTTTAAAAGAAGGACATAAGCTTTTCAACAACTTTCTTGTATATAAACAATTATATATTATATTAATAATATATATTATTATATATTATATTATTTATATCATATATTATTATATATAAACACCCTCTTCCAACAACACAAGAGAAGACTCTACACATGGACATCACCAGATGGTCAACACCGAAATCAGATTGATTATTTTCTTTACAGCCAAAGATGGAGAAGCTCTATACAGTCAACAAAAACAAGACCAGGAGCTGACTGTGGCTCACATCATGAACTTCTTATTACCAAATTCAGACTCAAATTGAAGAAAGTAGGGAAAACCGCTAGACCATTCAGGTATGACCTAAATCAAATCCCTTATGATTATACAGTGGAAGTGAGAAATAGATTTAAGGGACTAGATCTGATAGACAGAGTGCCTGATGAACTATGGAACGAGGTTCATGACATTGTACAGGACAGGGATCAAGACCATCCCCATGGAAAAGAAATGCAAAAAAGCAAAATGGCTGTCTGGGGAGGCCTTACAAATAGCTGTGAAAAGAAGAGAGGCGAAAAACAAAGGAGAAAAGGAAAGATATAAACATCTCAATGCAGAGTTCCAAAGAAGAGCAAGAAGAGATAAGAAAGCCTTCCTCAGTGATCAATGTAAAGAAACAGAGGAAAAGAAGAGAATGGGAAAGACTAGAGATATCTTCAAGAAAATTAGAGATACCAAGGGAACATTTCATGCAACGATGGGCTCAATAAAGAATAGAAGTAGTATGGATCTAATAGAAGCAGAAGATATTAAGAAGAGGTGGCAAGAATACACAGAAGAACTGTACAAAAAAGNACGAAAAGCAAAGGAGAAAAGGAAGATTAGTAAAGAGATCAACAAAATGGGAAATAAATAAAATAGAGAAAATCAATGAAACCAAGAGTTGGTTGTTCAACAAGATCAACAAAACTGACAAAACCTTAGCTAAAGTGATGAAAAAAGGGAAAGAACTCAATTAATATCAGAAATGAAAGAGAGGATATTATAATAGATTTTACATAAATAAAAAGCATTATAAGAGAGTACTATGAACAATTGTGCATCAAATTAGATATCTCAGACGAAATAGAAATATTACTAGAAACACACACACACAAAATTAAACCAATCCTCCTCAAACTTTTCCAAAAAAACCAACAAACCAAAAAACCAGAGAGGAGGGAATATTTTTTATACTAACTCATTGTGTGAGATCAGCATTACATTGATACCAAATCCTGACAAACACACTACAAGAAAATTTCAGACCAATATCAGACCAGATAAATACTGCTGTTAAAATCCTGAAGAAAGTAATTAGCTGACAGAATTGGCAACACATTAAGTGGATTATGCACTGTGGCCAAATGGGATTTATTTTTCGAGTACAAAGATAGTTCAACATGCAAATATTAATCAACATAATACACCACATTAGCAAAATGAGGGAGAGTAGGGGGTCCATAATCATTTCAATCAATGGAAAAAAAAAAGCATTTGACAAAATTAACACTTTTTCATGATGTAAATACTCAACAACCAGGAATTAAAGGTTAACTACCTCAACATAATAAATGACACATATGAAAAGCCCAGCACTAACATCATACTCAATGGTGAAAGACTGAAAGCTTTCTCTATAGGATCAGCAGCAAACCAAGAGTTAGAACTTTCCTCATTTCCATTCAACATAACACTAAAAGTTCTAGCCCAAGCAATTAGACAAGAAAAAGAAACAAAAGGCATTCAAATTAGAAAAGAAGTAAAATTATCTCTGGTTACAGATGACATTATCTTATACAGAAAACCCTAAAGACTCCACAAAGAAACTATTAAAACTAATAGATGAATTCAGCAAAGTTACAACATTCAAAATTAACAAACAAAAATCAGTTGCCTGTCTATGCATTGTTCTTGCCTGGAGAATAGCAGGGACGGTGGAGTCTGGTGGGCTGCCATCTATGGGGCTGCACAGAGTCAGACACGACTGAAGTGACTTAGCAGCAGCAGCAGCATTAACAATAAAAAATCAGAAAAAATTAAGAAAATAATTCTATTTATAATAGCATCAAAATGAAATACTCAGGAACAAACTTAACTAAGGAGATGAAAGGCTTGTACACTGAAAACCAGAAATTATTGCTGAATGAAATTAAAGACATCAATAAATTGAAAGACATTCCATGTTAATGGAATCAAAGATATAAAGTTGTTAATATGTCAATACTACCCAGAGTGATCTTTAGATTCAATATAATCCCTGTCAAAATCCCAAAAACTTTTTTTCTGCAGAATTAGAAAAATCCATCTTAAAATTCGTATAGAATTTCAGGGAACCCTAAATATTTACAACATCTCAAAAATGAAGAACAAAGTTAGAGGCTTCATACTTCTTGATTTCAAACAAGAAACTATAACTATAAAGGTGTAATAATCAGTGCAGTACTGGCAAAAGGACATGTTATATCTACTTAAATCATATCCTGTGTCCGATCATTCAATATCAGGTTTGGGGTATATAATTAGCTCTGTGCTGTTTCTGCTAACATTATCACACAAAATGGTGTATTTGCTATGTGTTTTGAATGTGAAGTCATATTTGGGTTTCATCTATAAGAATCCTGCAGAGCCTGAGTAAGGAGACAAGCCTCCCTGGGGGATGTTCATTTGCTTTTGCTAGGTGCCCCAGGGTCCTCTGAAACAAGAACCACTTTAATTCCTCAGTCTAGAGTTTCCTAGTCATTCAGGTAATGTAAATTCAATTCCCAAGCCCTCACATGGAAAGGCCTTGATTATATCAGGAAAATAATTTTTTTCAACCTGGAGCTTAGACCGTGACAAATAAATGTCCTTGTCATTTCTCTTTGCCAGCAGGTGATTTTTTTTTCTAGTCCATTCTTAATGTATTTCTTGAGGTCTTGATTTTGAAGGAGTCTCTAAGCTCCAGTTCCCCATCTGGCATGGGTCTAAAGCTTCATTTTTTATCCCCTGTTCAACTGTTAAAATGAAAGCCTCTTGGTTATTAGAATTGGCAAATGTTCCCTGGAAAGCCAAGATGTTCATTTGCTTTTGCTAGGTGCCCCCAGGGTCCTCTGAAACAAGAACCACTTTAATTCCTCAGTCTAGAGTTCCCTAGTCATTCAGGTAATGTAAATTCAGTTCCCAAGCCCTCACATGGAAAGGCCTTGATTATATCAGGAAAATAATTTTTTTCAACCTGGAGCTTAGACCATGACAAATAAATGTCCTTGTCATTTCTCTTTGCCAGCAGGTGATTTTTTTTTTCTAGTCCATTCTTAATGTATTTCTTGAGGTCTTGATTTTGAAGGAGTCTCTAAGCTCCAGTTCCCCATCTGGCATGGGTCTAAAGCTTCATTTTTTATCCCCTGTTCAACTGTTAAAATGAAAGCCTCTTGGTTATTAGAATTGGCAAATGTTCCCTGGAAAGCCAGTGCTTCAGGATGAACTTGCCACACAGGTTTCTAGCTCCTTTGTTTTTGGCTCCTGGAGATTTCTCTCATATTCTTATGATTTCAGCTCTGTGTTTAAAGAATACTTGCTGTATTTTATCTAGCGTATTGAGGGAATTTGTACTGGGTGGTTTTTCAGGATATTTAGCCTACCATATTGCCAGAATTATGGGCCCACAAGTTACTGTTGTAATAAGGAATAAATGAAGTTTTTTCTCCCTTAGAATAAGAGAATGAAAACGTGGCAGAGTCTGATCAGGGTCCACTATTGTAAGATCCTTATCAGACATCTAACCCCCATGTTCACTTTTATTATTTCTTCTCTGTTTCCCAGGTTGTTTTAGTGGTAAACTACTCAAAATGAGATAGGCTGGGTCCTTAAGGACACTGCTATGGTGGAGTGGAGGGTAAAGCAGATGGAAACTTCATCTTGTTATGAGTCTAGATCGGAAAAAGGAAGAACTCTAAAGACTAGAGTGGGGCGGGGTAGATCATGGAAAGAAGGGAAAAATTAGGCTGATGAAAGGCACAGGGAATCACAAGTTCAAAACATAAATATTCTGGTGTTGGGGAGAATTCTTCAGCACCCCTAAATCAGGGTATTCTTACACTGCCCTTTTATCAAGTGTATTTATCCAGATGATCTCTAAGGTTTAATAAGGAATACATCCTCAGATATGTAAAACCTGTTTTCTGATCTCATCAGGAAAGAAGACAACTCATGGTGAATTGAAATGTGGCACCCAAACCACATGTTCATTCATCCCTCAGCCAGGAATGAAACTCCAGATTGATAGGCTTTGTACCTCTGTCTCCTGACCTCTCCTCTGTCCGCACACCTATTTTCCACCACCGCTGAGGACATAAGTTCACACTGTAACAGGAGGTGATGAAGAATTTCCCAGAGAAGAGAACATTAAGGAGGATGTTTATGGCTTAAAGGTTCCTCACAGATTTTGTATGGTTTAGTATAATGTTCTCTAAAAAATAGAAGCAAATGCTGGGCATCTCAAAGACATCAAGTGAACCCAGTTTTTCTAAATTCATAAGATTTACATTACACTGCGGAAAACCAAAGGAAAGAAAATCAAGTGAAAATTTCCTTTTCCGAAGTTTTAGTAAACTATGATCCATAGGCAAAATCTGGGCAGCCACTGGCTTTTATAAATAAAATTTTATTGGAACATCACCACAGTCATTTGTTTATGTATTATCTATGGCTGCTTCATACTACAATGCCAGAGTGGCTGTGACAGAAACCATGTGACTTGGAAAGCTAAAATATGTACTTTAAGGAAACAAATTTGCTGACCCCTATATAAACTCTCTATCTTAGACTCCTTGACTACTTATGATCCAATGTGACCAATCAAAGGTAATGAAGAGGTCTCAAAGGCTGTTTCGTACCATTTTGCTGGTGACATCCCAGCCTTTGTTTTCTTCCTCGCCTCCACACTCCTGCTATACGCACTCTCTCTCTCACTATGGCTTTTGCATGTCTGAAAGAACACACATAGTACCCTCTTCACTGGATCACTGTGCAAATTAAAGAAGATAGGATAAAGTGCTTCATGTAGGACATGGCACATCACAAACATTCAACAAGGGGTGGCTATGATCAAAATCTACCCATTCAGCACATGTTTATTGAGTTTGTTATAGCTGAGTAGTGCCCTCTCCCCAAATTTATATGTTGAATTACTAAGCCCAGTCCTTCAGAATATGACCTTATTAGGAGATAGTCTTTACTGAGGTCATCGAGTTAAAATGCAGTCATTTAGGATGAAACTTAATTCAACATGACTGATGTCCCTATAAGAATGGGAAATTTGGGTACGATCACTGACAGAAAGAAGATGACTTGAAAGCCCAGGGAGAAGATGGCTGTCTACAAACCAGGGGGAGAGACCCGAACAGCTCCTTCCCTCCCAGCACTCAGAAGGTACCAGCCCTGCCAAATCCTTAATCTCAGATTTCTGGCCTCCAGAACTACAAGTTAATAAATGTTTATTGTCTAAGTGCTATGGACTGAATGACCTCTAAATTCCTACGTTGAAACCCTAGTCCCCAGTGTGATGACGTTTGGAGGAGGGGCTTTGGGGAGGTGGTTAGAGCATGGGAGTATAGCCCCCATGAGGGGATTAAGGTCTTTATAAAAAGAAACACAGGAGAGTTTTCTTCCTCTCTATCTCCTTGGTTTGTGAGGACATAGCATAAAGGTGTCCATCAGAAACCATGAAATGGGTTCTCACCAGGAATCAAATCAGCAGGCACATTGATCTTGGACTCCCCGGCCTCCATAATTCTGAGAAACAAATTTCTGTCTCGTAAACTACCATCTGTGGTATTTTTTGTTACAGCAGCCTAAACTAAGACATTAAGTCACCAGTCTGTGATACTTTGTTACAGCAGCTCTACCAAACTAATAAAATTTCAATAAGAAAACAAATAAACAAATAGTTATGATGAAATATCAGGATGCCCTACTTTGGATTGGGGCTTTCCTGGTGGCTCAGAGGAAAAAGAATCCATATGCCAGTGCAGTAAACACAGGTTTGATCCCTGGGCCAGGAAGATCATCTGGAGAAGGAAAAGGCAACCCACTCCTGTATTCTTGCCTGGGAAAATCCCATGGACAGAGGAGCCTGGTGGGCTACAGTCCATGGGGTCATAAAGAACCAGACATGACTTAGCAACCAAACAACAAGAACAACTACATTGGATTAATAACTCAACTTCCTGAGATGATGTTTGTGTTGTAACTTTGATAGTTATAAGATGCAAACTGTATGAAAATCAGCAAAACGCATTCCAACTGGAAGAAATAATAACTGCAGAGGGGCCCTGTATCAGGAATGAGTTTGCTGGTACTAATCCTGTCTCTCCTACATTTTTCTTACCTTGAACATGGATGTGGTACATGTGATGTTTGAAACTATAAGAGCCATCTTGGGTACATGAGACAATAGGCAATAAGGTCAAACACTAACATAATAAGGATGGCAGAGAAAAAAGAGAGAAACTAAGTACTTTGTGGAATCATTAAACAGTTGCACCAATAGCACCAACTTCCTACTCAGGATTACTTGTTCTGGGAGGTAAATTAATCCCTTTTTAAGTAATCATTAATCAGTTTTTCCACTACTTGGAGACAAAAAGATTCTTAACAGATATAGCATTGTACAATATGGCAAAAATTATCAAACTTTGAAGTTTCTTAATCTGGGGCATGACAAAATCTGATTTAAGTTTTTCAAAGAACATTCTGTGAAATTAGAATTGTAGAAAATGTGGTCATAGAATTTGGAAATATTTCTTTCAAGGCTTTGTATGCTCTGATAATCTCAAATCTTATCCTAAATGTAATAGGAAGCTACTATAGGAAACATCAAAATTCATCTGTATTTTTAGAGGACCTCTTGCAGAGTTAGGATATTAGGGAAAATATATATGATGGTGGATTGAGAAGAAGAATTTCAGAAAAGATGAAGAAAATTGAAGAATAAGAATATTCTGTCTACTGCTGGAAGGAGAGAAACCTGTTAGACTGCTAACATAGTCATCAGAGTGAATGGAGCTTAATGGCTTTGGGAAACATTTTGGAAGTAGTCTTGAATGCACTTGCTAATTAATGAGATGTAGGATGAATAGAGGGAGAAACAGGAGTTGAGAAAAACTCGTACCTTTTTTTTTTTGCCAGAGCAACTGGGTAGATGAAGAAGATACTGTTTAGAGCTGTGGTTCAGGGGGCTAAGTTGTGTCCAACTCTGTGACTCCATGGACTGTAGCACACCAGGCTCCTCCGTCCATGGGATTCTCCAGGCAAGAATACTGAAGCAGGTTGCCATTTCCTTCTCCAGGGGATCTTCCTGGACCAGGGATGAAATTGAGTCTCCCGCATTGGCGGGCAGATTCTTTATCACTGAACCTGCAGGGAAGCCCAATTGTTTAGAGAGGTCAGCACAAAATTAAGAGTTCTGTTTTCACCAGGTTTTAAGTTTCAGATCTTAATAAGACTTCTGAGACAGGATATCAAGGAAACATTGGATATATGTTTGTGGTGGTTCAGGGATGACTGTGTGTTCAGGGATGACTTTCAACTTAGATATGTAAGTCTGGATTCATCTGCATGCTTGTGTAAGGCTGAACATGATCCCCCAGGAGGAGAAAAGAAGACCACTGCAAACCAAAGTCTGGCACTTGTCAATCATTTAAACAGTGATCATGGAAGCGGGAGGAAGAGATTTGGAACTATCACAAGGAAAACTAGAATCATGTTGACTGTGGAAGGTAGGAGAGCATGTTTCAGATAGGAGCCAGGGGCTCATTCATTCAAATGCTGACAGATCAAGAAAGATAAGAAAGGGACATTTGTATTTGGCAAGATGATAAACCTTGAAACAGTTTCTGTGTATTTACGTGGACAGAAGCCCCATTCAAGTAGGTTGTAGAAATCATTAACCATAAAAAAAGAAGACACAGCAACCATAGACAATTATAATGGGAGAGCTGGGGAAAACACCTGCACTTCCCCCAAAGACTATATTCTTTCCACTTGCCTTTTTTCCTAACTGTTTTTTCCTACCGTTTCCCTTTGTGCTATGTGGTCCTCTGGGCTAGGGCAAAGTGAGGAGAAGTGGTCTGGGAGCATGGTGGCTCTGGGCAGGAGGAAACACTCTCTTTTGTTTTACTTCTCTTCTAAACCCACACCACGGCTAAAAGTTCGATCATGGTCAAAGAATGATCTTCAGCCTGGCATCATCTTCATTTTGTTCTTTCATAGTTAGTTTACTTAGTTTCTCAAAAGCAGCAGAGAATGAGTTGTGTTTGTGTTGGTTTATTTTAATGTATAATGAGTGATTCAAATGATTGCACATCACACATTCAAATTTTGTTGAATGTGTAATCATTTAAATGAACACAGGTGCCACGCGCCTGTGAGTGCCTGGAAAAACCACCCTCTGTGCTTCATGTGGAAAAAAGATGATGTACTTGGCTGTATACACTTCATATCTTAATTTCTTTTTAATTTCATTCTTCCTCTACCGCTTTGCTTTTTCCATCCAATAATGCATGCTGAACGCTGGGTGTTGTAAGGTAGATATTTGGCCCAACAGCAAACCCCAAAGCCACACATGAAGCAGTAAGCTTGCGAATGTGAAGAGTATTTTTAACTTTGGGAATAAAAAATTATAAATCTGTGCTCTTCAAAATTAGCATTTTCAGGAAGGTATGAAACCCTAGAAAAAAGGGTGAGAGAAATTAAATTATCCTTCCTGATGAGGCTCCAGTGAGGTTGGAATAATGGCCCCGCCACTTCTCTCATGTCACTTCTGACAGTTTAGTATTAATCCTCAGGTTAGTGTCAATCCTCTCAGGCAAGCTGATGAAATCAATTCTGGTATGTTTCACTGTAGTGCTGACTGGAATGGCATTATTAATACGATCATGTTATTTCATAATTAACTTACCTTTTATTTTACAGACAGGAACTACATCTAGTGAAATGAGAGCACTTGGGGTTTCTTTGACTAGCCCCCTGAACTGTTGATACACCTACGTCACTAAATCGCAGTTGAAGCTTAGATGTACGATGCAATTCATTTTCACTACTTAATCTGTTACAGTCATTACGAGTGAGTCAGAAGTCCTTATGCCCTACCATAGCTAAGTGTCCAAAAATTCCCTCGCCACTATCCCTGTTACTCCTGAACACATGATAAGAATCAGTGAGAAACCAGGGCTTCCTCAAAATGAGGTGTGTGGACCACTCTTAGTGGGCTCTCCTGAAGAGCTTATTAGAAAGCTCTGATACGTGCTTCAATCAGGATCTCTGAAGCAAGCCCTGGTATCTGCATTTTTATTAGGCCCTCCTAGGGTATGTATGCTGTTTAATTTTAAGAGAGAAATGACTAAGAACAATTGAACTGAAGTGTTTTGTTTTAGCCATATTTCAGATGAGATGCCACCTACTGAGCCATCTTCTGTGTGTGAGAGAGAAAGAGACACTGGATCCTACTGTGTTACAATTGGGATGGACGGCTAGGTTCCCAGCCAACTTTCTCTTCCTTGGCAGTGCTGCCCTCACAGATTCTACAAAAGTAAGCAATGCATTTAAGCGGTCGTGGTGCCACCACTGTCATCAAAACTGACTCAGCATCAGCTGTACATCTGACCCAAACTGAGTTAATCAAAGCCTCTCAAAAACTTAAACTGAGAATGTAAAACTGTAGTAATTAGTGAGTTTGGAGCAGAGAGCGGAAGCGGAGACCCTCAAGGCTGGGAGTTTGGGGATGATGTGGATGGATGAGTAAATCAAGAGAGCCAGACCACAGGAAGAAGCAGAAGGTAAAGCAGATGTCCTGGAAGAGAGGAAATGAAATACACCATGGAGAGAAAGAGAGCTAAGCGTGGGCGTGCGACAGAGAGATGAAAAAAACGGGAATCTTGTTTCATGAACGCCTTCCAGCTTCCAATTCCAGACCCTCACTAGTCTCAGCTGTCCTTTCAGGTCTCAGATTCCATTTGCTTAAACCGTTGTCCATTAGTTTCTGCTGCTTGTAACCAAATGCCCCCTGAGTTAAACAGGAATTCTTGGCTTTTCAATGTTCCTGATGGTTCCTAGTCTACCACCAGGACCTTCCTGGTAAATTAGTAAGAAAACAAAAATATGTGAACTGTCCCTTTTTTCAAACTGCTCTTTTATACTCATAGAGTATAATTAAATTCACAAAGCAGGGACTTCCCCAACTGTCCAGAGGTTAGGACTCCACCTTTCCACTGCTGGGGACCTGGGTTTGATCCCTGGTCAAGGGGGAGCTAAGATCCTGCAAGTCATGTGGTGCCGCCAAAAAAAACCCCATAAACAACAACAACAACAACAACAAAACAACTCATAAAGCAGAAATGTCGAATACTTGGGTTGCAAGTCCACTAGCCAGGGTGTTATTGTCCCCTGCTGTCCCTTTGGAAAAGTCGAGAGACAAACTCGCAGGAAAAATCCAATTGCCTTCAAGGGTCATCTGTGTGATTCTAAGCCAATAAATATATCCATATCTTGAATGCCCACAGCTGAGCTCAACAAAAAATAAAGAAACAAAAAGCTGAAATCCTTGCTCAAAAAATAATAAACGGGAAAAGCCACCAGTGTTTTCAGCAGCCAACACATGGCCTTCCTGCTAATGGAGCGCTAGGAAGCAGGGCCTCTGTCCACTTACTGTGTGCATTAGGCAGACAAGAATGTTCATTTCCCCTGCAGACAGATTCCAGAGATCGGAAGGAAAGCTCTGAGAATGGGATGGCATTCCACACTCCCCCATCGTCTCTCTTCCCCTCCCTTCTCTCCCACTCCTCACTCCACTCCCCCTGCAGCTGTTCCAGAAAAAGAAGTCAGGAGCTGGAGGAGAGCCCCAGGCTGGTCTGTGGAAGAATAGGCTGTGCCAGGTTTTCAGCTGCAATTAATTTTCCAGATAAGCCCTGTACCTCTGAAACATATTTGAAATTGAAATGCTGATACAGTCGTCAACCACCACGGTACACGACCATAAATCTTGAGCACAGATAGTTGTTGGTAATAAGAAAGTACAATATACATTTAATTAGTGTGAAATTTAGGAAATGTGCAGTGTAATAAAACAATATTCTAATTAGGGTTGGGAAACTTGTTTGAATACTATTTGTGTGGTACTGTCAAAGCAGTTTTTATGAAATATGCAGAAATCTGCTTTTGCTAAGCCAAACAAACAAAAACAAAAAAACTCCAAAACCCAGAAGAAACAAGGTCTTTATGCCATTGAATTAGTCCCAGGATGAGTACCAGGTTAAAAACAAATGCTTGGTGGAAGTGGAAGGGTCAACCCAGGGAGAAAAAATTGAATCAGTGTGAGAATTCTGGCTTGATTCTTAGTGAAAATTCAGGCTGTCCTTCCATGTCTATTTTCCTGTGAATTTATGCTCTAAACTTCCTAACTTCCTGTTCAAAACCTATCATCTGTTCCTGGAAATGCCACTTGTGCCTCTGTGATTATTAAGGGTACATTTCCTCAGTCAGTCAGTCAGTTCAGTCGCTCAGTCGTGTCCGACTCTTTGCGACCCCATGAATCGCAGCACGCCAGGCCTCCCTGTTCATCACCATCT
>SJYT01049985.1:244734-299393 GCA_006410635.1 Cephalophus harveyi | reverse complement strand
TCTCTAAATTCTGCAAAGGAATTAGGAATCTAAATTGCCTCTGGGAAAGAACAACAGCCTAATAGAATTAAAGCATCTGGGTCAGGAAACTTAGATCCTAATCCCATCCTTGACTGTAATTTTCTGTGTGACCTTGAGAAAGTCAGTTAACCTTGAGAAGCACAGTTA
Source organism: Cephalophus harveyi (assembly GCA_006410635.1). Classification (NCBI taxonomy): domain Eukaryota; kingdom Metazoa; phylum Chordata; class Mammalia; order Artiodactyla; family Bovidae; genus Cephalophus; species Cephalophus harveyi. The sequence goes on along the minus strand of SJYT01049985.1, from coordinate 299,225 downwards.
ATACCTCTGTGCTTCAATCTCTTTATCCAAACACTGAGGGCAGCAAGGTTTCACCTGGGCAATGTTTTATAGATCTCAGGTAATTCCTATATTATAATGACTTTAGTAAAAAGTAATAGGAGAAACAAGATTATCTTAAACAAGCTTACCTCTTCCCCTCTGTCACATATACATACATGTACGAAAAAACAAGAAGTCGTTGCTTAGCTTATTGAATTGATTTTTATCTTTTAAAGAGAAGATGTAAAGACTTTTTAAAGTCAGGATACTTAGTACTTTAGAAATAGTTTATTTTAATTATAAAACAGAAATTTTCCCTCAGATCTAATAATCCATGTGAAAATGGTAAAAATAATTTTAATATCTGCCCAAAGTAAAATCTGGATAATGGGCATTTTTTTTGGAGATGCTCCTCTGGAAAAATAGATCTATATATATTTCAAAGTTCTAGATTCAAAAGACCAAGTATAAAGTTTTTGTGTAATTTGGGGCATGTTAATTAACCCTTCTGTGGCTCTGTTTCCTCATTTGCAAAAATATTGCCTTTACCAAGAAAGTGGGGAGGAATAATTTGGCCAAACTTAGGCAAAAAGATCAAACCAGTCAATCTTAAGGGAGATCAACCCTGAATATTCATTGGAAGGAGTGATGCTGAAGCTCCAGTATTTTGTCATCTGATGTGAACAGATGACTCATTGGAAAAGTCCCTAATGCTGGGAAAGATTAAGGGCAAAAGAAGAAGAGGGCATCAGAGGATGAGGTGGCTGGACGGCATCACCGATGCAATGAAGATGAACTTGGGTAAACTCCACAAGATGGTAAGGGACAGGGAGGCCTGGTGTGCTGCAGTCCATGGGGTCGCAGAGACCAGGCAATTGAACAACAACAACAACCTCATTTCCTTTTCTTCACTTGGAGACGTTACTATACAAATGTAAAACAGTATCATAGAATTTCATATCTGGTAAATTTCTTAAAAACCATCTGTCTAAACCCTTCCTTTTATAGATACACTTGAGTCTCAGAGAGATTCAGTGACATGTCCAAGGACACAGAGGTGGCCAGGTCTTGCCTGGCCCTGTGCAGTGGGCTTCTGCCATACTGCATCTGCCTCCTGGCTTTGAAGGAGGCCATGCCACTCCAAAAAGTAAACAGGGGAAGCTTTCATAGCCAACCAGTACAATTGTCTCAGTTTTACAGTCCTGCGCATTTGTGGAGATGTTGCCAACCTTTTTAATACTCAAAATACATCAGGTGATATTACTATTTTTTGACAGTCAGCTAGAAAGCCCAGAAAGAATTAACAGTTTATAATTTTTATAACACTTCATAACACTAACTATTAGGAAGAGTGATTTTGACACTTTTATATGATTAGCTATGGTTTATTGTAAATACTGCATTTGCTTAGCTAAAATCCATCCTTGATTTCTGCAGAGATGCCTCACCCACTTAAGATCTTAACACAAAGTTCACACACACACAAATGACAAAATATGCTCCTAAGGGATAGCACCTAATTAGTATGGGTTTCTTTAAGGGCATATTTTGCCTATCCCATTAGCCACTGGGAGGGACCCTTGAGTACAGAATGGCCTAATCCTCTGCTTACATTTGATTTATCCACACTGAGTCAAGTTAATAGTTTGTAAAGATGCTCCCTAGCTTTTGGATTCTTATACCATAAAATGTCTGCACTCATCCCTGTATCCCACCAAAATTAGGAATGTATGTAACCTTTCCAACTTTCAATTTCCAACTTCTAATTTTTCTAAGTAACAAAAAAATAGCTAACCAACCATCTCCATCATTTCATAAATGAAAGGACAATGTAAACAAAAGAATCACATTCTCAAAATAAACCTTTATATTAAATACTTAGACTTCATGGAACCCTAACCACCTTGTGTGACAATTAAACAGTGACAACTTCATCACAGAAAATCATCAGATGAAGTGTATTTCAGAAGTTTAGTGGACTGAGATCTTAAGTGTACTGGACAAAATGCATTTACATTATCTGTTTTACTTTCTAGTCCTTCAAAACCAGAGGTCAGTGAATTACCTGTTTGTAATATCTAACAAATGCAGATGTCTGAGCTGCACTCCAGATCTTTTAGGGGTCAATCAGAACTTCAGCTATCTTGAGTGTGATCTTGTGGAATGGCAAGAGTACAAGAAGTGAACCAAAACCACTTAAGAACATTTCAAGTCTCTGTGTCCTGACATTTCATTGGTCCTGCCCAACATCAATAAGACAAGAAAATATGCTCTCCCTACTCTTGTGGGAGGTACTGCCTGGATGTCTTGAATTCTATAACAAGGAAGGGAATAAAGGATTGGAACATAATCCAGTCTACAGCTTAATATCTGAAAACTCACCATGCTACAGAAATAATGATGACCTACCTCATTATCCAGGCAAGTAATCAAGGATTCTATTCTTCTTAATAACAATTTCCTTAGAAGTGTCTGCAGAGACAGATGCACATAATAGCAGGCCTACAGTTTGGTTTTCATCTTAAGAAGCAGGTAGTCTATCACATTTTATAGCAAAACAAGGTTTGCCACTTATTTTTCCTTTTAATAATTTAAATGTTAAGTCCTTCATAACATGCATTGTACCATCTTATCATTTTGAAAAACTTCTCAAGGGCAGACTTGTCATAGATCTGCTGTGTAAAAGTAAGAGCAGTTTATCCATCTGTTTTACTTCATTGCCTAGGGCAGTGCTTCATTAAATCTAGTTCTCAGAGAGCAGAACCTAGGCACTGGTGTTTTTTAAAAGCACCTCCAGGTGACTCAAAAGTGCAGCTATGGCTGAAAACCATTGGCTGGAGCCTTTGACCCACGCTTGATTAAAAATACCACAAAGAAGTTGTACCATACACTAAATCTCCTTCTGCCAGAAGAAACTACAGAGCCAGTTTGCAAGAAGATAGTCTACAAAATTTCCTCTGCGGTCCACTCAGACCGGTAGCATCGTCTGGGAGCTTGTGAGAAATGCAGACTCTCGGGCCTCCTACAGACCTACTAAGTCAGGAAATTATAGTTTAAAAGATCTCCAGGTTATTCATATTCACATTAAAGTCCACAAAGCACTGCTGAAAATCCTAAAGTCTAATTAGGCAAAACAAATCAGTTTCCCTGTAGAACAATTTCTTTTATCAAGTTCTTAAAATTCAAGTCCAGGATTCATCATCAGGAATGTTACAGGTGAATGAATTGCTATAGTGAGATATGTATGCAATATAGTATACTGTAATGTAATGTAGTATACTGATAATATGTTCAGTTGCTCAGTTGTGTCTGACTCTTTGTGACCCCATGGACTGTAGCCCGCCAGGCTGCTCTGTCCTTGGGATTTTCCTGGCAAGAATATTGAAGTGGGTTGACATTCCTCCTTCAGCAGCTCATCCTGACCCAAGGACCAGACTAGCACCTCCTATGTCTCCTGAAATGCAGGTGGATTCTTTACCACTGAGACACATTATAGGGACTTCCCCTATAATAATATAATAAAATGTAGTGAATATAATATATTCTTCCTTTCCAAATAAATTTATTTGCAGAGGTTCAGTTCAGTTCACTTCAGTCGCTCAGTCGTGTCTGATTCTTTGCGACCCCATGGACTGCAGCACGCCAGGCCTCCTTGTCCATCACCAACTCCCGGAGTTTACTCAAACTCATGCCCATGGATGGAGGAGCCTGGAAGGCTGCAGTCCATGGGGTCGCTGAGGGTCAGACATGACTGAGCGACTTCCCTTTCACTTTTCACTCTCATGCACTGGAGAAGGAAATGGCAACCCACTCCAGGGTTCTTGCCTGGAGAATCCCAGGGACCGGGGGGCCTGGTGGGCTGCCGTCTATGGGGTCACACAGAGTCGGACACGACTGAAGTGACTTAGCAGCAGCAGCAGCATGTCCATTGAGTCAGTGATGCCATCCAACCATCTCATCCTCTGTCGTCCCCTTCTCCTCTTGCCTTCAATCTTTCCCAGAATCAGAATGCTGCCTAGGTTCTTCATAACTTTTCTTCCAAGGAGTAAGGGTCCTTTTATTTCATGTCACCATCTGCAGTGATTTGGGAGCCCAAAAAATAGTCAGCCACTGTTTCCACTGTTTCTCCACCTATTTGCCATGAAGTGATGAGACCAGATGCCATGATGTTTGTTTTCTGAATGTTGAGCTTTAAGCCAACTTTTTCACTCTCCTCTTTCACTTTCATCAAGAGGCTCTTTAGTTATTCTTCGCTTTCTGCCATAAAAGTGGTATCATCTGCATATCTGAGGTTATTGATATTTCTCCCAGCAATCTGGGAGATTTGCAGTGGAGGAACCCCTAACTGTGTAAGGAGTAGAAAGACTGTCCAACTATGGAACACAGTGGTACTTTGTTACCACTTTATTTCATTGTGATGGAGATAAAATAGATAAGATGTGGTCCTTGCTTTTGCCTACGTATTCTAATAAGGGATGCTGACAAATAAACAACTAACCAGAACTCAATGTGATCTAAACTCCTAAACTAAATGGAGTCTAGATCCCCTGGACTGGGTTAAAATTCTATTCCTAACTGGGTGATTTTAAGCAAAAGAACTTAACTTTTCTAAGTCTCAGTCTTCTTATCTATGAAATAAAAATAATAAAATAGAAATAAAACCCTAAACTAGAAATACAGCAATATGTTCAGGGCAGTGACTCTCAAATGTTAGTGTGCATTAGAATCACCTGGAAGACTTGTTTAGCCACAGATTGCTCTAACCTTTGCATTTTCCAGCAAGTCTGTGGTAGAACATGAGAATTCCCATATCTAACAAATTTGCTGCTGGTCTCAGGAATCACACTTTGAGAACCCCTGGGCTATGGAAATAGATTCAAAAGAACAGAATGCTAGGATTCAGGTGGGTGGCAAAGGATGAGTCAAATGCTGAAAGGCAGAGAAGAGAGAGAGGAGAAGTCCTGGTTGACACAGTAATCAGTGTGGAGCATACCTGAAGGTCTGTGGAAAGCCTGCTATGACTGGAGTTCAGGATATGTGAAAGAAGGAACAGATAAGACTGGAAAAATGGGTCAGGGCCAATTCATGGAGCATCTAAGGACAGCAGCAAAGGAGTCTGAATTTTATTCTGCATGCAATAGGATTGAGAGAGGGTGTTTAGGGATTAAAAAAATTTTTTTTTAAGACATGGTCCAAATTTTCCTCTAGGATAATAGTTTAGGTAGCAGTGAGGAGAATGGACTAGAGAGGCAAGAGGATGGAAATCAGGAGAGCAGGCAAGGGGTCACCCCAATGTGAAGGAGAATGATCCATCAATAGGGCTGCTGCCAGAACAGCTGGTGACCGTCATACTTCTGTGAAGCACCAGGAGAGCCCATGATTGTAGAGAGAAAAGAAGGAGGGTCATTCATTCAGCATGTGTGCATTGAGCTCTTGTTATATTCCAAGCACTGTGCCAGGCACAGAGGAAATAGCAATGAATGAGACAGACAAGGTTTTTACCTTCACGAAACTCTTGGACTAGCAGGGAAAATAAGGCATGGCAGTGAGGCCAACAAAGAAAAGAAACTATGGACAATGTATGTAAATGTCAGCGCTGTGGATGGGGCTGGTTGCCTCACCCAGACTGGAGAGTGAAGGAAGGTTTCTGGAGGAAGGAAACACATAAGTGTAAATTACCTGAATTGGCCAAAATGCTTAACGGGGCCCACGAGACCCTGCATGGTCTGGACCCTCCCCTATTTTCAGCTTATGACAAGCTATTGTTTCTCTTACTCTTCATGCTCTGCAACTGAACCTCTTTCAATTCTTGTTAGCCTCAGGACCTTTGTACACGCTTTTCTCTTGGCTTGGAATTTTCTTCTCTCTCATCTCAGGAATTTTTCTATGAGGTTTAGCTTAAATATCACTTCCATAAAGGCTTTTCTGTGCCCCAAGATTAGACTATGGTCCCTGTTTTACTCTCTAGAATCTTCCTGTGTTTCAGTTTTTTAAGCCCATGTAGCTCAGTGGTATAAAGTATCTGCCTGCCAATGCAGGGGACGCAAGAGATATGAGTTTGATTCCTGAGTCAGGAAGATCTCCTGGAGGAGGAAATGGCAACTCACTCTAGTATTCTCACCTGGAAAAATCCCATGAGCACAAGAGCCTGGTGGGCTACAATCCATGGAGTTGCAAAGAGTCGGACACAACTTAGTGACTAAACAACAACATTATCACACTGGTAATTAATGCATCATTTGAGGATAATTTGCTTCACATATGTATCCTCTATTAGATTATAAGGTCTGTGGGACACTTGTGTCTTTTCTATACCTGTAGTGTGAGTTCTTAACACAGTGGCTGGAACATAATAAGTATTCAGTATTTTACTTTATAAATGAAAACCAAGAACCAAAAGATAAAATGGAATAGTTAGGCAAAGGGAATGAGAAGGCAAGGAACAGTGGGCATGGGCCCTGAGGGAGAACAGAGCACTCCCCAATAAAGGAGCTACAGGGAGGCCACTGGCACTGGGTTCTAGGCGGAGAGAGAGGAGCGAGGCCTGAAGGGGCAGTCAATGGGCAAACACTGAAGGGGTATGAAACCAGGGAATCTGGCACTGAATTTATGTTTCTAAAAGACCATACTGGTTTCTTGGGCTTCCCAAGTGGCTGAGATGTAAAGGATCTACCTGCATCAGCTTATGACAAGCTATTGTTTCTCTTACTCTTCATGCTCTGCAACTGAACCTCTTTCAATTCTTGTTAGCCTCAGGACCTTTGTACACGCTTTTCTCTTGGCTTGGAATTTTCTTCTCTCTCATCTCAGGAATTTTTCTATGAGGTTTAGCTTAAATATCACTTCCATAAAGGCTTTTCTGTGCCCCAAGATTAGACTATGGTCCCTGTTTTACTCTCTAGAATCTTCCTGTGTTTCAGTTTTTTAAGCCCATGTAGCTCAGTGGTATAAAGTATCTGCCTGCCAATGCAGGGGACGCAAGAGATATGAGTTTGATTCCTGAGTCAGGAAGATCTCCTGGAGGAGGAAATGGCAACTCACTCTAGTATTCTCACCTGGAAAAATCCCATGAGCACAAGAGCCTGGTGGGCTACAATCCATGGAGTTGCAAAGAGTCGGACACAACTTAGTGACTAAACAACAACATTATCACACTGGTAATTAATGCATCATTTGAGGATAATTTGCTTCACATATGTATCCTCTATTAGATTATAAGGTCTGTGGGACACTTGTGTCTTTTCTATACCTGTAGTGTGAGTTCTTAACACAGTGGCTGGAACATAATAAGTATTCAGTATTTTACTTTATAAATGAAAACCAAGAACCAAAAGATAAAATGGAATAGTTAGGCAAAGGGAATGAGAAGGCAAGGAACAGTGGGCATGGGCCCTGAGGGAGAACAGAGCACTCCCCAATAAAGGAGCTACAGGGAGGCCACTGGCACTGGGTTCTAGGCGGAGAGAGAGGAGCGAGGCCTGAAGGGGCAGTCAATGGGCAAACACTGAAGGGGTATGAAACCAGGGAATCTGGCACTGAATTTATGTTTCTAAAAGACCATACTGGTTTCTTGGGCTTCCCAAGTGGCTGAGATGTAAAGGATCTACCTGCCAAGCAGAAGATGCAGGTTTGATCCCTGAGTCAGGAAGATCCCCTGGAGAGGGAATGGCTACCCACTCAAGTATTCTTCCCCGGAACATCCCATGGGCAGGGGAGCCTGGTGGGCTACAGTCCATGGGGTCGCAAAGAATCAGACATAACTTATCAACTAAACAACAACAACTGGTTGCTTGTGATTTCTCCTGCTCTGGTGAGTGGGAGTGAATAATAATATCATTGGGAGGATTCTCCAGGAGTCCAAATGCTAGTAACCTTAGGGTAATGAGGTAGCATATGAAGGGCAAGATAAGCACACTTGAGCAAGACGTTTAGGAGATGGTCCTGATAGAACTTGGCAGTGGATTGAATGTGTGGATAAAGGAGAGAAAAGGTAGTCATGGGTGACACGTAGTTTTTGACTCATTTTATCATCAGTGGCATTTACTGAGATGGAAACAATGAAACTTCTGGGTGTTGAACAGCTCTTCCTAGCAATGACACAGTTCTAATTAACACACAGACGGTATGAGGCTGAGACTCAGGCAAACATACAGTTACAGAACCTACAGGCCACCCGAGGGGCCTTAGAGACCCTTCCAAAAGACAGTTCTGTTGCTAAAAATGTTTGATTACTGCTGTGCTGTGCCATGATGCCAATGCCCCTACACCTGGTAGACTGATAGTGATATACAGTCCCAATTTGCTCAGCGAAGTATAGCAGTGTGATTATAGATTTTGACTCTATATGCAGAAGTGGAGATTTTTCTTCTTAATCAGAGGCTGGCAAAATTTTCCTATAAAGGTAAACATTTTATAAACATTTTAGTTTTAGTAAACATTTAGTAAACACTTCATACTTTGTAAATGATATAATCTCTGTTGCAACTCTTTAACTCGGCCATTATACCTCAAAAGCAGCCACAATGTGTAAAAAAGTGAACATGGCTGTGCTTCAATATGAATTTGTGGACAGAGAGTTTTGAATTTCATATAATTTTCACATATCATAGAAAATCCTCCTTTTGAGTTTTTCAACTAATTAAAAATACAGAAACCATTCTTAGTTCACAGGGTGTACAACTTCAGGATTTGTCCCATGGACTGAAGTTCATGGATTTCTACTCTAAATAAAGGACTTTTCCATAGAGATACAGAGTTACAAACATAGGTAAAGGACAGCAAGGTTTAATGCCGTGTGATGCTCTCTTGTAATCCAATGGGGCAAAGGGGGAAATATTCCTAGCCCAAAAAAGAAATGAAAGTTTCTCATGATTCCAGGCAGTTGTGAGCTGCCAAAAGAAGAGAAGGAAAGGTGGAGCCATTCTCTTTTGTTTGTTTGTTAGCAGCAGATCGCAATGGCTCTACTAGGGAGTGCCGTAGGCTGCCAGATGCGGTTCTGACTCATATTCTTTTTCCTACTCAGAACCCAGGTACATCAAGTGAACCAGACCTAGTAACTCATCAGTTCTTTTAAGATATAAAGCTAAATACTGATCACATTCTTAGTTTCCATGTATATCACCAGTTGTTGTCATTCAGTCACTCCGTCACGTCCAACTCTTTGCAACCGCATGGACTGCAGAACACCAGGCTTCCCTGTCCCTCACCGTGGTACCTAAATTCAAACCTCTGCATTATCATCAAGTTGGGTAAGCTAGCCTAATTAAAGACTGACAGACTTCAATGACATCAGGGACAATACAAAGATTAAAGAAAGGTGCTTCATTACAAAAGGACATTTGCTTAAGAAACTTTGAGTTGTGTCTAATTCTCCCTAGATCTCCTAGCAAAACGGTCAGACTCTAAAGGCTTTCCACAGACTGTATCTGTGTGTGCTAAGTTGCTTCAGTTGTGTCCGACTCTCTGCAACCCTGTGGACTATAATCCATCAGGCTCCTCTGTCTATGGGATTTTCCAGGCAAGAATACTTCAGTGGGTTGCCATTTCCAACTCCAGGGGATCTTCCCAAGCCAGGGAGCGAACATGCATCTCTTATGTCTCCTGCATTGGCAGGCTGGTTCTTTACCACTAGAGCTGTATGGGAAGCCCTGTCCACAGACTTAGAATATGTTATCATCAAGCTGGATAAACATACTATCATATATGATCATTAATCGTCTTTTTATAAATAAATTATAATTTATATGTATATAATTATCTACTCAAAGTGTTTAACTTCTGGACTATGAACTACTTGAGGCTATGGATCTTATCTTATTCATCTCTGAATTATCAGTGTCTACCATAATTACTATCACATATTTAATACCTCATAAATGTTGGTTGAATGAGTTCATAAAAATGTCATTATATTATTAAAATTGTAGGTGGAAAAAGGAATATACGCTTTTGTTCCAAATTAGGAAGCCTCATCTTAAAATCGACACTGAGGAATATACTTTGTGAATGTATCTCTCTGTAAGAATGCTCTGGAGAGTAAGGAAGTCTGATAAAATAAAGGCATAGAATTACTTGCTTATTTACCTGAGGACCAAGTGGGATTTTACTCATTAAGTACCCCCTGGGGAAACACTGCTGGATCGCTTACCCAATAGTGTAAGTCCCATCCCACTTCTCTCCTCTGTTGCCATCTTTCACAGCATAAACTGAAAAATGTGGGAATACACTTTCTCAGTATTCTCTGTAGCAAAGAAGGCCATATGACCGTGTTATGGCCAATGAGCTGTAACCTCAAGTCTCCCAGGGGTTCCTGGGAAATTTATGTGTATTCCTGACAAAGAGTCTGATAACTGGCACCAACTTTCCCTCTTCTTCCTGCTTTGAATGTGGGGTAGTGGGAACTTATTAGCAGCCATGTAAGACTGGAAGAATTGCAATACATGTTCTGACATCATTGAACTGATGAACTGAAGCCTGAATCTTTCTACCTCCAGGCTTCTTATATTAGAAAATGTAACCAGATTTATTAAACCATTGATGGATAATATTTTTTCTTGCAAATGAACATGTGCATAACTGGTACAAAACCTAATTTACAAAATAAAAATTTGTAAGCACCAATTCAGTAATCTCCAAATGTTACAGTTCAGTTCATTCGCTCAGTCGTGTCTGACTCTTTGCAACCCCATGAACTGCAGCATACAACACAGTCACTAAATAGTATCTTATTACTTTCCATTTAACTGAAGATTATTTGGAAGGTTTCTTTTAAAACTTAGGCCCTCTGGGCCTATAGCTATTTAAACCATCGATATTTACTGGGTTTTTTGGCACCTCTTTGCCCTTTCTCTGAGCATTAAACTCTCAAGAAAACCTTAATTTCTTCAACTCAACAATCTGAAGCACAAAATTATTAATATTCTATAATTGTTTCCCTCTTAAATGATGTGAATTTAATTTTATTTATTCAGTTTATTTATGACATATTTCTAAAAAAGATACAAGGCTATTTACTTTTTAAAAGATTTATACAGGAGAGTGACATCAATAAGATGGAAGAATTGTAAGCTCTACACCCTCATTCCCCCACAATATTAAACAAACAACAGCTTACAAACCAAAACAGCTTTGCAAGAATTCTAGAAACCAGTTAAAAAGTTGCAACAAGCAGATGCCTAACCAAGAGAATGGCACACTAAAAATGGCAGGGAATTTTATGGCACTTCTGCTCACTCTTGCCCCACCTCCTGCTCATGGCAGTGTGGTGTGTTGGGAGGAAGATGACCAAGTCCTGGTTGCTCCCTTGGGACAGCAAGGAAAGAGTGGAGCTTGCTTGCAATGTTCTGGATTGTGTGGGAGATGCCTGGAGTTCTGTTTTTTTCTCATATTACTTGGAGCACAGATGGGAATGCTCGCTTAGTTTGGGTATTATGTTGGAGGTCTCTGGAAGCAGTGGTGGGGCCTAAGAGCTGCAAGAAGACTACAGAACTGTAGACTCAGTAGAAATTGTAGAATGAAGGGATACCAAAATAAATTTTAGAGAAATAAAAATTATTATAAGAGAATAGTATAAACAATTGCATACCAACAAATTGAACACTCCAGGTGAAATGGACAAGTTCTTAGAATCATAAAACCTACCAAGACTGAATTATGAAGAAATAAAAAGTCTGAATACCCAAAACTAGTTAGGAGATTGAATCAGTAATCAAAAAACTTCCAAAAAAGAAATGTCCAGGCCCAGAAAACTTCACCTGTGAGTCCACCAAACAGTTAAAGAAGAATTAATACTAACTCTCTAAACACAAACTCTTCCTAAAAACTGAAGAGGAGGGATCAATGCCACACTCATTTTATGATGTCAGCATTACACTGACACCAAATCCTGACGAAGACACTAGGAGAAAAAATTACAGACCAATATCTTTGATGAATACTGCTACTAAAATCCTCAAGAAAATATCAACAGACAGAATTTAACAGTACATTTTAAAGCCTTTCACACTATGACCAAGTGAATTTACTCCTTGAATGCAAGAAGGGTTCATCATACAAATACTCATCAGTTGAATATACCACATTATCAGAATAAAGAAGGGAGGAACCCATGATGATTTCAATTAATGCAGAAAAAGCATTTGACAAAACGTGACACCTTTTCATGATAGACAGATGTAACAAACTAGGAATTAAAGTAACATGATAAATGACACATATGAAAAGCCCAGAACTAATATCATACTTAATGGTGAAAAGCTGAGAGCTTTACCTCTAAGATCAGGAATAGGAGTGTTTACTTCCATCACTTTGATTCAACGTAGTACTGGCAGTTGGAGAAGGCAATGGCACCCCACTCCAGTACTCTTGCCTGGGAAATTCCATGGATGGAGGAGCCTGGTGGGCTACAGTCCATGGGGTCATGAGGAGTCAGACATGACTGAGTGACTTAACTTTTCACTTTCATGCTTTGGAGAAGGAAATGGCAACCCACTCCAGTGTTCTTGCCTGGAGAATCCCAGGGAAGAGGAGTCTGGTGGGCTGCCGTCTGTGGAGTTGACTTAGCAGCAGCAGCAGTACTGGCAGTCCTAGTCAGAGCAATTAGGCAAGAAAGAGAAATAAAAGGTATCAAATTGGAAAGATAGAAGTGAAATTATCTCTGTTCACAAATAATATGATTTTATATGTAAAAAAGATAATGCACATATGTGTGCACATGCACACACACACATGCTTATTAAAACTAATAATGCATTTAACAAAATCACAGGATATAAAATCAGCCTGCAAAAATCAGTTGTGTTTATAAGCACCAACAATAAATAATTTTTGACAGGATATTAAGAAAACAATTCTATTTATGATGGTATTTAAAAGAGTAAAATCCTTAGGAATAAATTTAACCAAGCAGGCAAAAGACTTATACACTAAAAACTACAAAATATTGGTAAAAGAAATTAAACACTGATAAATGGAAATATATACTCATGAATTGCAAGACATTAAAAATATATTTACATATTTACTTATTTAATATATATATTGATATATGTATTGCATATGTATATACCCAAAGGGATCAATAAATTCAATAAAATCAATATCAAAATCCCAATGACATTTTTTCTTAAATAGAAAATTCCATCCTAAAATTCAAATAGAATCTCAAGGAGACCCAAATAGTCAAAACAAACCTGACAATAAATAATAACATTGGAGGTTTCACACTTCTGAGTTTCAAAACTTACTACAAAACTATAGTAATCAAAATATTGTGATACTGGGATAAACAACAACAACAAAAAGCACCCAAACAACTTGATTAAAAAAGTGGCAAAAGAAGGTTAGAACACACCCTCATATCATGCACAAAAATAAACTCAAAATGGCTTAAAGACTTAAATATAAGACATAAAACTCCTAGAAGAGAGCACAAGCAAAACATTCTCTGACCAATGTTTTCTTAGGTCAGTCTCCCAAAGCAATAGAAATAAAAACAAAAATAAACAAACAGGACCTAATCAAACTTACAAGCTTTTGCACATCAAAAGAAGCCATTTGAAAAAGACAATTTATGGAATGGGAGAAAATATTTGCAAATGATGCGAAAGACGAGAGCTTAATCTCCAAAATATACAAACAGCTCATACAACTCAACAACAACAAAAAACCAAACAACCCAATCAAAAAATGAGCAAAAGACCTTAATAAACACATCTCCAAAGAAGACATACAGATTTCAAATTGGCACATTAAAAGATGCTCAACATCACTAATTACAGAAACGCAAGTCAAAACTACAATAAGATACCACCTCACATCATCAAGGTGACCATCTTTAAAAAGTCTACAGATAACAAATGCTGCAGAGGGTGTGGAGAAAAGGCAACCCTCCTACACTGTTGGTAGGAATGTAAGTTGATGCAGCCACAATGGAAAACAGTGTGGAGATCCGTCAGAAAACTAAAAATAGAATTAGCATAAGATTGAGCAATCTCATCCTGGGCATATACACAGACAAAACTATAATCCAAAAGAACACACGTACCCCTATGTTCATAGCAGCACTGTTCACAATAGCAACATGGAAGCAACCTAAATGTCCATCAGGAGACGAGTGGATGAGGAAAATGTGTGTGTGTCTGTATACATAGAGATACACACAATGGAATACTACTCAACCATAAAAAAGAATGAAATAATGCCATTTGCAGCAACATGGATGTAACTAAAGATTATCATACTAAGTGAAGTCAAAAAGAGACAAATATCACATAATAACACTTACATGTGGAATCTAAAATATGGCACAAGTGAAATGATCTACAAAACAGACTCACAAACATAAAGAACAGACTTGTGATTGCCAATGGGGAAGGAAGAGGGAAAGGGAAGGACTGGGAGTTTGGAATTAGCAGATGTAAACTATTATATATAGGATGGATAAATAACAAGGTACTACTGTATATCACGGGGAACTATATATCCTGTAATAAACCACACTGAAAAAGAATTTTTTAAAAAAGAATGTCTATGTGTATGTAACTGAGTCACTTTGCTATACAGCAGAGATTGGCACAACATTGTAAATCAACTATACTTCAATTTTTTAAAATGGCAAAAGATATTTGACATTTCTCCAAAGGAGATATATATACAAATGTGACTGTTCTCCAAAGATGATACACAATTGACCAAGAAGAAAATAAAAACATGCTGAATATCACTAATTGTTAGAGAAATATAAATCAAACTCACAATGAGATAAAACCTCGTACCCAATAGGATGGTTACTAGGATTGGGAACACGTGTACACCTGTGGCAGATTCATGTTGATGTATGGCAAAACCAATACAGTATTGTAAAGTAAAATAAAGTAAAAAAAAAAAAAAGAAAAGAAACATAAAATTGTGGTGAGAATATAGAGAAATTGGAACTCTTGCACACTGTTGGTAGGAATCTAAAATGGTTAGGCACTATGGAAAACAGTATGGGAGCTCCTCAAAATTAGATAACAAAATTTCCATATGATCCAACAATCCAAACACTTGGCATATCTCAAAGAATTGAGAGCAGGGTCTTGGAGAGAGAGTTGTATACTCAAGTTCGTAGTTCAGTTCAGTTCAGTCACTCAGTCATGTCCGATTCTTTGCGACCCCATGAATTGCAGCACACCAGGCCTCCCTGTCCATCACCAACTTCTGGAGTTCACTCAGACTCATGGCCATCGAGTCACTGATGCCATCCAGTCATCTCATCCTCGGTCGTCCCCTTCTCCTCCTGCCCCCAATCCCTCCCAGCATCAGAGTCTTTTCCAATGAGTTAACTCTTCTCGTGAGGTGGCCAAAGTACTGGAGTTTCAGCTTTAGCATCATTCCTTCCAAAGAAAGATCAGGGTTGATCTCCTTCAGAATGGACTGGTTGGATCTCCTTGCAGTCCAAGGGACTCTCAAGAGTCTTCTCCAACACCACAGTTCAAAAGCATCAATTCTTCGGCACTCAGCTTTCTTCACAGTCCAACTCTCACATCCATACATGACCACAGGAAAAACCATAGCCTTGACTAGACGGACTTTGTTGGCAAAGTAATGTCTCTGCTTTTGAATATGCTATCTAGGTTGGTCATAACTTTTCTCCCAAGGAGTAAGCGTCTTTAAATTTCACGGCTGCAATCACCATCTGCAGTGATTTTGGAGCTCCAAAAAATAAAGTCTGACACTGTTTCCACTGTTTCCCCATCTATTTCCCATGAAGTGATGGGACCAGATGCCATGACAGTAGCTTTATTCAAAATAGCCAAAAGGTTGAAGCAATTCAAGTTTTCAACAGATGAGTGGATAAACAAGATGTAGTATATGCATATAATAGAATATTATTCAACCTTAAAAAGCAAAGAAATTCTTTTTTTAATTGGAGGATAATTGCTTTACAATTTGGGTTGATTTCTTCTGTATAACAATGGGAATCAGTCATAACTGTCTTTATATATACCCTCCCTCTTTAGCCTTCCTCCTACCCACTCCCCATCCCACCCATCTAGGTCATCACAGAGCACCAGGCTGGGCTTCCTGTATCTATTTTTATCTATTTTACACATTATCTTCCCACCAGTTATCTATTTTACATGTAGTAGTGTATATATGTCAGAGAAGGCAATGGCAACCCACTCCAGTACTCTTGCCTGGAAAATCCCATGGGCGGAGGAGCCTGGTAGGCTGCAGTCCAAAGCATCACCAAGAGTCGGACATGACTGAAGCAACTTAGCAGCAGCAGCAGCAGTGTATATATGTCAAAGGTACTTTCTCAATTCATCTCACCCTCTACTTCCCCTGCTGTATCCACAATTCTTTCTCTATGAGCAAGGAAACTCTGACACACAGTGAAATATGCATAAACTTTGAAGACATTATGATAAGTGAAATAAGGTAGTTATGAAAAAAAGTACAAATACTGTGTGAATTTATGTATATGAGGTACCTGATTGCTGTTCATTCACTAAGCTGTGCCTAACTGTGACCCCATAAACAGCAGTATGCCAGGCTCCTCTGTATTCTACCATCTCTGGGAGATTGCTCAAATTCATGTCCATTGGGTTGGTGATGCTGTCTAGAGTCGGTGATGCTGTCTAACCATCTCATCCTCTACTGCCCAACCATCTCATCCTCTGCTGCCCCCCTTCTCCTTTTGCCTTCAATCTTTTCCAACATTGGGGTCTTTTCCATTGAGTCAGCTCTTTGCCGCAGGTGGCCAAAATACTGAAGCTTCAGCTTTAGCAACAGTCCTCTGATGAATTATTCAGGATTGATTTCCTTTAGGACTGACTGGTTGGTCTCCTTACTGTCCAAGGGACTCTCAAGAGTCTCCTCCAGCACCAAAATTTAAAAGCATCAATTCTTTGGCCATCAGCCTTCTTCATGGTCCAAATTTCACATTCAAACATGACATCTGGAAAAACCATAGATAGCTTTGACTATACAGGCCTTTGTTGCCAAAATGATGTATCTGCCTTTTCTAATACTCTGTCTAGGTTTGTCATAGATCTAATGGGTTTCAACATTAAATAACAACAACAAAAAACTAAGATCTTGGCATCCAGTCACTTCATGGCAAACAGAAAGGGGAAAAGTGGAAGCAGTGAATGAGGTACCTAGAGTAGTCAAAATCATAGGGACAGAAAACAGAACAGTGGTTACTAGAGATTAAGGAGGGAATTCATTTTTTATGGGTACACAGTTTTAGTTTTTTAAGATGAAACAAATTCTTTAGATTTGTTGCACAATGATGTGAATATCCTTAACAAAACTGAACTGTATGCTTAAAATAGCTAAGGTGATAAATTTTATGTATTTATATATTTCATTACAATTTTTTAAAAATTTAAGACATAAAAAAAAATGCTTAGTAAAATAGACAAAGCTACTGACAACCAGAAACAAACAAAAAAGAAAATTAAAATATTCTAGCACATTAGGTTAATATGGCTCCAGTGTTTAATCATTATGTATAGTTTCCTGTCATCCAGGGCAAAAAAGCAAATAACACGATAGGTTTCATAACTCTTTTGATGAAAGGGGAGAAAAAATTAGTTCTCTGAAAGAGGTATGGTTTTTATGGCATAACATCCTGATTCTTATTCCTTTGTAGATAGCCTGATATTTTGTTCATTTTGTTTGTTTGTTTTGTTTTCACTATTCACTGAAAACTTTTATGAGTTTGTGTCTGACATGGAAAATTTTACTGTGATGTGTCATCTGCCCAGCCTCCGGTGGACAATCTCAAACTGAAGATTTCTGTCTAGGTGGGAATATTCTATTATTCTTTTGATTATTTCCTCTCCTCAATTCTTTTTCTCCTCTTCTGTAACACCTGCTGTTCTGTAACATGCATCATACTGATACTGGAATTTATGGACTTATTTTCCATATCTCTATTTTTCTCTCATATAGTACTGTCACCCTGCTTATTTAACTTATATGCAGAGTACATCATGAGAAATGCTGGACTGACTGAAACTCCAGTACTTTGGCCACCTCATGCGAAGAGTTGACTCATTGGAAAAGACTTTGATGCTGGGAGGGATTGGGGGCAGGAGGAGAAGGGGACGACAGGGGATGAGATGACTGGATGGCATTACTGACTCGATGGATGTGAATCTGAGTGAACGCCGGGTGATGGTGATGGACAGGGAGGCCTGGCGTGCTGCGGTTCATGGGGTCACAAAGAGTCGGACATGACCGAGCGACTGGACTGAACTGAACTGATATTATCTTTACTCTCTTGCTTGATAATCTGGAAGAATTCCTTAATAATTTTCAATATTCCCACTTTCTAATTGGTTCTTTAATCATCTCATTCTTCTGCTAACAATTTATACATTTATTTATCTTCATGACAATTTTTATATTTATATTTATAGTATCCCCAATTGACTCTTTTTACTTGTAGGGTCTTCTTGTTTTGTGGGTATATCTTCTCTGAAGGTATTAATCTTGGCATTTAAAAATATATTTATGTACGCTTACTCCTTGGAAGAAAAGTTATAACCAACCTAGATAGCATATTCAAAAGCAGAGACATTACTTTGCCGACTAAGGTCCGTCTAATCAAGGCTATGGTTTTTCCAATATTCATGTATGGATGTGAGAGTTGGACTGTGAAGAAGGCTGAGCGCCAAAGAATTGATGCTTTTGAACTGTGGTGTTGGAGAAGGCTCTTGAGAGTCCCTTGGACTGCAAGGAGATCCAACCAGTCCATTCTAAAGATCAGTCCTGGGATTTCTTTGGAGGGAATGATGCTAAAGCTGAAACTCCAGTACTTTGGACACCTCATGCGAAGAGTTGACTCATTGGAAAAGATTCTGATGCTGTGAGGGATTGGGGGCAGGAGGAAAAGGGAGCGACAGAGGATGAGATGTCTGGATGGCATTAGAACAGAATAATATTCAGGATTCTCTGTATCTTCTTCACAAATGAAATAAACTTACCCCAGGAACACAATGATTAAAAGGCTGTGGCTGAGCAATGAACTATAGTGGGCAGGTGACTAGGTCATATAGTTGGAAATATTTAGAAACATTACACAAAATTTATATTAATCAAAAGGCATAGAGATCAATGGAATGAAATAGAAAACCCAGAAATAACCCCACACAAGAACAGTCAACTGATTTTTGATAAAGATGGAAGAAACGATTTTTGAAAAGGTAGTCTTCTCAACCAGTGACACTGTGGGAACTGAATATACATAGAAAAAGTGAATTTTGACCTATGCCTCATACATGTGCAAAAATTAACTTGAAATTAATTGTAGACATTATGCAAAACATAGACTATACAACTTTTAGATGACAACATAGGAGTAACTGTGGTGATCCAAGGCTTAAACTTGATACCAAAAGCATGTTCCCAATTAGACAACATCAAAATGAAAAACTTTTGCTATGTGAAAGGGCCTGTTAGGACAAAAATACTAGCTAGAGCATGGAAGAAAATATTTGCAAGCCATACATCTGACAAAGGATTCATATCTTAAGATATAAAGAACACTCAAAAATCTCAGTAAAAAAAAAAAAAAGATAATTCAATTCAAAAATGGGCCAAAAACATTAAGAGACATTTCACTAAGGATGTATGAATGGAAAATATGTATATGAAAAGATATTTGATGTTACTTGTGATTTATGGAGTGAGTCTTAAGCCTGACTCAGATAATAGAATTCTAGATATTAATAGGTAGGAGTATAAGACATAAGCTCAAAATTTCCAGTGGATCTCAACAACACTGATCTATTATTTATTCCTCAAGTTTAACTTTTTCTGCAGAAATATAGCATTATGTCTCATGTGCTAAATATACTAGACATACGTATAGTTATATACATATGGTTATATATATCATTATATTTTTCAAATATTTAGGATATTTGAACACAAAGTACTTCATGTTATTTAAGATTTATTTAGAAAATTTTAGGTGTGGTAATGTTTTTTTAAAAGTCCCTGTCTTACATGTACCCCAATGTTCATCGCAGCACTGTTTATAATAGCCAGGACATGGAAGCAACCTAGATGTCCATCAGCAGATGAATGGATAAGAAAGCTGTGGTACATATACACAATGGAGTATTCAGTTCAGTTCAGTCACTCAGTCGTGTCCGACTCTGTGCGACCCCATGAATCGCAGCACGCCAGGCCTCCCTGTTCATCACCATCTCTCGGAGTTCACTCAGACTCACATCCATCGAGTCCGTGATGCCATCCAGCCATCTCATCCTCGGTCGTCCCCTTCTCCTCCTGCCCCCAATACCTCTCAGCATCAGAGTCTTTTCCAATGAGTCATCTCTTCACATGAGCTGGCCAAAGTACTGGAGTTTCAGTTTTAGCATCATTCCTTCCAAAGAAATCCCAGGGCTGATCTCCTTCAGAATGGACTGGTTGGATCTCCCTGCAGTCCAAGGGACTCTCAAGAGTCGTCTCCAACACCACAATTCAAAAGCATCAATTTTTCAGCGCTCAGCCTTCTTCACAGTCCAACTCTCACATCCATACGTGACCACAGAAAAACCATAGCCTTGACTAGACGGCCTTAGTTGGCAAAGTAATGTCTCTGCTTTTGAATATACTATCTAGGTTGGTCATGACTCAGCCATTAAAAAGAATACATTTGAATCAGTTCTAATGAGGTGGATGAAACTGGAGCTGATTATACAGAGTGAAGTAAGCCAGAAAGAAAAATACCAATACAGTATACTATCGCATATATATGGAATTTAGAAAGATGGTAACGATAACCCTGTATGTGAGATGCAAAAGAGACACGGATGTATAGAACAGTCTTTTGGACTCTGTAGGAGAGGGAGAGGGTGGGATGATTTGGGAGAATGGCATTGAAACATGTGTAATATCACATATGAAATGAATAGCAAGTCCAGGTTCAATGCAGGATACAGGATGCTTGGGGCTGGTGCACTGGGATGACCCAGAGGGATGGTACGGGGAGGGAGGTGGGAGAGGGGTTCAGGATTGGGAACACGTGTGCACCCATGGTAGATTCATGTTGATGTGTGGCAAAACCAATACAATATTGTAAAGTAATTAGCCTCCAATTAAAATAAATAAATTTAAATTTAAAAAATAATAAAATAAAATAAAAATAATAAAAGTCCCCATCTTTTAGACATAAATACTGAGCTTTTTGTTAATAAAATATTATGTCTTAGATTTGCTTACAAATAATCCAGTGAGGGATGGGAAAAAGTAAGTGGGAAAATGGATAAAACAAGATTGACGAAAAATTGAAAATGGTTGAAGTTGGGTGATAGGTATATATTGGCTCATTAAAGTGAAAGTGAAGTCACTCAGTCATGTCCGACCCTTTGCGACCCCATGGACACCTTCTCTAGGGGATCTTCCTGACCCAGGGATTGAACCCAGGTCTCCCGCATTTCAGGCAGACGCTTTACTGTCTGAGCCACCAGGGAAGTTCCCATTATAATATTCTACTTTCTTCAACTTTAAATTTTTTCAGAATACATATTAAAGTAAACTAAAATATATTTACATATGTGTTTCTATGGGAATAGGAAAACAAAATCTGAAAAGATACATGTCAAACTATTAACCATAGCATCTCTGGAGTGTAGACTTGGAGTAGAAGGAAGGTAAATTTATATTTTTTACTTTAAAAACTTTGAGATTTTTATAATGAACATACATATTATTTTTAATTAGAAACAATGAAAATTTGAAATTTATAAGATTTATTTTTATAATTAACCCTTTTATTATCTACTGACTTTTCTGCACAGGGTTTTAGTTGTATCACATGGGATCTTAGGTTGCAGCATGTGGGATCTAGTTCCCTAGCCAAGGATTTAACCTAGGTCCCTGAATTGGAAGCAGAGTCTTAGCCACTGGACCACAAGGAAACCTCCTATAATTAATCCTTTCAATTAGTTGATTATACTGTATAGAAATGAGTGCAATTGTGCAGTAGTTTGAACATTCTTTGGCATTGCCTTTCTTTGGGATTGGAATGAAAACTGACTTTTTCCAGTCCTGGGGCCACTTCTGAGATTTCCAAATTTGCTGGCATATTGAAGGCAGCACTTTCACAGCATCATCTTTTAGGATTTTAAATAGCTCAGCTGGAATTCCATCACCTCCAATAGCTTTGTTTGTAGTGATGCTTCCTAAGGCCCACTTAATTCACACTCCAGGATGTCTGGCTCTACATGAATGATCACACCATTGTGATTTTCTGGATCAGTAAGATCTTTTGTGTACAATTCTTCTGTGTATTCTTGCCACCTCTTCTTAATATCTTCTGCTTCTGTTAGGTCCATACCATTTCTGTCCTTTATTGTGCCCATCATTGCATGAAGTGTTCCTTTGGTATCTCTAATTTTCTTGAAGAGATCTCTAGTCTTTCCCATTCTGTTCTTTTCCTCTATTTCTTTGCACTGATCACTGAGGAAGTCTTTCTTATCTCTCCTTGCTGTTCTTTGGAACTCTGCATTCAAATGGATGTATCTTTCCTTTTCTTCTTTTCTTTTTGCTTCTCTTCTTTTCTCAGCTATTTGTAAGGCCTCCTTAGACAACCATTTTGCCTTTTTGAATTTGTTTTTCTTAGGGATGGTTTTGATCACCACCTCCTGACAATGTTACAAACCTTCGTCCATAGTTCTTCAGGCACTCTGTCTATCAGATCTAATCCCCTGAATCTATTTGTCATCTCCACTGTAAAATCATAAGGAATTTTATTTAGGTCATAACTGAATGGTCTAGTGGTTTTCCCTACTTTCTTCAATTTAAGTCTGAATTTTGCAATAACGAGTTCATGATCTGAACCACAGTCAGCTTCTGGTCTTCTTTTTGCTGACTGTATAGAGCTTCTCCATCTTCGGCAGCAAAGAATATAATCAATCTGATTTTGGTATTGACCATTGGGTGATGTCCATGTGTAGAGCCACCTCTTGTGTTGTTGGAAGAGAGTGTTTGCTATGATCAGTGTATTCTCTTAGCAAAATTCTGTTAGCCTTTGCCCAGCTTCATTTTGTACTCCAGAACCAAACTTGCCTGTTACTCCACCCTTAATGCAGAAAGTGAAGAAGAACTAAAGACTCTTTTGATGAAGGTGTAAGAGCAGAGTGAAAAAGTTGGCTTAAAACTCAACATTCAAAAAACAAAGATCATTGCATCTGGTCCCATCACTTCATGGCAAGTAGATGGGGAAACAATGGAAATGGTGACAGATTTTATTTTCCAAAATCACGGCAGATGGTGACTGCAGCCATGAAATTAAAAGACACTTGCTCCTTCGAAGAAAAGCTATGACAACCTAGACAGTGTATTAAAAGCAGAGACATTACTTTGCCAACAAATGTCCATACAGTCAAAGCTGTGGTTTTTCCATATGGATGTGAGAGTTGGACCATAAAGAAGGATAAATGATGAAAATTGATCCTTTTGAACTGTGGTGTTGGAGAAGACTCTTAAGAGTCCCTTGGACAGCAAGAAGATCAAATCAGTCAATCCTAAAGGAAATCAATTCTGAATGTTCTTTGGAAGAACTGATGCTGAAGCTGAAGCTCCAATATTTTGGCCACCTGATGTGAAGAGCCAACTCATTAGAAAAGACCATGATGCTGGGAAATATTGAGGACAGGAGGAGAAGAGGACGACAGAGGATGCGATGGTTGTATGGCATATCGACTCGATGGACATGAGCAAGGTCTGGGAAATTGTAAAGAACAGGGAAGCCTGGTGTGCTGTAATCCATGGGGTCACACAGAGTCGGACATGACTGAGAGACTGATCAGCAACATTATAGAAAGTTTTCCAATGTGTAAAACTTTAAGGAATCTCAAATACTGCTTAAAATTTCTAGAAGAAAAATAATATAAAATGTATTTTGAAGCTAAACTTGAGGAACTTCCTGTCCATGCCTCGATCCAGATATTATGGCTTTTTAAATTAAATAAAATGATCCAATTGCACTGGTTCATCCAGTAGATTTACATTTACTACTTTGAGGAATATGAATAGAGTTAGACAAATTATCCACTGGAAATATTAAGCAATGATTCAGAAGAATGAATTTACCTCAGGCTCAGTTCTTGAAGTCTGAATATTTGATAATATATCTAATTCTATTTCTAACCACTAGGGCTCAGTATCTTCTTTAAAATGTGAAGTCAATGTGTTTTAGAAACCAAAAAGATCACAAAATCTATTCTAAGTTGGTGCTGAGCTGAAAAGAGTCTGTCTCGGTAATGGTCTCTGGTCTTCTTTAAAACAAAAGTGCAAGGAAATCTGTGAAAGATAGGGGTGGGTCCTTTATTAAGACACTTTTATTTTCCTTTCTCCTGAAATGGTTCAGAAGAATGTTGTTTGTGAATTAAAAAGAAAACAAGATGCCCCTAGTGATGGATTTATATTTTTAGTCATTGTTAGAACCTCTTCTTCTAGAATGGTTTTCTAAATTGTGATGGTTGAATTCATTGAGACGAGCTGAGCAGAAGTGAGCCTCTGCTGTATAACAGTAGGTAAACTGAGGCAGGTGGTTTGGGGCTCTTCATTTGAATGGCTGACATCCTCTGTTTTCATATTGATGGACAACCTTTCACCACAGAACTTTCTATTTTTAGATTTGCAAGGAATTTCAAGGTGAACCCAGCTATTAGAGTATGCTTTGGGGGATGTTCAGATCTGTTGCCCAGTGTAAACCTTTCAGTTCTCACAGGGAATCTCTTACGTTAGCAGGCTGAAAGGCTGGTCACATTCATCAGTAATACTGACTACCTAGTCCTATAAATACCTCCTTCCCCTGAAGCACTTTCCCCTCTCTTTAGGGAGAAGTATTCATGTTCCTCTTCTCGTATTCCTGGAAGCGGGTGTCCACAAACACTTCTCTGTGACAAGGAGGTGCTAGAGAGGGAGCATGCACCCCATGTTCCTCTGACCTCTTCTCCCCATGGGAAGAATTTGGCTTATCAGACTGCAGTTATCAGGTCACACTCCCCACTGAGTGGACCTGCTGTGCCAGGAGCCACTGCACATGTGATGTGTGCTCTCCACGCTCATGGCACAGGGTTGCTCCTCTGGTCTCTCTGGGTCAGTACAGGCCAAGGAAGCTGCCCTTGCCAGGGCTGCCAGGTGTCCACTCTCCCTTTCAGCCTGGACAAGTGGGAGTATGCTCTGCAGTTCTGCTGTCTTGCGTTGGGATGGGTGGTGAGGGAGCCCTAGTCCTAAGGTGGACATGATCAGAAAGCCCTAGGAATATATCACCCCCTCTAGCAACCCATCTTTTGTCATTTATCAGCCAGGATCCTGGGGAATGAAATTGGAGTGGATGGCAAGTAACAGATGAATGCACAAAATCTCATCACAAACTTCCCCTGAAGCCCTTTATACGGGAAATGAAAACATATTCTAGCTACTCACATTGCCTTCACATATGGAAACAAGTTCCACTCTGTAGAATTGCTCTGTGCCCAGTTCTGGGTTACACATGCAGATTCATATGTGAAACCATAAGGGCTTTCCACTAACAGAACGAGTGTTTGTCTTTCTCTGGATGGTGTGAGTAAACAAGCACAACTTCTTTAGTTTTCCTTCAAGAAGAGAAGAATAAACATTGATATTTGTGTAGTTCTAAAATGTTGAAGAATAATTGCATAAGACAAGATTTTCAATGGAAGGTTTCTGTTTCTTTTTAATTTTATCCTTTCATCTCCTAGACAGGATAACAATCTCTGTCTGCAACAGAGAGCTATAGTAGCTTATAATTAGAGTGGCCAGATGTAGTAAAAATAAGACAAACAAAACAAGATGCCTAGGTAAATTTGAATTTCAAATTTAAATAATTTTCAATGTAAGTATGCCCCATGCAATACTTAGAAAATCTCATCACAAACTTCCCCCGAAGCCCTTTATACGGGAAATGAAAACATATTCTAGCTACTCACATTGCCTTCACATATGGAAACAAGTTCCACTCTGTAGAATTGCTCTGTGCCCAGTTCTGGGTTACACATGCAGATTCATATGTGAAACCATAAGGGCTTTCCACTAACAGAACGAGTGTTTGTCTTTCTCTGGATGGTGTGAGTAAACAAGCACAACTTCTTTAGTTTTCCTTCAAGAAGAGAAGAATAAACATTGATATTTGTGTAGTTCTAAAATGTTGAAGAATAATTGCATGAGACAAGATTTTCAATGGAAGGTTTCTGTTTCTTTTTAATTTTATCCTTTCATCTCCTAGACAGGATAACAATCTCTGTCTGCAACAGAGAGCTATAGTAGCTTATAATTAGAGTGGCCAGATGTAGTAAAAATAAGACAAACAAAACAAGATGCCTAGGTAAATTTGAATTTCAAATTTAAATAATTTTCAATGTAAGTATGCCCCATGCAATACTTAGGCGGACATACTTAAAACAAAATTATTTGTGCATATCTGAAATTCCTACTTAATGGAATGCCCTGTATTTTATTTGTAAGACTGTATATGGGCAACCTTATCTAGTGGAAGACATTCACCAGCAGTTCAGTTCAGTTCAGTCACTCATTCGTGTCTGACTCTTTGTGACCCCATGAATCGCACCACTCCAGGCCTCCCTGTCCATCACCAACTCCCAGAGTTCACTCAAACTCATGTCGCTAGCAAAGTAATGCTCAAAATTCTCCAAGCCAGGCTTTAGCAATACGTGCCGTGAACTTCCAGATGCTCAAGCTGGTTTTAGAAAAGGCAGAGGAACCAGAGATCAAATTGCCAACATCAGTGGATCATGGAAAAAGCAAGGGAGTTCCAGAAAAACATCTATTTCTGCTTTCTTGACTATGCCAAAGCCTTTAACTGTGTGGATCACAATAAACTTTGGAAAATTCTGAAAGAGATGAGAATATCAGACCACCTAACATTCACCATAGTAGCCTAAAACTTTTTGAAAGCCTAGATATTATTTATCAAATAGCATTTTCTTTATTATCAGTTACTAATATTCTTTCCTTCTTTTTTTCTTTCCTTTAACAAATATTTAGTAAGCATCTATTACATGTCAGATACTGTTTTATGTGCTAGAGTAAGATAGTAAGCAAGTCAAAGAATAAATAAACATAATTTCCAAACAATGATGAAGAAAATAAAACAGGTGATATGATAAAGAATATCTAGGTTGAAGTCCTCCCTGAAGAGCTAGTATTTCAGCTGAGTCCTCAGGAACAAGAGAGAGGCAGAAGGTTTCATAGGATAAGTTGCAGGCAGAAGGAACCATAAAAGCCTTAAGATGGTGTATCAGTTTCCTACGTGCAAAGTCGCTCAGTCATGTCCGACTCTGTAACCCTATGGACCATAGCCTGCCAGGCTCCTCTGTCCATGCGATTCTCCAGGCAAGAATACTGGAGTGGGTTGCCATGCCCTCCTCCACAGGAACTTCCCGACCCAGGGATCAAATCCAAGTGTTCTGCATTGGCAAGTGGGTTCTTTACCAGCTGTTGTAAAAAACTATCACACACTTGATGATTTGAAAAAACAGAAATTCATTCTCTTCCAGTTCCAGAGGCTAGAAATCTGAAAACAAGGTGTGTGCAGAGCCATGCTTTCTCTGGAGGCACTGGGGACAGTCTATTCCTTGCCTCTCCCAGCTTCTGGTGGCTGCCAGATTTTCTTGGTTTGTGTCTGAATTTCTCTAATCTTCAAGACCAGCATCTTCAAATATTCTCCTCGGTGTCTGTCTGATGAATCTCCTCTTAGAAGGACATCATGATGGGACTTAGAGCCCACTAGATAATCCAGGATAATCAACCTCTCCATCTGAAGACACAACCATATCTGCAAAAAAATTACATCTTTTTTTTCCATATAAGGTAACATTACTTTATAGATATGGGAATATCAGACCACCTGACCTGCCTCCTGAGAAATCTGTATGCAGGTCAGGAAGCAACAGCTAGAACTAGACATGAAACAACAGACTGGTTCCAAATCGGGAAAGGAGTACGTCAAGGCTATATATTGTCACCCTGCTTATTTAACTTATAGGCAGAGTACATACATCATGTGAAATGCCAGGTTGGATGAAGCACAAGTTGGAATCAAGATTGTCAGGAGAAATATCAATAATCTCAGATATGCAGATGACACCACCCTTATGGAAGAAAGTGAAAAAGAATTAAAGAGCCTCTTGATTAAAGTGAAAGAGGAGAGTGAAAAAGTTGGCTTAAAACTCAATATTCAGAAAACTAAGATCATGGCATCCAGCCCCATCACTTCATGGCAAATAGACAGGGAAACAATGGAAACAGTGACAGACTTTATTTTGAAGGGCTCCAAAATCCCTGCCGATGGTGACTGCAGCCATGAAATTAAAATATGTTTGCTCCTTGGAAGAAAAACTGTGACCAACCTAGACAGCATATTCAAAAGCAGAGACATTACTTCGCCAACAAAGGTCTGTCTTGTCAAGGCTATCGTTTTTCCTGCAGTCATGTATGGATGCGAAAGTTGGACTATAAAGAAAGCTGAGTGCTGAAGCATTCATGCTTTTGAACTGTGGTGTTGGAGAATACTCTTGGACTGCAAGGAGGTCCAATCAGTCCATCCTAAAGGAGATCAGTCCTAAAGGAGAATCATTGGAAGGACTGATGCTGAAGCTGAAACTCCAAACTTTGGCCACCTGATGTGATGAACTGACTTACTTGAAAAGACTGGGAAAGATTGAAGACGGGAAGAGAAGGGGACGACAGAGGATGAGATGGTTGGACGACATCACCAACTCAATGGACATGAGTTTAAGTAAGCTCCGGGAGTTGGTGATGAACAGGAAACCTGGCGTACTGCATTCCAGAGGGTTGCAAAGAGTCGGACATGACTGAGTGACTGAACTGAACTGAACTGAAGGTAACATTCACAGGTTTCAGTGATGAGGACGTGCCCTTTGGCAGGAGTGTTTTCAGCCTTCTAATAGCTGGGGTGACAGCACAGAGAAAGGTGTGGGGACCATTAGGGCTAATGGGCAGTCAGGGCCTGGGGTGGGTCAAGATAAGGGATTCAGGTTTTAAGTTCATTGTCAATGGGTAGTCAGTGAAAGATTTTAAACAGGAAATAGGGAGTGACAAGGTTTACATTTTTAAAAGCATTTCTGTGGTCCCTTTTTGGAAGCTAGACATTAAAAGGGCCTCAAATGAAGGGAGAAGGATTGTTAGAGCCATGGATCCTGACAAAGAACAGCAGGCTGAGGCATTGGTAGCTTGAATTTAGAGGGTCATGAGAGAGGAGGGGACAAGGTCAAACAGAGGGGATAGATTTTGGAGAATGAGCCATAAGGACTTATTAATGGCTTTGCTGCTGCTAAGTCACGTCAGTTGTGTCCAACTCTGTGCGACCCCATAGATGGCAGCCCACCAGGCTCTCGTCCCTGGGATTCTCCAGACAAGAACACTGCAGTGGGTTGCCATTGTCTTCTCCAGTGCATGAAAGTGAAAAGTGAAAGTGAAGTCGTTCAGTTGTGTCTGACTCTTCGCGACCCCATGGACTGCAGCCTACCAGGCTCCTCTGTCCATGGGATTTCCCAGGCAAGAGTACTGGAGTGGGGTGCCATTGCCTTCTCTGATTAATGGCTTAGATAAAGAAGTAAAGATGGACTTCCCTGGCGGTTCAGGAGTCAAGACTCCTCACTTCCAATGTAGGGGGCATGGGTTCCATCCCCAGTCAGGGTCTAAGATTCCACATGCCACAAAGTGCAGCCAAAAAAAAGGAAGTAAAAGCAAAGGGAACAAAATAAAAGAGAGAGTATCATAGAGTTTTCCTAGGTTTGGGGTTAAATGTTAATAAGAAGACAATTTTTAATGTTTGATGGACTTTGGTAAGAATGTCCAGTCTGCTCTAGGGAGAAGACTTCACCCAAAGTCAGAGAGTAGATTTTGTCCTGTCCTAAAATGCATTTGATAAAGCGAGCTTCTCTTCAGGAGAGGCATTCTTTTTCTTCCACTCAATATCAAGTCTTAACAAAGGCATCACGCTTTGGAGCAAGGTTAAAAGCGCAAGAGCAGTGCCGTGACCATGATTGATGACGATATGACAAGCTCCTGTTAATACTGCAAACCTCTTGCCTTCCAGGGCAGTTCCACTTGGCAGGCAGCATCTTTCACATCCATGGTAAAGAGTGGCTCAGCCACCAGGATATCCTGTGTCAGTGATGTTTTCCACCACTCAGTGTTCATCAGTAAAGAGTGGATGGCAACAAATCAATTGCAGGTTGGGCAGAAATAAGAATGATGGCAAGAACGTATGTGAGTTAGTTCTAGTGTCTGTTCTGTCATCAAAGACTGGTCACCAATGAGCACTGCAAGCCATTCCACCCCTCACAGGCCTCAGTATCCTCAACTGTGAGGGGTAAGATTGTTGAGAAGATCAAATGAGATAACCAATGTGCCAGTACTTTGAAAACAATGAGGACCTAACAGCAACTTGTCATGATTATATAAAACCCTACTGTGTATTTTATTGTATTTGATTCCTGCATAGCATACGGCACTTAGTATAGATTCAATAACTTTTTTGGTCAAATTTCAGCAAGTACAACCAATGTGGCCATACACCAGATAGAGTTGTTTGGCAAGTACTGATGGATTGATCATTAGATACTGGTACCATGGTTCCCTAATTCATATTCAGATGTCCTTTATCAGGAAGAGAAAATGGCCAGCTCCAGCTTCCCTCAGTCTGATACAAAGGATTCTGGCCTAAAGCATGATATATCTGGGTCTTGCACCCTCAAATATGTTGCAGGTAATGTCACTGAACCATAAAATTATTAATGATGGCCACTCATAGTCCAGCATTTAGGGCTTTAAAGAGTGATCATTTTGTCCAAAGCAAAGTTTTTGGGTGGGCCTGACTGGAAGAATAAAATTTTTCATATGGTTCTTAAAGATTTTATTTATGTAAAATAATGTATTACTTTGGGATTCCATCAAGTAGATGTGGGGAGATAATGACCTACTGAATCTACCCACTGGCCATGTCTGTGGCCTGAGATCCCATTACTTGGATGTTGGAGAAACAATAGTAGAATTCTATGTCCTCTCATACACAGCACTGTCTAAAGATAGTGAAACTCAAATGATAAATTATAAATGCAATTTGATTCTCTCCATATTCTCTCTCATCAACTAAAATTGTTCACAAAATTTAAAAGTTAGATTTATAAGCTAATTTTTAAAAAGATAAGTCATCTAAATTCACTATTTCTTGAATGGGTTACTTTTAAAATACCACCCAGTTTTATATAGAGCTACTGTCACATCCTTTTCATTTCTTTTCAAAAGTCCAAGCTCTGTCTCCCTTTTTGTCTCCATATGGTCTTCTGTTTTGATAGAAAAGATTAAATGTCACACTTAATTTAAAATCAATATTTTCTGAGACTGAGCTGCAGGCAGATGTAGACATGGCCTTAAAGAGTAGCATTTTTACAATAGAGCATCCTCCCAAATATGCATCTTCAAAAATAATTTATCATAACCATAGCTATCATCATAGCTTTATTAGCATTTGTGAATATTACATGTCAAAGTCCATCAATTTTATTAGCCAAGCCAGGATAGAATGTTATTGAAGAACTGATGAAGATATAATAATTGTAACTGGTAGAAACAGTAAAGCTCTGATTCAGTTTGATGTTTATGGAATCATACAAAGTAGGAAGCCTTTGGGTCATCTTGTTTATTTTCATGGTATTAAGGGCAACTGGATATTATCCGATGTCCTCTGCATTTATTTTGGGAGTGAGGTAGATCAGGAAATACAAGTAGAGAATGGCAGTGACCTATAGCTTTTAAAAATTCTGTGAAGTAGCCTGGCTTCAAAGGAGAGTACCCAGCCTGGTTCATAGACATCATCTCATTCTACATAATAAACTTGTGCAGATGAAAAACAACATCTACTCTGAGTATTAAACAATTATTTATCTAAATATTCCCAGACCCTCAGAGAAAATTAGAAAGATTTTTATAATAATCATCCCCTATAAAAAAGAAATACAGCCTTACATTCTACACCTTTGATAGAAACTCATGTTACAGAGGAAATTCTTGAGCATTTGCTACAGCTGGCAAACACTGCTGGGGGCCCCCACAGAACGTTAACCGGTAAGGGCAGTATCTGTGTCTGAAAGTCCATGAACCCCCGAGTCATGTCCTTGATCCCACACAGGTGGGCGTGACTGGAGGACATCATTATTTCTGACCTTGCGAGTCAGTTCAGAGTCTCCTGGGGTAGAAAGAAAGAGGTGTTTTTCCAGAAGTTTTTCTTTTTCCAGAAGCTCAGCTCCTTATTTATACCAACATCCTCTTAAGAGTAACTGGGCTTCCCCTTACAAATCCTGAGTGCCACTTTTAAATTGCTGTTTGCTCTGAAGATCTCTCTCTTCAAGCCCCTCACACCCCTCCCAGGGTCCTCCCAGCCCCATCTCCTCAGAATTCTTCCATCAGGTAGGGAAGCCTCTATTCTCTAAGCCAGTAATTCTCAAACTTGAGTGTGCACCCAAATCACCTGGAGAATCCGTCCCTTATCACCAGAGATTTTGACTCACTAGGTCAAACTTTACGACTGAGAATGTGCACTTCCAACCAGTTCACAAATCACACTTGAGTGGCACTGCTTTAAGTCACATTAAGAGCATCTGAATTGCCCAGTTTCAAATTTCCATCTCGTCAGTCACTATTGATTTTGCTACAGCAGAGGAGACTTTCCTCTGTCCACAATGATTCTCACTTCTCTGAGTGCTAATGGTCTGACTTGTCATGATGCTGCCATTATTCATCACCTCAATTTGAATATTATAGTTCTGTCTGCCAGTAGTGAATGGAAACCTTGTCCAAATTTGATTGTTGCATTCTTGAATTGCATTGCTCCTCAAGCCCCATACAGGGTTAGATTAGTGGTGTTCTCCATCAATTATATTCTTGGAGGGAGAAGTAGCTGTAGTCTTTTAGCTCCAGCTAGATTCAGAGCAGTCACCTAGCTCAAACTTTCACCTACATTATTTGCTATGGTATGAATGTTTGTCTCCCCAAAATTCATAAGTTGAATTTCAAAGTTGAAACTTAACCCCCAAAGTGATGGCATTAGGATGTGGGTCCTTTGGGGTGGGTCCGTTGGGGTGACTAAGTCATGAGGCAGAGCTTTCATAAATGGGATTAATGTTCTTACAAAAGAGACCCCACAGAGTACTCTACCCCATTCTGCCATTTGAGGATACAATGAGAAGTTTGCAGCCCAGAAGAGGACTCTCATCTAACTGTGCTGATACCCTGATCTCAGACTTCTAGCCTCCAGAAATGTCAGAATTAAGTTTCTGTTGTTGAAGCTACCTAGTCTCAGTCCAGACAGACTATGACACCATTATATCCTGCCTTACCCATAACTCCTGCTGACTAGTGCACTCTATAAATCTTCTCATTACAGTTGAATGGGTAAGAAGTGAGTATCTGACCCCAAAAAAAGAGGATTCCAAAAAAAAAAAGTGTGAGCCAATCCTTGCCTTGTACCTGATTTGAGGGGGAGAGCTTTGAGACTTTCACCATTGTAAGATGTTACCTCTAGGTTTTCTGTAAATAGTCTTTATCAACTCGAGGAAGTTCCCCTCTATTCTTACATTACTGAAAGTTTTTATTATGGATGGGTGTTCCATTTTGTCAAATGCTTTTACTGCATCTATTGGTATGATCACATGTTTTTTTTTTCTTTTTTATCTGTTAATGTAATAGATTATATTTACTGATTTTCAAATGTTGAATCAGCCTTGCACACCTGTGATAAATCCACCAGTCATAGTATATAATTCTTTTTATACATTTTTGATTTAATTTGCTAATATTTTGCTGAGGAATTTTTATATCTATCTGTGAGAGATATTGGTCTATAGTTTTCATTTCTTATAATGTCTTTCCATTTAGTATTAGTATAATGCTGCCCTCATTTGATAAGTCAGAAGTATTCCCTCTGTTTCTACTCTCTGAAAGAGATTTTAGAGAACTGGTATAATTTCTTCCTTACATATTGGGTGGAATTCACCACTGAACACATCTGGACTTGCTGTTTTCTGTTTGTTCCTTCAATTTCTTTAATAGATTTAGGCCCCGAACCTATATACTCTCTTTGGTGTGTGTGTTTTGTGTTTGCATAACTTTTTTCACCTTTTTATTTTCAACTTGTTTCTTTACATTTAAAATATTTTTTCTTATAAAGTACAAATGTTTTATTCAGCCTGACAGTCTCATTGTTTTAATTAAAGTATCAGTATATTTATATTTAATGTAAATATATATAGCCACACATAAACCTGAAGTGAAGTGAAGTGAAACTCCCTCAGTCATGTCCGACTCTTTGCGACCCCATGGACTATACAGTCCATGGAATCCTCCAGGCAAGAATACTGGAGTGTGTAGCGTTCCCTTCTCCAGGGGATCTTCCCAACCCAGGGATCGAACCCTGGTCTCCCTCATTGCAGGTGGATTCGTTATCAGCTGAGCCACCAGGGAATCCCATCCTCCTGTTCAGTTTTTTTCTTTAATGGAATACAGTTGCTTTGCACTGCGGTGTCTGTTTCTGCTGCACAGCAAAGTGAATCAGCCATATATATATGTCCCCGATTTTGGGGATTTCCTTCACATTTTGATCACCACTGGGCACTGAGCAGAGTTCTCTGTGCTATAGAGTAGATTCTCAGTTATTAAGTGTATACATAGTGGTGTATATGCTGTGCTTAGTCACTCAGTCATGTCTGACTCTGTGACTCTGTGGACTGTAGCCCACCAGACTCCTCTGTCCATTGGATTCTCCAGGCAAGAATACTGGTGTGGGTTGCCGTGCCCTCCTCCAGGGGATCTTCCCAAACCAGAGATCAAACCCAGATCTCCCATGTTGCAGGCGAATTCTTTACCATCTGAGCCACCAGTGAAGCCTGGTGCATATATGTGATAATTTCTTACATATTTGGTAGAATTCACCACTGAACACACCTGGGCTTGTTGCTGTTTATTCATTAAATTTAATAGATGTTGGCCTAGTCAGATTGTCTATTTCTTCTTCAGTAAGCTTTAACAGATTGGCCCATTTCATCTAGAATATAATATTTATGGGCATCGTTCATAGTATTGGTTTTGTTATTCTTTTCATGTTCACAGGATCTGTAGTGATGGTCCCTCTCTCACTTCTGATGTTATTAATTTATGTCTTCTCTCTCTCTCTCTCTCTTTAGCCACCCTGGTCTGAGGCATATCAGTTTTACTGATTTTTTTAAGAACCAGCTTTTGGTTTCATTGATTTTTCTCTACTGATTTCCTCTTTTCAATTTTATTGTTTTCGCCTATGATTCTTATTATTTACTTACTTCTGTTTACTTTGGATTCAATCTGGTCTTCTTTTTTTTAGTTTCCTAAGGTGGAAACTCAGAGAAGGCGATGGCACCCCACTCCAGTACTCTTACCTGGAAAATCCCATGGACAGAGGAATCTGGTAGGCTGCGGTCCATGGGGTCACGAAGAGTCAGACTCGACTGAGCGACTTCCCTTTCACTTTTCACTTTCATGCATTGGAGAAGGAAATGGCAACCCACTCCAGTGTTCTTGCCTGCAGAATCCCAGGGACAAGGGAGCCTGGTGGGCTGCCGTCTATGGGGTCACACAGAGTCGGACACGACTGAAGCGACTTAGCAGCAGCAGCAAGGTGGAAACTTAGATGACTGATTTTAGGTCTTTCTTCTTTCCTAATACACACATTGACTTCAATCAAGTCTGCTCTAACCACTGCTTTCACTGCATACTCCAAATTCTGATAAGTTGTATTTTCATTTTCATTTAGTCCAATATATTTCAAGTTTTATCTTGAAGTTTATTCTTTGATCCCTGTGTTATTTGGAATTATTTTATTCAATCTCTATTTATTTGGGGATTTTCCAGGTATATTTCCATAATTGATTTCTGGGTTGATTCTTTTGTGATTTGAAACCAAATGTTATAATTTTTACTTGAGCAATGGCACCCCACTCCAGTACTCTTGCCTGGAAAATCCCATGGATGGAGGAGCCTGGTAGGCTGCAGTCCATGGGATCGTGAAGAATCGGACACAACCAAGCAACTTCCCTTTCACTTTTCACTTTCATGCATTGGAGAAGGAAATGGCAACCCACTCCAGTGTTCTTGCCTGGAGAGTCCCAGGGACGGGGGAGCCTGGTGGACTGCCGCCTATGGGGTTGCACAGAGTCGGACACGACTGAAGTGACTTAGCAAGGTGTATTTTATCTTCCAGAATGTGGTCTACCTTGCTGATGTTCCATGTGAGCTTGAGAATAACGTGCATTCTGCTGTTGTTGGAATAAGTAGACTATAAATCTCAATTATATGGTGTTGCCTGAAGATACTGTTGAGTTCAGCTGTCTCCTTACTGATTTTCTGCTGGTGTATTTCTGGTAAGGGAGTAGTGAAGTCTTTGACTATAATAGTGGATTCATCTATTTCTTCTTTCAATTTTATCAGTTTTTACTCTTATAGTTTTTTTATGTGCACGCATGTTAATAGTTGTTATATCTTCTTAGAGCATTAATCCTTTATTCATAATTTTTCTTGTTTGAAATTAATATGCCTATGCTTGCTTCCCTTTGACTAGTAAAAACATTTATCTATTTATTTGGCTGCCTCAGATCCTAGTTGCAGCATGCAGGATCTTTGCTGCATCATGCGGGATCTTTCACTGTGGGCTGTGGACACTCTAGTTGTGGTGTGCAGGCCCAGTAGTTGCGGCACCTGGGCTCTCAGTTGTGACTTGTGGGCTCCAGAGCACATAGGCTCAGTGGTTGTGGAGCATGCATAGGCTCGGTTGCTCTGTGGCATGTGGGATCGTAGGTCCCCCACTGGGGAAAGAACCTGTGTCCCCTGCATTCCAAGGCAGATCCTCAACCACTAGACCACCAGAGAAGTCCCTCCATCCATTTATTTTAATCTACATGAGTCTTTATGTTTAAAGGTAGTTTCTTGTAGACAATATATATCTAGATGTTATCTTTTAATACATTCTGGCAATCACTCATTTTCAATTAATGCATTTAGAACATTGCTGTTCAAAGTAATTATTAATATAGTTTGATTAATATCTACCCATTACAGTTCAGGATTTCTAGAGCCGGCACTGGTTCCTATAGCAATTTGTGCTTTTGAGGCTCTGCTCCAGTAAGCTGTATCTGCTTAAATTAGTCTGTTTGTCTCTCCAAACTTGGAGGTAGCAGTTTGCCTTGTGTCTTCTGTTTTCTAACAGATCCTAGAAGAGTTGCTGATTTTCCAATCGGTTAAGTTTTTTACTTATTGTTAGAATGAAGCAATGACGTGTAACCTCCTTCCATTGAAGTGAAGTGAAGTCAAGTCACTCAGTCGTGTCCGACTCTTTGTGACCCGTGGACTGTAGCCCACCAAGCTCCTCAGTCCATGGGGTTCTCCAGGCAAGAATACTGGAGTGGGTTGCCATTTCCTTCTCCAGGGGATCTTCCCAACCCAGGGATCAAACCCAGGTTTCCCACATTCCAGGCAGGGAATTTCCCACATTCTCTGCACCACCAGGGAACCTTCCATGTAGAATTAGAAACTAAAAGTCTTTGTTATGTTTTTGAACAAAGAAACAGAAGAAAGCTCAAGTCTGTGTAGACACCTAAGCAAATAATTTCTAGAAATAGGCTGAGGCAGCCACACTGGTCAAAGCACAAGATAAGTAACAAGAGGAGTAGGAAGGTGATCAATTAGAAAGACAGATCGGATGGTAAGGTTTTCTACAATCACCAAGACACTAGATTTCAAGTTCTCTTGGCCAGATGGCCTTGTGCAAGATCAAACCAAATCAGTAGCCCTGCACACAAGCTTTTGCTGACAGTATTATTGGATGAGGCTGAGAATAATTTGCCAGTAAGCAATTATTGAGATAAAAGATACTACTGAATACAGAGGAATATTCTAAGGTTAAACGTAAAGAATGGCACAAGAAGAAGAGATGTTTTTTTCACAGAATCAAAGGTCCATGGATGAGGGTGAATAGATGTCCCTTTTTGGAGTTTAAGGGTTTGGGGACATAAACCAAGTCAATTTATCCAATTACTAAATTCAGGGTTTTTAAAATATTCTAAGTTACCTCTAAGTTTGTCTCTAAGTTTACTTCAATAACCTTGATCTTTCCATCCCAAGAATGACTACAACTCACTTGTGTGTGTGTATATGTTCATACTGAATGTTTATCAAGTTCTAGTTTCTCTGTGCTAAAGATACAATGGAAAAATAATCTAATTTCTACTTTCATGAATTCAACTTCTCATCACTATGTAAATAAGTAAGAAAAGTAGGGACACACTAGCATTTGAAAGGTTTCATTGCTTGGAATACAAGCAACAAATATGGTGTATTTCTTGATTTATTTATATATATTTTCTCCTGGTACGTATTTTGGTTCTACTTCCTTGTTGTTCTAGGTTGCCTAATTATTCTAACTTTAATGCCAGTTATTTGAAAGTGAATGTAGAAATGAAAGGTAAAACTAACAGTCAGGAACTAGCTTTGAGGTAATCATTTTGCCCATTTGTGATTTTTCTTATATTCTTAGAGTAGTCACAAGCTGAGTTACTTAGAGTATTCAAAAAAGAGGGCAATCGTCCTCTGACATTATAAACAGCCATTGCATGCCATCTTTTGGCTTCCCCGGTGACTCAGTAGGTAAAGAATGTGCCTGCAGTGCAGGAGACCCAGGTTTGATTCCTGGGTTGGGAAGATCCCCTGGAGAAGGAAATGGCAGTGCACTTGAGTATTCTCACCCACGAAAACCATGGTCAGAGGAGCCTGGCAGGCAACAGTCCATGGGGTCGCAAGAGTCAGACA
Organism: Cephalophus harveyi; assembly: GCA_006410635.1. Classification (NCBI taxonomy): domain Eukaryota; kingdom Metazoa; phylum Chordata; class Mammalia; order Artiodactyla; family Bovidae; genus Cephalophus; species Cephalophus harveyi. The sequence continues at coordinate 260,318 of SJYT01049985.1, read as the reverse complement.
TGGCTTAGTGACTAAACCACATGTCATCTTTTATATCTTAGGAAGTAACCCAGTAATTTTTCTTCTTTTGCCACAAATATGAAGACAAACATCTGACAATTTTGTAAGAAGTTAAGTTTTTAAAAATCTTTAAGAAAATAAGTTCCTAGGGAATTAGATATTTAAAGTTTCACAGAGAAGTGATCTACAAGATAAGTCACTATACTCTGCTCACTGTAAATTGTGCTAGTCTCCTGGATTTCAGGAGGGAGCTCTTCATGTGAATTCAACCATAAAAAGACCCTCTCTAGGGACTTCCCTGATGGTCCAGTGGCTTAAGACTTTGCCTTCCAATGCATGGGGTGCAGGTTCAGTCCCTGGTCAGGGAGCTAAGATCTCACATGCCTGGCAGCCAAAAAAAAAAAAAACCAAAACATAAAACAAACAATATTGTGACAAATTAAGCACACACTTCAAAAAAGATCTTTAAAAAAAAAAAAAAACCCTCTCTACCATCAGATCTTCCCTGGTGGTTCAGATGATAAAGAATCTGCCTGCAATGCGAGAGACCTGGATTTGATTCCTGGGTCGGGAAGATCCCTGGAGAAGGGAATGGCAACCCGCTCCAGTATTCCTGCCTGGAGAATCCCATGGACAGAGAAGCCTGGTGGGCTACAGTCCATGGAGTCACAAAGAGTCAGCCACGACTGAGCGACTGACATTTTCACTTTCACTACAGTCAGAGCAAATGGAGAATTAACGTAACTGCTTATATCGTATATTTTAAGAATCACAAAGTACAGTGCCTGCAGGGCCAGACAGTTAATACAAACATGTGACAAGGGCCATGCAAGGATACGGGTACGCTGGCAAGCATGTGCACTGTTTAAAGGCTCCACTCAGCAACCGCAACAGGGCTGCTGTAGAAACACAAGCTCAGGACTCCCAGGGTGGCCCATTTTCCAACTAAAGTATAAATGGTAATGTGTAGTCTTTTAATTTCAAGTGTTGCAAATGATTCACAAAACTTCACACCCTTTGCAGGACACATAGAAGAATTCTGCAAGTCAAATATACACCACAGCCATCATGATCATCCAGTTGCAACATCCAACCTGATTTATTACTTCAATTCTCTGCTTCATCTGATCAAAATTTTGTATTACTTCCCCTATGCAAAGAGAAGATAAGCCCTGGAGAGGAAGAAGTGGATATGTGAGGAAGTGGAAAGTCATTCTATAAAAAAAGATTTTAAAATTCTACCGTGCCTTGTGAAATGATATAAAAAAAAAAAAAAAAGCTTTGCCATCTCCTGCTAGAATAGTAGAGCCTTCTTGACAGGGAACTGTCTGCTCTGTTCTGTGGCACTTTAGTTATTCTAGGTTACACGCTTGACAATCTCTATATTTTTTAAAATTTGAAATCCTATCACTCTTTCTAGAGTATCCAGAGCTCAAGTCTAATTTTAACTAATCCAGTGTATAGATGCTTGCTTGCTTTTTTGTTGTTTTTTTGTATTTTTTTTTTTAGGATTCTTTCCTCATAATAAACATCTGGGAAGTGGTTAACATTGTGTATCATTCTCATAAATTTTTATAAAGCACAATGAAAAGAAAAGCAAGTGAAAGTTTCTCTTCTCTATATGATCTAAAAAGATCTTCCCACAGACCACGTTTTCTTATCTTCCCTGAAGAGTGAGCCATAAAACATGCCACTGGCCACTAAGAGCAGTTTTCAGATGATCCTCATGAGGAGGGGAAAGCCTTCCATATATTTATGACTTTTCACAATCTATTTCCTTCAGGTTCAAAATCATGTCAGATGTCTTATTGCCATGACACACAATGCCCAATAGAGACAGTTCGATATGGCTCACATCACTTCCCATAACACATCACTCAGAGCAATTATATATTGGCTTCACGTGCTTTTTAAAAAGTAATCTCAGAAAGACCTTTTCTGTTTTTCCAACTCATTCTTTAAGTTGAATATATTGTCTATATCCTAAACTAGAATTGACATTTATTCAGTCATTCAACATATATTTATTAAAGGCTTCTACATTTATGAAGGCACTCTGCTAAGAATCAGGAACAAAATGTGAGTCAAATGGGCACAATCCTGCCTTCATGGATCCAAGGAATCAGATATTAATCAGACAAATCAGCATATAATCACAAGCTTTGATAAGCACAAGTACACTGAAGGAGGATCAGGAAATGCAGTGAGAGTCTAAAACAGGGAAAGTGTCATTACCTAATCCGGGGATGGGGGGGAAGTCTTCATGGAGGAAGTGATGCTCAAGCTGATAGCTCCAGAGCAGTTAGGTGGCAACACAGGGAAGAAGTGAGTTAGGACATTCCACTCAGACAGAACTGTACACATCAGGGGCTGGGGAGGGAATATGGCACATTTAAAGCAAGCATGACTAGGGTTCATGAAAGGAAGAGGGTGCAAAATGAAGGTTAATAAGTAAGTAGGGACCATATCATTATCAATTCCTAGGAAGAACAATGGGGAGTGTTGATGGATTTGGGACTAAGAAGCAAATGTTTTCATACTTTTATTATTAAAGGATCTCTCACTCTGGATAGGGAGAGGAGATACAAGGAGACTAGTTACAAGGTGTATTAACCAGGTGTTTATGAGGTTTTGACATTTGAGTCAAATGTCCACTTTGCTGACCCTGGAAATACTGGAAATACCCAGGAAGAGATAATTTCTAGAATTATCTAGAAATTCAAGATAATTTCTAAAGACAGTAAAGGACTCCCTTGCCAGTGTTCCTCTCACATGCAAACCAACCAGTCCAAAGCCCAACCCCCAACCACCTTTACCAGCTCTTACACTCCTGGCCACTATCCACCTGCCCCAGTCACCCCAGGGACAGGTAACAGACAACCAGGGACATCTGCTATGCCTCAAAGCCCACTGGAATTATTCAAAGCAGCACTTCCTATGCCGGTTTACCCTGCCTCACCCATTTCTTCCCATGGAAACCACAGTAAAGGCTCTTGCCCACTATTTCCCCTCACTCCCTCTGCTCCCGACCAGTCCTGGTGCTTCCCCATGTGGGCCCCCTGCATGGCATGCCATGCTTCCTGTTCTAGAGACCTGTGACTATAGACCCTTCACGACAGTCATCTCTATCAGCAGGTCTTCACCATACCCAATTAAAACAAATGCTGGGTACATTTTAAAACACAAGGCCGGGGCAGTAAGACAAGTGACTTCTGCTAGTGTTTCAACTAAAGTGGTCACAGTGGAGATGGAGAAAAAAACACAGAAAAGTTAAGATGGATTGGATAAGGAGGTGAGAAAGAGTGAGGTATCTAAGTTGACTTCTGAGGTTATTCGATGTTCAACTAAATGGATAAAGGTGCCACATACAAAGGAAGAAATGAAGGAAAAGGATCAAGTTTGGGAGAGAGGATGATGAGTAAAATATGCTTTAAAAATGGGCAGAAGGCTTAAATAGACATTTCTCCAAAGAAGAGATACAGATGGCCAAAAACCACATGAAAAGAAGCTCAACATGACTAATTATTAGAGAAATTCAAATTGAAACTACAATGAGAGACCACCTCACACCAGTTCAGAATGGCCATCATTCAGAAGTCTACAAAGTATAAATGCTGGAGATGGTGTGGAAAAAAGGGAGCCCTCCTACATTGTTGGGAATGTATGTTGGTACAGTCACTATGGAAAACAGTATGAAGTTTCCTCCAAAAACTAAAAATAGAGTAACCATTGGATCCAGCAATCTCACTTCTAGGCATACATCCAGACAAAACTATAATTCAGAAAGATACATGCACCCCTATGCTCATAGCAGCACCAGTCACAGTAGCCAGAACAGAGAACCCACCTCAATGTACATTGATGGATGAATGGATAAAGATGTGGTGTGCGTGCGTGTGTGTTTAATATACATACAATGGAATACTACTTAGCCATAAAAAAGAATGAGCTGATGCCATTTGCAGCAACATGGATGTAACTAAAGATTATCGTACTAAGTGAAGTAAGTCGGAAACAAAAATTCAGATACCATATGATGTCACGTATACATGAAATCCAAATGAACCTACCTATAAGACAGAAATAGACTCACAGACACAGCGAACAGACTTGTGGTTGCCAAGAGGAGGGAGAGGGAGGGATGGACCAGGAGTTTCGGGATAGCAGATGCAAACTATGACATTTAGAATGGATAAACAAGATCCTGCCATATAGCACAGGGAGCTACATCCCATCTCCTGGGATAAACCAAAATGGAAAAGAATGTAAAAAAGAATGCATATGTGTGTATAACTGAGTTACTTTGCTATATAGCAGAATTAACATAATGCTGTAAATCAACCATTCTTCAACTAAAAAGTGTGCTTCCAAGACAACCAAATGTAAATGTTGCAGGGACAGTCAATTTAAGCTTATATTCAGAGAAAGGAATCCCAACCACTCTTGTCTATCTACCCACAGATGAGAACTCAAAGCAATACTATTTACAGACTGTGAATTTTTCCCCTAATATATCGCATTTCTGGTTGATGTAAATGACACTTTAAAATTAGAAATATTACTATATTTATATCTTACTGGTGGTGAAAAATTAATTTTCACATGTCGCAGATGCTATTTGATACACATCTGTCTGCCTGCTGTCCACGTCAAGCTAAAATCCATTCTCATAGTGAAATATTCTCCAACTTGAGCCAAATTGCCTGAAAGCACCCTTCATTCTATGAACCATAAGGATAGTTCTTCCTTTAATGTGACAAGAAATCACATTGTCAGGTTCTCCTGATTCACCCTAATAATCGCACTTACTTGAATCACACTGCAACACAAGTTGTTCTCAGATTGATCTTTAAATTTATGAGATGAAGAAGATAACAGTTACGGGAAAAATTCCAAGTTGGCTGTCATTCTTGTAATTGGCTGGTCTTTTCATAGTTTCAGGATAAAAATAGACCAACAGGGTGACAGGAGTGATTCCCCCTCCCTTCGAAACTGGAACAAAAGGGGTGCTAAATAATGACTTTGCCACTATTACTTTTACCAGTGTTGTTTCAGGGATTTTTTTCCTCTCTTTATCTGTATTTTGAGAGTTTTTAACAAAAAAGATTTCTAAAGTTGTTGTTATCTAGCTCAATTTTGCCTCTGGAGTTGAGGAAAAGAAAGAAATCTACACCCTTTCAGGGAAGGAAAACTATTTTCGTGGTAACTAGTCATACTCCCTGGTGGCACAGTGATAAAGAATCCACCTACCCACGCGGGAGATACAAGATACACGAGTTCGATCCCTGGGTCAGGAAGATCCTCTAGAGTAGGAAATGGCAAACCGCTTTAGTATACTTGCCTAGAAAATCCCATGGACAGAGGAGCCTGGCAGGTTACAGTCCATGGAATCACAAAGGGTTGGACGCAACTGAGCACACACAATAGTCTTACTCCCAGAATTCTGATCCTGGATTGTATAAGTCTAAACTGCCTACAAGTAGCCAGCTGTTACTTAGGAAATATAACTGTCTGGATACAGCAAGATAAGTAAGGGTGTAACCAGTTCTTATAGATTCTTAGTGAGATACAAGCAGGAGGATGCAACTGGTGATCACATCCATGATGCCATACAGACACTGGTGAAATCTGACAGACTTGAGGAAGACTGCAGAGTCAGACCAAGCCTGGAAACTAATCTATACTGGAGAAAGAAGAAAAGAATTCCGAGTCTATTTTATCTTGTTTCTCACTCACTATGGAATAAGAAGGGAACATCTATAATATACAGTCACTTTATTGTTGTTGTTGAGTCTCTAAGTCATGCTCGACTCTGCGACTCCATGGACCCCAGGCTTCCCTGTCCTTTACTATTTCCCAGAGTTGGCTCAAATTTATGTCCATTGAGTTGGTCTAAGGGACTCTCAAGAGTCTTCTCCAGGACCATGATTCGAAGGTATCAATTCTTCTCTTTGGTGCCTTCCTTATGGTCCACCTCTCACATCTGTACATGACTACTGAAAAAACCATAGCTTTGACTATATGGATCTTTGCTGGCAAAGTGATGTCTCTGCTTTTTAATACACTATTTAGGTTTGTCACAGCTTTCCTTCCAAGGAGCAAACATGTCTTAAATTCATGGCTGCAGTCACCATCAGCAGTGATTTTGGAGCTCAAGAAAATAAAATCTGTCACTGCTTCTACTTTTTCCCTTTCTACTTGCTATTCTAAATAATAATACTTAATCTTTTAGAGCAGTTACAGTGCACTAGGCATTTTATCATGAATTTACTTAAAGTATCTTACTTGAATTTCATTACAACTCAATGAGGTAATTGTTGCCATTATCCCCATAAAATAAAAATAAATACTATATATGTCAAATAATATATTCTCCCCAAATTGTCAATCAAAAAAAGTTCCTTCATATTCAGTCCCATAGAAAGTTCTCCCATATTATGGGGCACTGCTTTAGTTACTGTATTTTGAACATCAGAACAGTATGAGAAAGACATATTTTCCTGAAATGATCATAACTGGTGCTAGTTTTAGATGCTTGTGGAAGTAATCTAATAGGATTTTTTTTTAAGAGTCAAAGATATTTAACCCAGATTTATTAATCATTCCTGTGGGACCACTAATAAAATTCATGACTCAAGTATTTTTAATCACTCTAGGAGGTTATATTGAAACATAATTATGGTTCACTTAATGAATTTAAAATCCACTCTCCCAATGTTATGCAAATTTATACTTACAGAGTAGGATACATTTTCTAGTGACAGCATCAACCAGATTCAGGAAGCTTTCATTTTTTCACAATTGGATTGAAGGGAAGATATACTCCAAAAGATGGTGTACAGCAACTCAGAGTGGCCAAAGGAATGACAAAGATACTTGGGAAGAGTTTGAGTCTAAGTATTTCATGAAATATGAGACTGAAAAAAAGTAATACGTCTAAATTAACATTATTTCATATGTAACAGAATTTAAACATGTATGTGTAACTAAACATATAAATATTAAAAGTTACATCTTCAAATTGAATCTTTTTTCTTATGTTTGTATATTTAAGTTGACCAAAAACATATTTTTGAGGCCCTTTCACTGGAAAAGTGAAAATTCACCATAATTTCAAATTTGCCTGATTTGAGCGTCTGTATTTCCCCAAGGTCCCCATCATGTTAATGAAGGGTGGAAGCAGGATTTGAACTCAAGTCTTCAGAATCCAAAACCTGCCCTTATTCACTCTTCTTTATTGCTCTGTGTGTAAACACAAGCTTTTCTCTTTAACTACTTTAAGACAGTGTGACAGTTAATTTTCTGTGTAACGTGCCTGGGCCATGGTGCCCAGATATGTGGGCCAACATTTTTCTGGGTGTTGAGGGATAATATTCTGGATAATAAGATTAGTATTTAAATCAGTGGACTTTGAGTGAAGCAGATTGTCCTCTATAGTGTGGGTGGGCCTCATCGAATCAGTTAAAGGCTTGAATAAAACAAAAGATTGACTTAGGAAGTTGACCTTGAATATTGACTCTTTCCTGGGTCTTTAGTCCAATGGCCTTCAGACTTTCACCACAGCATGAACCCTTCCCTGCTCCTCCAGCCTGCCAGTTTACTCTGCAGGTTTGAGACTTGCCAGTCTCCATAATCACTTGAGTCAATTCCTTAAAATAAATCTCTTTCTAAATATACACACATCCCACTGGTCTTGTTTCTCACCAACACATCCTGATTCATACAGACAGAAACCAAGTTCTCAATGTCTTTGGTATTCGCTGCTTTAACTCTTTTTTCCCCATAGCAATCTCTGAATACAAAAAGTACTCAAAACGCTTGTTCATAGACTTACATTTAGAGAAGGGAAGATATACTCCAAAAGATGGTGTACAGCAACTCAGAGTGGCCAAAGGAATGACAAAGATACTTGGGAAGAGTTTGAGTCTAAGTATTTCATGAAATATGAGACTGAAAAAAAGTAATACGTCTAAATTAACATTATTTCATATGTAACAGAATTTAAACATGTATGTGTAACTAAACATATAAATATTAAAAGTTACATCTTCAAATTGAATCTTTTTTCTTATGTTTGTATATTTAAGTTGACCAAAAACATATTTTTGAGGCCCTTTCACTGGAAAAGTGAAAATTCACCATAATTTCAAATTTGCCTGATTTGAGCGTCTGTATTTCCCCAAGGTCCCCATCATGTTAATGAAGGGTGGAAGCAGGATTTGAACTCAAGTCTTCAGAATCCAAAACCTGCCCTTATTCACTCTTCTTTATTGCTCTGTGTGTAAACACAAGCTTTTCTCTTTAACTACTTTAAGACAGTGTGACAGTTAATTTTCTGTGTAACGTGCCTGGGCCATGGTGCCCAGATATGTGGGCCAACATTTTTCTGGGTGTTGAGGGATAATATTCTGGATAATAAGATTAGTATTTAAATCAGTGGACTTTGAGTGAAGCAGATTGTCCTCTATAGTGTGGGTGGGCCTCATCGAATCAGTTAAAGGCTTGAATAAAACAAAAGATTGACTTAGGAAGTTGACCTTGAATATTGACTCTTTCCTGGGTCTTTAGTCCAATGGCCTTCAGACTTTCACCACAGCATGAACCCTTCCCTGCTCCTCCAGCCTGCCAGTTTACTCTGCAGGTTTGAGACTTGCCAGTCTCCATAATCACTTGAGTCAATTCCTTAAAATAAATCTCTTTCTAAATATACACACATCCCACTGGTCTTGTTTCTCACCAACACATCCTGATTCATACAGACAGAAACCAAGTTCTCAATGTCTTTGGTATTCACTGCTTTAACTCTTTTTTCCCCATAGCAATCTCTGAATACAAAAAGTACTCAAAACGCTTGTTCATAGACTTACATTTAGAAAATTTTTTTTTTAATTTTATTTTTACTTTATTTTACTTTACAATACCGTATTGGTTTTGCCATACATTGACATGAATCCACCACGGGTGTATACGAGCTCCCAATCCTGAATCCCCCTCCCACCTCCCACCCCATATCCTAATATTTTTAAAAATACATTTTATCTTAGGCTACTTAAAACTTTCATGATTCACCTTTTGCTGATGCTTCCCTATGGCTCAGATAGTAAAGAATCTGCCTGCAATACAGGAGACCTGGGTTCACACCCTGGGTCAGGAAGATCCCCTGGAGGAGGGAATGGCTACCCACTCCAGTATCTTGCCTGGAGAATCCCATGGACACAGGAGATTGGCAGGCTACAGTCCATGGGATCACAAAGAGTCAGACATGTCTGAGCGACTAACACGTTTTCACTCCCTCTCACCCTTTAGGTGTTTTTTTAAGAGTAGTTTGACTAATGCATAAGCATGGACCTCCCTAGTTTTTCTCTTCCTGTCCTATCAGGCCCCCAGCTTGGTTCCCAGACTTTCTGGTTTGTAGCGGTCTAATGGAGTGTCCTAAAGTAGAGAGGGTGAGTTGGAAAAAGATTTGTCAACTGAATCAGAGGATGGGCATAGGCTTTCAGAATTCAACCCAGAGGTTTAATTGTGTCCCACTCAACAAGCCTTTTAGGAATTCCTCTGATGTGGAAGGCACTGGAGTGGACCTATACAAAATACAAAGATGAATACTTATAGTATTCATAGTCCTCTCATTCCCCTAAATTAGAAGCCTCGGAGCTTTAGTAGTAATAAAACTGATTGCAATTGCATACTTGATGCCAGCATTCGGCTATGTGTTTTTTATTTTCTAATTTTCTTTTATTTCAAAGCAACCCTATGATATATTAAGGATCATCATTTCCATGTCGATTTTACAACTGAGGCTAAGTAATTTGTGAATAGGTACAGAGTAAATGGCCAAAACAGGATTCAAAATCCAGAGAAGAAGTGAAGTGAAGTTGTTCAGTCATGTCCGACTCTTTGCAACCCCATGGATTGTAGCCCTCCTTGGTCCATGGGATTTTCCAGGCATGAATACCGGAGTGGGTTGCCCTTTCCTTCTCCAGGGGATCTTCCTGGATCAAACCCAGGTCTTCTGAATTATAGGCAGATGCTTTACCATCTGAGCTACCAGGGAAACCCAGGGAATCTAGTCACCAAATCCATGCTCTTTACCACTAGACTACTGGCCTGTGTTCACTGCATTTCTCGCCTCCTTCTCCTCCTACAGGTAATCTGTCCCCACATTTTGTAGAGAAGAGTCACACCCCCAGGGGTTCTGGCAAATCCATTTGTGAAGCAGCAAATAGGAGTGGAAATGACTGGGGTATTAAAGCTTATCTTTTCAAACTATGAAGGTTCCTTTGAATATAAGATGAGGTTACAAACCTCATCCACATAGTCTCAAATTTTACGTATAACTTTAGAATATTCACAGCCTATACAAAGGTCAAGACAAAAACCCTTGAACCAGAAAAAGTGAAAACAATTGAATGCTCTCAGTTAAAGACTAGATTTTGAGCAGCAGTGGCTACAGAGGTTGATAGGCCCCATAATTCTTTTGCAGGCCACACATTCTTCCAGGCTTGTCCTATGGCCACTGTGAAAGTTGAAAATGGCAACATCAGCCCAGCTCTAGCCAGAGGATGGGGTAAAATCAGGGGAGCAGTGGATCCTGGTTGGGATGTGACGGCAACAGGTACAGGCAGCCTAGCTGGTCCCTGTGCATCTTCTCTGATCCCCACTATGGGTCAGACAAATAAAATATTGGGAGATAGCCTTGGCAAAAGAGCAGTGGCAAGATTTTACTGGGAGGTTCCCTGAGGAACAGAACACTTGGTATATATGTATGTGTGCTCATGCACGTGTGCCTCTGTGTGTGTGTGTGTGTGTGTTTAGGGGGAGATAAAAGAGAATGAACCCTGGTGGCTCAGAAGGTAAAGAATCCGCCTGGCAAAACAGGAGACCCGAGTTTGATCCCTAGGTTGGGAAGATGCCCTGGAGAAGGGCAGGGCTACACACTCTAGTATTTTTGCCTGGAGAATTCCATGGACAGAGGAGCCTGGCAGACTACAGTCCATGGGGTCGCAAAGAGTCAGACATGGCTGAGCAATTAAGAAAAAAGAATGATTGCAATACCAGAGATCCTACCTCCTAATTCCTGCTCTTCCCCTCTTGCATTTAGGGGTGTTCAAGCTAAGCCTTGTGCTTTCTGCTTGTCTGTCCCCACATACACAGCATCAGCCAAGGTAAATGGTAGACCACAGTGAACATGAACTCCCAAGAGGATTAAATAAGACACCTAAGGAGCATAAGTCCTGTAAAAGAAAAATGACAAATCATACAACTTGTGTAAGAGAAAGCAGAATTGATGTTTATCGGATAGAACAAGAATTATCTCGATAAATATCAAGATAGAAGAATTAAAATATGTAAAATAAAAATCCTCAGAGAACAGATAAAACATTAGCGAAGGCATTAAAACATGAAGCAGGAGAAGCAATTTGAAGGAAAAACCAATTGAAGACACTTGATATAAAAAACAACTCAATAAACTGAGTGGCAGAATAAATAGAACCAAAGAACAAATCGGTTAGCCGAAAAACCAGGTTGAAAAACATCATAAAGGACTAAAAGAGAGAAAGCATAAAAAACAATTTAAAGATATGGAGGAAAGTAATAAAAATGTCAAGATCTATATAATAGAAGCCATAGTAGGAGATAAAAGTAGATTGGAGTAGGAAGGCAGGGCAGGAACTATTAGAAGAAATAATGATCAAGAATGAAAGAGAAATGTAAGACCCCAACTTTAAAGAACTCACAGATTCTAGAACTCATAGAAAACACCAGAAAAAAAAAAAAAAGCTTACAACTAGATTCATCAAAGTGAAATTTAAGAACATCAAGGACGAAGAGAACATTCTAAAGGACTGCTAGTGAGAAAAGCAATCCATGCATACAAACAAGAATCAGATTGCTATTAGATTTCTCCAAAACAACAACACTCAATACAGGATGATAATGGAATAATGTTCTCAAAGTGGTGTAGAGAACAGCATTCACTGAAGCTACAATTCTACGTCCAGATAATGTACTTTTTGAATGTGAGGGCATAATAAAAATATTATCAAGCATAGTCAAGAAGTTTACTATGTGAGTCACTTAGAAACTACACTTAGGGAAAGCAATCCAATGAGAAAGTAAAACTGGAGAGGGAAAGAAATAGCATAAATAAGTAAATACTATTATTTGTCAAATCAATGAAATTCAAAGTGACAAATGAAACTCAAGAGGTTAGGATGGTATGGTGCTTAATTTTATGTGTCAGCCTGGCTAGGCCACAGTATACAGATCCTTAGTCAAACATGTCTGAATGTTGGTTTGAAGGTATTTTTCAATTTAACAATGGTATCAGTAGATACCAAATAAAGCAGATTACCCTCCATGATGTGGGTAGACCTCATTCAATCAGCTGAAGGTTTTAAGAAAAAAGACTGACATTTTTGAGGAAAAAGAAATTCTGCCAGAAGATTGCCTTTGAACTTGAACTATAACATCAGTTCGTCCCTGACTCTTTAGCTTGACCGCTTCCTTGTAGATTCTGGACCAGCCAGCCTCCACAATAGTGTATGCCAATACCTTGATGGATACAGGTGATGTGCTATAAGAAGATATTAAAACATTTACTTATATTTATTTTTAATATCCTTTCTAAAAAATCCCATCTTAGTGAAGCTTTTATAATGTGCACAATCTATTAATATAGGGTAACAATTTAAAATTGTGTGTACATGCAAATGGTCACAGTTGGAATTTTTTTGTTTGTTTACTAATATGGGCACATGATCAAAAAGTTGACAATCACTTCTTGGTCTTTTGACTAAGATCCAGTACAAAAAATCTGCACTTCACTAAACTAAATAATGATTGAGTAATATACCCTTGAAAGTACATAATGAAAGCTATGGTAGTTTAGTTGCTATGTCATGTCTGACTCTTACAACCCAGTGGACTGTAGCCTGCCAGGCTCCTCCGCCCATGGAATTCTCCAGGCAAGAATACTGCACTGAGTTGCCATTTCCTTCTCCAGGGGATTTTCCAGACCTAGGAATTGAACCTGGGTCTCCTGCATTACTGGCAGATTTTTTTAACTGACCGAGCTATGAGGAAAACTCAATGAAAACTATACTATAGTGTATACCAAAATGGAGGGGAGGCGGGAGAGAGAAGCAGAAAACAATGGAAAGGAAAGCAAGCTAAGGTACCTACTGTATTTTGAGGAAAGAGGTCGGGAAGATTCCACCAGAGAAGGGAATGGTTGCTGCTGCTGCTAAGTCGCTTCAGTCGTGTCCGACTCTGTGTGACCCCATAGACGGCAGCCCACCAGACTCTGCTGTCCCTGGGATTCTCAAGGCAAGAACACTGGAGTGGGGTTGCCATTTCTTTCTCCAGTGCATGAAAGTGAAAAGTGAACGTGAAGTCGCTCAGTCGTGTCCGACTCGGCACCCCCATGGACTGCAGCCTACCAGGGTCCTCCGTCCATGGGATGTTCCAGGCAAAAGTACTGGAGTGGGGTGCCATCACCTCCTCCGAAGGGAATGGTTACCCATTCCAATATTCTTGCCTGGAGAATTTCATGGATAGAGGAGCCTGGTGGGCTGCAGTCCATGGGGTCACAGAGTTGGACACAACTTAGCAACTAACACTTTCACAGATACTGATGACCTTAAGATATTGATAGGGGAAAATAATACACATAATTTATTCTGAAGTATTAACTCATGAATTTAAAAGTTTCCATTTCTGCTTTATAAAACAAAACTAAAAGCTTCTTCAGATTATAATATATTTAAAGTAAAAAGAAAGAATTTTTTGAAGATTCATATGAAATAAACACCTTAAGAGAACAACATAACATCTTGCAAAATTGAGGGCTTACTGGCAAAATTTTAGGGGAGGAGAAAGTTAACAGATATTTTGCAGACAGGAAAAGAACTCTATGAGGAGATGAACTATAGAGATAGGCCCTTTGGCTTGGGTGGGATTTTTGTAGACAAAAAGAAAATGGTGAGAAAATTGTAGACATGAATAACACGAGTGAAGACACGTAACTGTGCAGTTGCTGAACATACAGATGTTCCTGAAGTCTGAGCTGAGAATGCTCACCCCAAATCATCTCAGAATTTCTGTAACATAATCCTAGTCAGGATAAAGTTGTTCTGTCACTGAGCTGTGACCGATCCCATGGACTGCAGCATGCCAGGCTTCCTGTCCTTCACTGTCTCTTGGAGTTGGCTCAAACTCATGCCCACTGAGACAGCGAAGCCATCCAAGCATTTCATTCTCTGTCGCCCCCTTATCCTCCTGTCCTCAATCTTTCCCAGCATCAGGGTCTTTTCCAATGAGTCAGCTCTTTGCATCAGGCAGCCAAAGTAACTAGAGCTGCAACTTCAACATCAGAATGAATATTCAGGGTTGATTTCCTTTAGGATATCACAAAATATCAGTAGAAAACAATAAATGGGAAACATTAAAAAACAAATATGCATATATTTTGGATGGGTATTCTTTGTTTTCTTTTCTGAAAGTTACATCTTATTAATATGTAATTGTACCACTCTTTTAGCAATTACTGGTCAATGGGAAGTCTCAATAACCTAGAAATTAAGTGAATTATGATCAGTATCCTCTAAAATATATAGAGAATAATGCCTAAGCACAGTCTATTTGTATCCGAGTATGCTATTCAATAAATTTTCTTTTCTTGGCAAGCTCGTTTCCAAGGCAAACCATTCAATATCAAGTAATCCAAGCCTATGCCCCAACCAGTAACACTGAAGAAGGGGAAGTTGAATGGTTCTATGAAGAAGACGTTTTAGAACTAACACCCAAAAAAAGACGTCCTTTTCAATATAGGGGACTGGAATGCAAAAGTAAGAAGTCAAGAAACACCTGGGGTAACAGGCAAATTTGGCCTTGGGACACGGAATGAAGCAGGGCAAAGGCTAATAGAGTTTTGCCAAGAGAACACACTGGTCATAGCAAACATCCTCTTCCAACAACACAAGAGAAGACTCTACACATGGACATCACCAGATGGTCAACACCAAAATCAGATTAATTATATTCTTTGCAGCCAAAGATGGAGAAGCTCTATACAGTCAGCAAAAATAAGACTGGGAGCTGACTGTGGCTCAGATAATGAACTCCTTTTGCCAAATTGAGACTTAAATTGAAGAAAGTATGGAAAACCACTAGACCAATGAGGTATGACCTAAATCAAATCCCTTATGATTATACAGTGGAAGTGAGAAATAGATTTAAGGGACTAGATCTGATAGATAGAGTGCCTGATGAACTATGGACAGAGGTTCGTGACATTGTACAGGAGACAGGGATCAAGACCATCCCCATGGAAAAGAAATGCAAAAAAGCAAAATGGCTGTCTGGGGAGGCCTTACAAATAGCTGTGAAAAGAAGAGAAGCGAAAAGCAAAGGAGAAAAGGAAAGATATAAGCATCTGAATGCAGAGTTCCAAAGAATAGCAAGAAGAGATAAGAAAGCCTTCTTCAGCGATCAATGCAAAGAAATAGAGGAAAACAACAGAATGGGAAAGACTAGAGATCTCTTCAAGAAAATTAGAGATACCAAGGGAACATTTCATGCAA
>SJYT01049985.1:148509-243377 GCA_006410635.1 Cephalophus harveyi | reverse complement strand
TTCAAAAGCAGAGACATTACTTTGCTGACTAAGGTCCGTCTAGTCAAGGCTATGGTTTTTCCTGTGGTCATGTATGGATGTGAGAGTTGGACTGTGAAGAAGGCTGAGTGCCAAAGAATTGATGCTTTTGAACTGTGGTGTTGGAGAAGACTCTTGAGAGCCCCTTGGACTGCGAGGAGATCCAACCAGTCCATTCTGAAGGAAATCAGTCCTGGGTGTTCTTTGGAAGGAACGATGCTAAAGTTGAAATTCCAGTACTTTGGCCACCTCATGTGAAGAGTTGACTCATTGGAAAAGACTCTGATGCTGGGAGGGATTGGGGACAGGAGGAGAAGGGGATGACCAAGGATGAGATGGCTGGATTGCATCACGGACTCGATGGACCTGAGTCTGAGTGAACTCCGGGAGTTGATGATGGACAGGGAGGCCTGGCGTGCTGCGATTCATGGGGTCGCAAAGAGTCGGACACGACTGAGCGACTGAGCTGAACTGAATTGGTTTCGTTTTCAGAAAGTCTGCCAAAGAGGTGGCAAATTCTATAAGGCTTACAGTAAAGAAAGTTAGGAAACATTTAGGGCTTAGGGCACTAGACAGCCAATATGAACTTTAAAAACATACTTTGTTCAAGTATCAAATGAAAAAGATCCTCATAAAGCTGAGCTAATGGCTTTTTTTATGAGGTAGCATTATTTCTTAAATTTTGGCACTGAATCTATGATGCAAATGTCATTATTTAATGCTGATACTGAATATCAGAAGCTCAAAATCAAAGTGAAAAAAAAAAAAACAATCAGTGATCTAATTGTATGCATCCTCTTCAGCTTTTTATAAAAACTATGACTCTACATTCAGCAACCTATTTATGAAAGGATTTATTATGACCAGAATTTGTGGCTAAAAAAATAATCATCTGGTGGATGGAGAAAATGTGACAATTCATAGAATGGAATACAACCTGCCAATAAAAGTAGACAGAGCTACTGACATACAGACTCCAAATGAATTTCAAAGCCATTATGTGGCATGAAAGAAGCCAGACACAAAAGAATACTATATGATTCCAATTATAGAAAACTCTAGGAAAACCAAATCATACTGAAGTGACAAAAATCCATCAGTAGTTGCCTGGGCTGGAAAAGTAGAGGAGAAACTATACAAGGTTTTGTAGCTATATCTTTTTTTTTAAAATAATATCTTTAAAAAATATTTTATTTATTTATTTGGCTGTGTCAGGTCTTAGCTGCGTGTGGTATCTAGTTCCCTGACCAGGAATTGAACCAGGGACTCTTGCACTGGCAGCACGGAGCCTTAGCTACTGGAGCATCAGTGAAGTCTCCTTTAATTATATCTTGATGTTTATTTACATTTTTGTATCTACATATCAAGACTCTTCAAACTGCACACAAAAATACACCTCAATAACATTTATTTAAAAAAAAAACAAAAACAAGAGCGATCAATGTCATCAGTAACCCTCCTACCCCCCACCCTATTCATTGAAAGATTACAGTCTTTCAGGGTTTGTTCTTATTCTGAATTTCCTAGACCCTTCTCAACTGTATTCAAGATTTGGCATAATTTTGAGAGCAATTTTCCCTCTGGCAATTGCTCGAAGCTATCATCAAAGAGAAGATAAGCTCTTCTACCCAAAAATAAGAACTACTGGACTACAATCAAGAGTGTCTGATGACTTTACATAGCGTTTGAGAATTTTTTGAGTAAGTTGCCAATATGTGAAGTTCAGGAGATTTCTCGTTAAAAAAAAACTAGAACACAGAATTTCTGGCTTTTCAGGAAATATTGTTTGCATCGTGTTGCTTTAATTTCTCAGAGGCAGCAAGCAGCCGGCTGGAGCTGAAAAGCAGGCCTGCTTTCGCTGAGACCTCAAGGGTGATCTCTAATTAGCCACCGTGCCCACCCTGTGGCTCAGTGGGTAAAGAATTTGCCTGCAGTGCAGGAGATGCAAGGTCAGTCCCTGGGTCAGGAAGATCCCTTGGATCTTCCAAGTGTATTCTTGCTTGGGAAATCCCTGGTGGGCTACGGTCTGAAAGTTAAGTCGCTCAATCATGTCCAACTCTTTGCAACCCCGTGGACTGTAGCCCCCCAGGCTCCTCCGTCCATGGGATTCTCCAGGCAAGAATAATGGAGTGGGTTGCCATTTCCTTCTCCAGGGGATCTTCCTGACCCAGGGATTGAACCCAGGTCTGCCACATTAGGCAGACGCTTTAACCTGTCAGCCACCAGGGAAGGCTACGGTCTATGGGATCGGAGAGTCAGACATGACTTAATGACTGAACACATATGCTGATCTGATGCCTTATTCTTCTTTCTCTCCACCTCTCCTTGCCTGTCTTGGTAGCTCCTATCAACCAGGGACATCCTCTAAGAAGGGGATGGCACTCTCGGGAAGCAGGGAGGAGGGCGCTAGCTCTGCAGTGAGGGTCTGAGCACCAAGGAGAACCAAGGCCCACGTCTGGGCTTTATTGGCAACAGGTTTTTGCTCAGAAGTTAAGAAATTAAAGAGGGGATCTGTGAGTGATTGAAGGGACAGTCCCATAAGTGGGGAGGCTCCCCTAAATCGTGTTCAAACAGAGGCTGCACAGAACCTGGAAAGCTCTCAGACAGCAAGTAACCCCAGCCTCGGAGGCTGTGCCAGACATCCTTTCAAGTTCCTCCCACAGCAGAGGCACTTTAACTCCCAAAGAGCTGCTTTTCACTCATCTCTTCCTGCTGTGATTGAAGCAAGGAGGGTGTGAGCAGCCGAAACTGACAGCGCAATTACCACGTGCCAGGCTTGAAGCTCCGCCCCATTCAGCCCCATGGCTGAAATCGGGACGTACGCTTCTCAGATGAACTCATTAAGGTTCTGAGAGATTGACGGTCTTTCTCAGGTGCCCACCATGAACATGTAAAGTGGCCAGAGGCAGAGCCAGGTTTGAGGGATGCCTGACTTTTTGCCCAGAAAAAGCTGGTATTTAAACAAAACAAAAACCACAGCAATTCCAAGCATGCACACCAAAGACCGGTTAAGATCACCAAAGAGAATAAGGACGCAACATGATGGAAAGGACTGACAATGGTGATTATTAGCGGTAGGAGAATAAAAGGAATAAAACGGAAATGAGCAGACTGAAGGAAAGCCAAAGAACCAAAACCAAACAACGAGAAGCTGAGGTCAGCCTCTTGTCAGGGAAGGAAATCACAGTGTGCGTCCAGGAGGGGGTTCAGGCACGGAGTTCCAAGGTCTTTGCGGAGTTGGGGTTGGGGGGATCAAGGTGGTTATGCTAATCAGGTGTGGGGTCCCGATTCCAGACAGTGCAGAACGGGTCTATAGGTCTGAGCAGGACAGGTGGATATGAGAAACAAGATTGATTTTGATCCCCCTAAGGCAAACGCAGCTGGGGTGGGGGTTCATTTCCCTGTTGCAGAAACCACCCCATGTCTCAGGACTGATGGTCTGATGAAATTGGCTATACTTTTCAGGAACACATTGCTGCGGAGTCCAGTTCTCCCATCTCACAGAAGAGCACACTGAAGCCCAGGGAGGGTTCGCTCTTGTGAATCACGTATCACCAGCAGAGCCAGGACCACGGCGCAGGTCTCCTGAGACCTCAGGCGAAGGTGGGCTGTGTCTCCAGAGTTCTAGCTTGTGATGAGAGTCCCCGGAATCGGAGGACAAACTGACATCTCTCCGATTGTGGTTTGCCCAGGACCCAACAGAATAGAGGATGAACCAGTGATTAAATGGATGGACGAGTATGTGAACACATAGCCGGGCAGGACTGAGCTCCAGCTGGCTGCTGGTCCACCACTCATCTCAGGACCTATTTCTGGAGCAGTGTTCATGCCATGCTATCTAGATTTCAGTGATTCCTCTCTCAGAAGTCATAATCTCTAACACAAATGGCTTCCACAATCCTTCCTGATGGAATGATGCTAAACTGGAAGAAACATTTTATCTGAGACTGCTTTCCCCAACCCCAAAGACACTGGCTTAATGATTTTTATTGTTTAGAGTTTTCTGTTTTTATGGCCTTTTGCTCATTCCTACATCGTGAGTGGAAGCTGAGGAGGCTCATTCAGTGATGAGCAGGAAGGTGAGGGAGCTGACGTCTTACACCGAGTCCTGCTGATGCAAGAGAAGGGAACTTGGATGCAGCAGGATTAGCTCAGTGGTTTACAGCCAAGGAGACTGTGTGCCCCAGGGACCCCTGGCAGTGCCTGGAGACACTCCTGGGGTCCTAGTTGGAGAGGAGTTTCTATCACTACCTAGTAGGTGGAGCCAAGGAGGCTCCTCACCATTCTGTGGTTCATGGGGCAGCCCACACATCAAAGAATGATCTAGTCCCCAAAGTCAATAGTGACGAGGGTGGAAAATTGGCTGAGGAGAGCTGGACAAAACAGACTTTGACCAGAAGTGGGAAAATGAATGGCTTCATTGCGAATACTCTTTATGTCTGACTATGGTTGTCTTTCTGACAACGCTATCAGAAAATAAGTTCATAATATTAAAACAATATTATCTATACTCCCACCACCCTAAGATACCTCTTGGTATGTTTTAGGTAGTGTGGTGGAGGGGGTGGTGGCAGTTTAGTTGCTAAGCTGTGTCTGACTCTTTGCAACCCCATAGACTGTAGCCCACCAGGCTCCTCTGTCCATGGGGTTTCCCAGGCAAGAATACTGGAGTGGGCTGCCATTTCCTTCTCCAGGGGCTCTTTCAGGATCAGGGGTCAAACTCATGTCTCCTTATTGGCAGGTGGATTCTTTACCACTGAGCCACCTGGGAAGCTTTAGGTAGTAGTTCAGTTCAGTTCAGTCGCTCAGTCGTGTCCGACTCTTTGCAACCCCATGAATCGCAGCACGCCAGGCCTCCCTGTCTATCATCAGCTCCCGGAGTTCACTCAGACTCACGTCCACCGAGTCGGTGATGCCATCCAGCCATCTCATCCTCGGTTGTCCCCTTCTCCTCCTGCCCCCAATCCCTCCCAGCATCAGAGTCTTTTCCAATGAGTCAACTCTTCGCATGAGGTGGCCAAAGTACTGGAGTTTCAGCTTCAGCATCATTCCTTCCAAAGAACACCCAGGACCGATCTCCTTTAGAATGGACTGGTTGGATCTCCTTGCAGTCCAAGGGACTCTCAAGAGTCCTCCAACACCACAGTTCAAAAGCATCAATTCTTCGATGCTCAGCTTTCTCCACAGTCCCGCTCTCACATCCATACATGACCACTGGAAAAACCATAGCCTTGACTAGATGGACCTTTGGTGGCAAAGTAATGTCTCTGCTTTTGAATATGCTATCTAGGTTGGTCATAACTTTCCTTCCAAGGAGTAAGCATAGAGTGGGAGGTAAAATAAGGAGTTTTTATTTTAAAAAGTCAGATGGCCCTGGCTTCAAATGATGTGGCATCATATGGTCACTGAAGGGCCTTGGAAAAGTCAGCTTGACTCTCTCATCTCAGCTCGCCCTGTTTTAGAAACTCTGGTAACTCTCATTTCTGCAGATAGCCAAGTAATTAGAGCAAAACAGCTATTATTTAAAGCACTGTGCACACAGTCATTGTCCAAATTTTATTTTCTAATTCCTAGGCACAGGCATCCATGGCTATAACAGAATTGTCTTCACAACATTGATGCAATTTTTCTATGCCACTTTATTTTTTAACAATATTAATTATGTTTTTAGGGTGAATAAACACCATTTGCTTTGTACCATCCCAACAGTTGGATAATCCATACTTAATGAATCCAGTGAACATCACGCACATACAGCCTTCCCCACTGGGGACTCTTTCCCTCAGGTCTAGATGAGGGGTGGGAGTTACTGGGTTAGAGAGCGTAGACAGTGTAATGGTCTCAAGCATTTTAGGACATAGCATCAGTGAAGAGCTAGAAGCCAGGACAGGAGGCACGAAACAGGAGGCAGGACCAGCAATTACCTGGGAATCCTGAGGCAGACGGACCAGCCTTCACCATGCCTGTGAAGCTCTGCTTTGTCAAGTCCAATCAAGTTAACACGGGTACAATATTTTAATCTATTCTGTTACCTCCATTCCAATTCTGAAAGTTGACCCCAAAGTGTCACTTACAGCAATTTTTCTCACCAGGATCCAGTCTAGGGTCAGGTATCACAGCTGGCTGTCAGTTCTTGATATCTCTTGATTTAATAAATGGAACAATAACTTTGTTGGTGCCTGTCTTTATTCACGTGCTATTAACCATCTCCGTATCTCTCTGGGGTTCACAGAGCTGGCTGCCACTCTGACCTGCAGATTTTTCTGATCAATATTCCCACCTTATCTATGACAGTTCAGTACTGCCACCTGGCTCTTCATGTAAGGATCCTGTAATTTCTTTTGCAGTGTACCAGCATCCTGGCCTAGACCTGACCACCTGCCCCGAGGAGCCTAGGGTGAGATGAACATTGGTCTGACTCCCTTCTACCTCCTCCCCTGCCCCCCACTCGCCTCGTTGGCACCAACTTCTCAGAGGGCTGGAGGGAGGGAGGCGTGGAGGAGGAAGAACAATGGTTTTCTCCTGCTTCAGAAACCACGTTGTTGTCCGCTCCTGGTGCCCTTATTTTGCTCAGATGTTCAGATGCTGCCTCTCTCATGGGGCTTTGTGCATCTTTTAAGATTCTTTTCCATATAGTTCATTACAGAGTGATGGGTAGAGTTCACAGATTCCATCTCCCTGTCCTTCCCTGAGTCCCTTCTTGGGGGTTTCAAACCTCCTTTCCGTTGCTGGATAGCTCTGTGACCTTGAACAAATTACTTGCCATCTCTGAGCATTAGTTTCCTGAGCTGCAAGCAAGGGGTGATGCTGACCATCTTACTGGATGCCTCCTAAGGCTATTTTAAATGAAGTTGCCTGTGTAAACCTCCTGGGGTGATGAGGACCAGGATCAAGAATTATGAAGATAATTCTGCATCTGCACACAGTCTGATCTACTCAGTATTTTATGTGGGTCAAAGTACCCTGTACCGTACCTTCCGCCATAAATGTCAGTGGAAAAACCGGGGAAAGAAAATGAATGACAGAGAAGAAATGAGCTTCCCCTGGGTTGCCATATAGGAACAATAACCCAGAGGTTTCTTCTGGCTTCTGTTCTTCCTCCTCTCACTACTTCTAGACATCCACTGTCATCCTTTATGTAGATAACTCCCAAATCCATGCCCAGCTCTTAGTTAGCACATGAAGGAATGAGTGAAGAAAAAGATAGCAAAATCCCCAGTACCTCCACCCACGTCCATGGGGTAGCTCACACTGATGTCTGCCTCCGCAGTGTTCTGTTATAAATATAACAACGGCAAGCGTCATACAGTGGATTTCACCTTATAAAACATCCTCACTTCATTCATCCCACGTGATCCTTGCAAGCCTGTGAGGTAGGGGTGAGGAGACTGAGGACTGACAAGAAAAATAGCACGGACTGAACACTTAGGGGTGCTGCGTTCTTGTCATGTGACACCCTGACGACACTATGAGGTATCTGTTATCATCCCTGGTTTAAGGTGAAGGAGCCAAGACAGAGAGAGGCTCCGTGACTCACCAAGCGCTTGCTAGATTTGCGCATAGCAGAGACACTGTGCCCCTGAGCCCAGGCCGGGAGAGAACCTGTTCATTTCTGTTCATTCTCTTACGAACAAGCCCTCGATGGTGCTGGAGAGAGAGGGACCACAGAGCAGACACCAGCTACGCCAGCTGAGTCCATGGTAGCCTGGCCAGCCCCAGGTTAACTTCACCTGGCTGTAGAGTCAAGTCTCAGCAGCACTGAGGACAGAAGGGACACCTAGTAGAACCCAAATTTGGGGACAAATGAATGGTAGTTGTCTTAATCTACTAAACTTTGAGACAGTTCCTTAATGTAGCAAGAATCTACTGACTCATGAAAAGATAGCAAGAATCATCATTTATTAAGGAAATTCTGATTAAAACTCCGTGATTTCAACACTTCACACCCACTAGGGCTGCTGTAATTGAGAATCAGTTCCAGGCCTCTCCCTCACTTTCTCCTGGTTTGGTGGCAAGCTTGGAGTTACTCAACTTGTAGAAATGTCATCCCCATCTCTGCTTTTCTCTTCACACAGGGCTGTACGAGCATGCATGTCTGTGCCTACATCTCCCCTTCTAAATGACATTGGGTTAAGGGCCCCCCGTGGTATGATCTCAACTTTACTAATTATATTTGCAATAACTCCATTTTCAGTCAAGGTTGTATTCTGAGCTGGGAATTAGGCTTTCAACATATGAATCTGGGGTGGGGGGGAGCATAATTCCATCTGTAATAGCTCCTTGAACACGTGTGTAAAATAAAGTTCTGAATCTAGTTTTACAAGCAAATTGAGAGAACCCGACCTTCACATTTGGAAGCACAAGTGCACCCTTATACAGTTTTAAGGACTATCCAAATGGTCTTAATCAAACTTCTATTCACATAAGGGAGGAAGTGGAGTCCGAGAGGGAGGTGACAAGTTGTCCAAAGTCACAGGGGCCAGAAGCCAGGACACCGGATGGCTTCTTTTAGAAATGTTCCTGCCACATCACACTTCATTCTCACATACACACAATTTAGTCCATTCCTGGGCCTTTAGTAGATAATTTCTAAAAGCTATAAAGGGCTCTTAGGTGAGGCCTCCTGAACTCAGAAACCCTTCGCATCCCTAAAACAGATTTGCTGCAGATTAAAGCCCCTGGAGACAGAGTCTGGCCTGGCCCTGAGCCACAATTATCCTGAAAGCCTGGAGATGCTCTTGCCCCCAGGACAAAAGGACAGGCCTCGGTGTCAAGAAGAAAAGCTCCCAAGAAAGATCTCTCAGTCTAACAGTTGGGCAAACACACTCAAAATACTTTTATTCTATTAGGGACCAGCTCTGCCAAGGCAGGGATTTCATTCAGCTCAACAGCATACAGATTTTGACATGGATTTGGAAGAAATGCAGGTGAAAGTAAGAAATATTAGTGGTTCAATCATGCTTGACTCTGTGCAGACTCCATGGACTGTAACCCACCAGGCTCCTCTGTCCATAGAATTCTCCAGGCAAGAATGATGGAGTGGGTTGCCATTCTCTTCTCCAGGAGATCTTCCTGAGCCAGGGATCAAACCCACGTCTCCTGAATTGCAGGAGGATTCTTTACCATCTGAGCCACCAGGGAACTTCCATTTATGACCAGGAGAAAATAAAAGGGGCCAAATTTATTTTCCACTTTAAATAAGCAGAAACTGGGTATATATTTCATTCAGATATAAGCATATATTTTATACAATGTAATGTACCCCCAAAGAAAAATGCTGCATCTCAGTCTCTCCGTCATGTCCAACTCTTTGCAACCCCATGGACTGTAGCCCACCAGGCTCCTCTCCATGGGACTCTCCAGGCAAGACTCCAGGAGATCCTCTTGACCCAGGAATGGGACCTGTGTCTCCTGCATCAGCAGATGGTTTGCTACCACTGTGACACTTGGGAAGCCCCAAAAATATACACACGCTATATACACATGTGACAAATTTAAGACTTTGGAGACATGAACCGAGTTCCCTAAGAATGTGAATCAAGGAAAGCAGAGTGAGCCCTGAGATTCTGAGTTTTCAACCCAATGGCAACTTTCAGGCCGTAGTGAAGGGAGGCGAGAGCCAAGCGGAGCCCAGCAGTCACACTGAGCTGAGAAGACAGGAATAAGAGCTGGGAGGTGGGTCAAGGGGACAGAATTTGTGGAGCAAAATATCAAAGAGAGCTTCAGAGAGAGAACACTTGAGACCCGCAGAGGGCGCCTCATTGTTCTTCGTCTGGTGACTGATCTGACTTTGTGAAGCTCAGGCATTTGGTGGAGGATTCAGGATGGCACCTCTTTAGTAGCGCGACTAACTTAGTTCTAGGCTAAGGGCTGCTTTGGACCTTCCCTTACAAAGCTGAAAAGCAAGCCTCAAATGGATCACCCGTCTCAAAAACTTAACTGTATCCCAGGACAAAGCCAACACCATTTAAAGGACTACTATGAAATCCAGCACCAATGCAATTTCTAGAATTCAATCAATGAGGCATAGAAGAAGAAAAATATAACCGAGATTCAGAAGAAAAAAAAAAAATCAATCAACAGAAACTGAATGGGGATAATAGCGATGGAAGGATCAGATAAGACCATCAGATATATTATACTGGCTTGGCCAAAAGTTTCAAAAGATGTTACAGAAAAGCCCAAATGACCCTTTTGGCCAACCCCATAAATACCATATATTTAGAAGATAGATAATAGCATAAATACAATTAAGAGAGAAATAGAAAATATTGAGATATCTTAAAAATACTTGTAGAGATAAAAATATGGTATCAGAAAAGAAATATATTCATTGGAATTAACAACAGAATAAACTTGAAGAAATTATCAGTAAGCTGAACACATAGGAACTGTTCAAAATGAAGCACAGGGAAGAAAAAGGGAGGAAAGTGATGAGAATAGAGAATCGAGGGCCATTTTCATATCAATTTATTTAACATACATACAATTAGAGTCCTTAAAGAGAGGGGCCAAAAATAAGTGTGTGAAATAATGGATGGAAGTTTTCCAAATGGTAAAAACCATAAACCCAAAGAAGGGAGTTCACATACAGTAAGCAAGAAAAAATTTAAAGCATCAATGCATCTTATATTATTGAAAACCAGTGATAAAAATCCTAAGGCTCCCAAAGAAAGAAAGACATATTACATACTTGACGCAAAGGTCCCTATGAGAGGACCATAAATGGTAAATATTTCAGTGAAGATGCATCTTATTTTCAGTACCTTACAAAGATCACTGAACGTTTAAAGCAAACGTAATTTCAATTGTGAAATTTAAACCAAATGTAGCAATATATAATAAGAACTACAGCATGAAGACCAGGACAAGAGATTGGCAACATACTGTCAGGTTTTTAAAGTTATGTGAAATGTGACTATATGAAGACATTTAATATTATTTGAAACCGTAGAATGCCCACTTTTAACAAAAGTAAAACTAAGAGAGACAGCTGAGACATTAGTGGAAATAAAATTAAATTAAAATTTGATCCAAAAGAAGTCAGGGAAAGGAAGTAACAGATGGAACAAATAGAAAATGTATAGCAAAATGGTAATTTTAATCAAACTGTACTGATTAAATACTGTAAAGGCACAGTGGCAGAGAAGGTCAGAAAGAATTTTTGGTGGCGATGGAAATTGTTCTGTATCATGAGTGTGATGGGAGTTTCATGACTGTTTGTATTTGCCAAATTGCACCAATCTGTACAGTTACAATTCGTGAACTTTATTTGATGCAAATTATACCTCAATAAACTGTTTCAAAAGAAAAGCAATTAGAAAGTTGCAAGGAGAAGCAAGTGAAAAATAAAACGGGCTGAAGGTCAGCTTGGAAAGTCGACCCGTACATGCACACGGGTGTGCATCGTGTGTGCAAAGCTTTGCTGCTTTTCCTTTTTGAAGTTAATAATCTATACAACTTAAAAAATGCCAGAGAATACAAAAATATTCTGCATAATCTTATCTTTCTAGATTTTAGCACTATTTTTTCTCAAGCATATTCTTCCAAGCATCAACACATCTATGCTTACATAGATACTAAAGTGTATTTTTCTCACTAAGAAGATTATCACATGACACATAAGGTTTTCAAGCAACAATATTTTGGAAGCATTTTCTGATGTTGATAAATACAAATACATTTGTATAGCCATCATTTTAGGAGCTGCCTGGAATTCCACTGTATATGTATATGCGTGTGTGCATATTTAACCATTCCCATCTACCATACAGGTGGGTGGGCTTCTCTGGTGGCTCACTGGTAAAGAATCTGCCTGCCAGTGTAGGAGATGTGGGTTTGTTCCCTGAGTCGGGAAGAGCCCCTAGAGAAGGAATGGAAACCCACTCTAGTATTCTTGCCTGGGAAAGCCCACGGACAGAGGAGCCCAGTGGGCTACAGTCCATGGGGTTGCAAAAAAGTTGGACAGGATTTAGTGACTAAACATCAGCAACAGATACAGATGGTTATTGGGGTTGTTTAATGGTTAACAGATTGTTTTCTATCTAAAATTTTTGTCTTTAGCAATATTGTATTGAACACACTAGTGTCTGCTATTTTTCTTTTCATTAGGATAAAATATAAGACTTGGAATTGTTCAAAGTGAAAACCCTCTTTTCACCAGGACTTTTACAATCTCCCCAAAGATCATGCCGCTCACACTCCTTTCTAGCAGAACATATGAATGCCAGTGCTCTCATATCCTCATGCACCATGAGTATCTTCAGATTTCCAATCTGTCTAACCGGATGTGTCACTACACTGTTTCAGTGGTGTGTGTGTGTGTACATTTAACAGCTTTTGCAAAGCGTTTCCAGAGACTTTCAGCTGCTGCTAACAAGTACCCCTATGAAGCTCAAGACCCAGGAAAAGGTAAGGCTGGGGCCTCTTCGTAACAAATCTTGGATGTATCTCTGTGATGCATTATAGCGTCTAACATGCTTTCCAATATTATATAATTTAAAAAATGAATGTGATTAGGCCCACTTCACAAGGTTAGTATTGGGAGTAAAGGACAGAACACTTTTTAGTGGAATGCTTTCTTACAGAAGCATTGGAAACCACTCAATTTTCAACACCTAGAGATTAGCTGAACAACATATACCATCATGTAACAAAACACACTGATAGCTGTAAGGGTGTTGTAGGAATGAGCTTATTGAGCTGGGGAAACGGTGATGATGGTTGTGAAGTGAAGGAAAAAACAGGTTATAAGTAGGCATGCACACTATGGTTGCATTCTTTTGGTAAAGAATCATATATAAGTAGAAAACGATCTGAAATTACATGTATTTTTATATTCACATTGATTTTTCTGGATAGGTGGGGTGAACTTTTTATCTTATGTTTTTCTTTGGACTCTGATGGCCAACGTGTTGGCTGTAACAACAAAAAGGCAATTTCATAAAAACAAGCAACACAAAAATTACTTAAAGTGCCTAATGGGTGCCCAGTAAATACTTATTATCCTCTGACATTTCCGCATCTCTGAGTGCGGGTCATTATCTTCTCCATGTGCCGTGTGATGCTGGGGAAGTCATGCTTCCGGGGTTGCGGGTACTTGACCCAAGGTTACCCGGCTAATGGGAGGCAGGGCGGATATTCAACCAGTCCTCCGACCCCAAAGAGCATGCCTTTCTGCTTCATCCGTCACTGCACAACTCAATTGCCCCAAACCCTTCCTCTCCTCTGCCTTCTGGTAACAGAATTCCATGGCAACTTGATCCTCATCTTACACCTGCTCTTCCAGCATGGGTCAAGAGGACTTTGAGAAGTTCCAGCAGGTGGATGTCTTTAGAAAGGGCCCAGGCTCACCTGCATGAATGGGGGCCCTGCAGGGACAGCCGCCCTTCCCACAGCCACCCCACCCTGCCCCAGTCCCCACAGCCCATGAGCCAGGGTGCTTCGGGCTCTAGGGAGAAGCTAGGATGGTGATGCTGTAAAGAGAGCCGGCTCCCCGCCATTGTTGGAGTTGCACGGTGGTTGCTGCGACCCATCCCAAGCGCCATCAGAAAGGTGGATGGAGGGGCCCTGGAGGAGGAGCCGCTGGGGTTGCTCAGGGCCCAAATAGGTTCACGTGTCTCAGACTGCAGCACCACCCTCACCATGCTGAATGCTTGATGATAAAAGCCTCCCTCTGTGTGCTTGTTACTCCGCAGCAAATCACCCGAGGAGGAAACTGGGTAGATGCTAGCATGGTACCCACTTCACATAGAAGTTAAATGGTTGAGACACAACCAGTGCTTAGTCCAGGTGGGTTGGGACTAACTCTCCGGGTTCAATCCACAACCGCCCTATGGAGACGCACTGAGCACAGTGCCTGCCATCGAGGTGTGTCCTCCTTCCTTTGGGCTCCCCTTCCCTGGGAGGCAAGAGCTAGGGGACACAGACAGAGGGCTCTGTGTTGAGAGCCTGGTTCTACGGCTGTGGTCAATGGCTTAGTCCTCTCTGAACATCACCTTCTACTTAAGCAAAATGGGGATGTAACTTGTAGGATAGTCAAGACTGGAGCTGCTGGCTATATGAAGCACCTGTTAAAGCAAACCAGCGTGTAGCATACAGGGCATCCATCCATACAGACAGGCCCGTGTGTGAGCAGGTAGAACTTCTGCTCCCTGGCGGTGGTGTGTGTGTAGCGGGGAGGCGCTTCAGTAAGCTCAGACTCCCCAGGGCTCATTACTGGCCCCCGCTGCTCTCAGCGGGTGTGTCATGACTCAAGGTTGAAACAAGCCCCCAGCAGTCAACCAGACGTACATTTCAGTCCTGTCTTTGCCACTTCCTAGCCATGTGTCTTGCATGGGCTGTTTAATCTCTCAGTCTGCTCACCTGTAGTGAAAGTGAAAGTCACTCAATCGTGTCCAACTCTTTGCAACCCCGTGAACTCTAGAGTCCATGGAATTCTCCAGGCCAGAATACAGGAGTGGGTAGCCTTTCCCTTCTCCAAGGGATCTTCCCAACCCAAGGATCAAACCCAGGTCTCCTGTATCACAGGCAAATTCTTTACCAGCTGAGCCACAGTAAATTGAGGGTAATTACACCCACCTGGAGAGGTTGAAAAAAATTAAAGCCAGCAGGTAGAAAGTGACCCTCAAGAGGGCAGGGCTTGCTGTCTTGTTTGCTGCTCCCTTCCTAGCCACCAGGAGAAGAACTGCTTAGGACAATAAATATACTGTGAACACAGGGACCCAGTGGAGCATGAGGCAGCTTGGGGTGGGTTCTGAGTCTCGTTAAGGAATGGAGGGCAAATGAGCTGATGTCTGTGTGTTAGTCACTTCAGTCATATCCGACTCTTTATGACCCCATGGACTGAAGCCTGCCAAGCTCCTCTGTTCATGGAATTCTCCAGGCAAGAATACTGGAGTAGTTAGCCATGCCCTCCCTCCAGGGAATCTTCCCGACCCAGGGATCATACCCGGGTTTCCTGCACTGCAGGCAGATTCTTTACCTCCTGAGCCACCGGGGATGCCTGAGCTAACATTTACTCTCAGCTTAATGATCATATCCCAACATATACTAACATGAACGTGGAAGTCTTACATCATTGGGATGTAAGACTTGGGCACCACGTCAGAATACTGCTGGTCACTGGGGCTGGACGTGGCTCCCAGCATCCCTGCCCCTCAAAGCCCCACAAATTCTGCTTGGCAGGGATGCTCCACCATGCCCCTTGAAGCTCCCCCTGCCTGTATCCTCTCAGAAGAGATGGCCCCTTTCCCTGGACTAGCGCGGAGTTGCTCCTGCACCAATGACCCATGTGCTGGGAAGATGGCGCTCGGCCATCAAACACCAGCTGGAATTCTGGGCCACCAGTTCAGAGGTTGGTTACCTTTGGGTGGCTCATGATCCCTCACTGAGCCTGTTTTCTCATTGGAGTAATGGAGCTCCTAAACTTGTTTTGCACAGTTGTTGGAGCTAATAATATCTAAAGATCCCTCCACCCTCCACATACTAGGAATCCTGCAAGACCATCTCCACCATCGGCACCAACAGTGAAAACTTTGTCTCTGGTGACACCTACTGGTGCCTGGTCCGTGGGGGTGGAGGACACCCTGAGGCTTTTGGAGTCACAGGGTGCGGGGAGCTGGAGCCTAGAACACCCTAGTGTTAGAGCTGAGGATGAGGCCTGCACCCCCACAGCTGCATGGCGCCCCCACCACTGGGATCACCTCCTACTCGTGCTCATGACTCCCACAGACCTCTCTGCAGTTCCGCAGCTGGGGGAAGCTTTGGGAAGAAAACAGGAGGTGAAAGCCTGCCTCTCCAAGCCTGCCCCTGGCTTCCCCTTACACGTGGGATGAACCCAAGCTCAGTGCCTTGATGATAAGACCCCCCCCCCCCCACCCCCCGGCCTCTTCCTCCCTTCCCTCCCTGTACTGGGGACCCTCACGGATCCTTCTGCCTCAGACACTCTTATTCTGCAGGTTCATTTCCATCCAAGGGTCTCTGTTCACCGGCTGCCCAGCCCCCTCCCCAGCATGTGGTCTCTGCCCCAAGTCCACCCTGCATCACTCTGCTTCCTTCCCAGCAGCAGCCATCAGCTCAGGAAATGAAGAGAGCAGACCAATGACAGGTCCTAGTTACATCGGTCTCTCCCACTGGAGGGGGCATCCCAGGTGGTGCTAGTGGTGGAGAATCTGCTTGCCAGTGCAGGAGACATAAGAGACATGGGTTCGATCCCTGGGTTGGGAAGATCCCCTGAAGGAGGGCATGGCAGCCCACTCCAGTATTCTTGCCTGGAGAATCCCATGGACAGAGAGGCCTGGCAAGTTACACTTTGTGGGGCCGCAAAGAGTCCCACAAATGTGAGCCCCACAAGAGCTGGGGCCCATTTTTCTGCTCCAGTGCTGACACGCAGCAAATTCAGGTTTGCAGACTCTTAGGTTTTCATTGCACCTCCATCCATCGCAAGACCCACCAGTTACCCAAGTATAGCTTCCTTCTGCCCCTCACCCGTACAGGTGTGTCTGGGAAGAAAGCTGGCAGTCGGTGGAGGGGGGGCTCCCCCTGGCAGAGAACCTCTAGGCCTGTTTTCTCACTAGCCTCTTACGTCCTTCCGGTCCTGTCTAGTCTACTGTTTAAGGGCTATTTACTACCAACTTGCCATACCCCCACCCCCCGCCCTGGCCCTGTGCATTCCCTAGACCAGAAGCAAACCCAGCACATGTGGATCTGTTGATAGACTTATCCACATTGATCAGAACTGCTTGCAGGATTTTTGTGAGGTTTCAATACCATAATTTGGGTATTGTGTGTGGTTCAGGGTAGCTGGCATAACATAGCTGGTTGGCAAATAGAAGCAGATAATCAGGTGCCGTTTATGGCTTTTCCAAGTCAGTCTGTGTGCAAAGGGACCAGTGTGGCTTTTAAAACGTGTTTCAGGAGGCTCCTTAGAGACTGTGATGGGCAAGACCATGCCCCTTGCCTGTTCTACATCTTGGACTTTGGAGAAAGGTTTTATTTAAGGAAAACCTCTCTCCCTCCCCTGCAATGCTCCTCCCCATCTCCCCCACCCGCCTCCAAAAGAGTAGAATGTTGAACTGTGTGTCATCATCTGTGTGGAAAGAGGTCTGCTCAGCACTCAAGGGTCCTGGCTCTGATCCCAGTTCTGTCTTGTCTGGGGGTTGTGACCATGGGCAACTCACTTCTATTTTCTGGGAGTCAATTTCCTGGAATATCCACAAACTATTTCACCTCCCTCTCTGGAATGTGAGGATTAAATTCAGAAAGCTGCTCTAAAGCCAGGGAGCTTGGTGCAAATATTCCTCTGCCCGCCCATCTAGCTGTGTGATAGTGGATTAATGTCTTCATCTCTCTGGGTCTCAGATTTCACAGGTGGAAGATGGCTAACCTTAGAGTTGCTGTGAAAATTGATTGAGCCAAGCGTGGGGGTAGTGGCTAAAGCACCTGAACCCATAGCTGGCGCATCAGCCCTTGGGACTGAAAAATTGTGACTTCCCCTGCCTCTCAGGTTCTGACCCCAGACTGCCTGGAGCTTTCTGCGGCCTGCTGGGGAGGGCTGCACAGAGTTCTTTTCATCCAGGAAAATACTCTGCAACTGTTGCGCAGAGCCAACCCTGGACCTCCCTCGTGGCCCTACCTTCCTCCATCTCCAGCGTCCTGTGGATGGTCTGCCACACCTGCAGGCAGCGGGAAGCTCGATGGTCCAGCTGGTGGGTTCTCCTCTGTTCTGACACCATGGTGAGCGTAGGGGGTCTGCAAAACGTTTCCCCAAAGCCAGGGCTCTGGTTTCTTCCGCCGAGAAAATTCTCAGTTAAGACCTGGTCTCTTTCTTTCATAGTGACGGAAGGAAAGGGAATCCGGAAGCATCTGCAACAAAGCAAGCACTGAGTCAGATCACAGGACACTTTACCTTAATTTTCCCCAAATTCAGGAAATTGTGATCATTTTTTTTTTTTTTTTTTTTTTACCCACTTCTTGGGCACTTATATGTGCCAGGTTAGAAACGCTGAGAGTAACATACTTGTATAAGAAACTGAAGCCCATGAGCAACACTTTTTGACTAAACTTGAGAAGGCAGATTAGCAAAAAGAAGGTAAAAATTCACCCCAAGGGCCAGCACTGTTGACATCTTCAAGTATATTGTTCTGGACTTATTTTGAAAGGCCCCTGTAAGTGGAGTGGCATGGTGATATGAAAGACTTCTGGAATTACACTCTGAGTTTGAATCCTATTCCAACCACTTACTAGCTGTTGACCTTCAGTAAGTCTCGCTCTTTGCCCTTGATTATCTTACCCCAAAATGACAGTGTTAGTATGGGTGTATCTTGGAGATATTACGGGTTCAGTTCCAGAGCACTGTAATAAAGCAAATCATGCAAATATTTTTTGGCTTCCCAGTGCCTATACCAGTTTTGTTTCTATTATACTGTAGTCTATTAAGTATGCAATCGCATTATTTAAGAAAACAACATACATACCTCAATAAAGAAATACCTCATTGCTCAAGTGTAACTTTCCCAGTGGCTCAGTGGTAAAGAATCCGCCTGCAATGCAGGAGACACAAGAGACCTGGGTTCTATCCCTGGATTGGGAAGATCCCCTGGAGAAAGAAATGGCAACCCATTCCAGTATTCTTGCCTGGGAAATTCCATGGACAGAGGAGCCTGGCAGGCTACAGTCCATGAGGTTGCAAAGAGCCGGACACGACTGAGCACACAGGCACACACATTCCTAAAAAAGCCGGCTATCGTCTGAGCCTTCAGCAAGTTGCAGTAGGAACAAAGATCACTGATCACAGATCACCAGAACAAATACAATAATTAAAAAGCTTGAGATTCTGCAAGGATTTCCAAAATGGGACAAAAGAGACATGAAGTCTGTACATGCTGTTGGAAGAATGGTCCTGGTAGACTTGCTTCATGCAGGGGTGTCACAAGCCTTCAATTTCGGAAGAAAGAAAAAAGAAAAGAAAGAAATGGAGTATCTGCAAAGTCCAATAAAGCGAATCCCAGTAGAAGGAGGTGTGCCTTTGTCTACGCCATGGGGATGCTGTCAGGAGCAGAGGAGATGGATGAGCAGGTGGACTGGTTTGTGAGAGCGCAGGAAAACCCAGCACAGGTGTGTGGAGATGTACCCACTCAAAAACATTGAGCCAGCATTATATGCCAGGCAACTCGCTAAGGACTTGTGTGTGTGTGTGTGAATTGTTTACCAAATTTGATTTGACCCTTTACGCCACCTGTAATTCTGCAGGTCTGTCTGGGTGAGGAAAGAAAGTTTAACCCAAAGAAGAGCGGACTCTTTTAATCCCTGTCAATGACTTTTGAAAGCAAAAGGGGGCGAGCTCACCCTCCCATTCTCAATGTGGTACCCAATATCTAGCAAGCATCCAAGAAATGTTTGTTTGGTGAAGAAATGAATGGTGGAACAAGTGAGGGAGTTGATTCTGAGAGCAGTGTTAGATGAATAGCTCTAAACGTTGGGAGGACAGATTCTAGTTCTCAGAGATCTTGGTCCACAGCAGAGCTGTCCGAGGGGGTACGGCAGGCAGACAAACTAGTGTCCGGGGGCTGCCCATACCCACTGTGTGAGGTCAGGAGCATTTCAAGCTTGGCACCTCTGCTCTCCAATGTGGACTACACCATCTCAGGGGGATCGCCTCCGAGCCTCAGTGCCTGGTAGCCACTGCTGACCCTCCTGCCAATCCCGGTGTTGGCTGGCTGGCTTTGGGGCTGCAAAGAAACTGTGCCATGAGGCTGCCAGCTGTCTGACTCATCCGTGTCCTCCTTTGCTCCGCCCCGGCCCACTTGGAATGTCATCATCTCGTCTGTGGTTAGCTGCACTCAGCAGCGGCTGCTGGGAGGTGATGGATGGGCAGTGACTGCTTCCTGTCTGCTACCCAGCAGGGCCATCCAGGCATTCTTCCCCAGCTTCTACTGGTCCTGCTGATCCTCTGCCTGCTCTCCAGCCTGCATGCTGAATGTGCCTGAATTTTAAAATATGACTCTCGATTTGGCAGAATTTACCAAATTCTCTACTATTCAAACTTTTTTTTTTTTTTAATTTTTGCAATGGGAAAAGAAATCCACTCCCTGCGATGGCCACTGTGTGGAAATTACCCATCCCTTTGCTAAGGGGCATCCTGTTAGTGTTGGCGCTCTGTCACTCCTGTCTGACTGTTGGAGGAACATTCAGGCAACTCAGAAACAGGAGCAAAGGAAGGGCCAGTCCGGGTGTGCTTGTCTTCTCTGCAGAAAGACTGTCTAAGGATGACTGAAGGTAGATGGTCTTCAGAGACACCCTGTATAATGCTGAACCTCCTCCCACCTACACAACACATGGCCTCCCATTTTGCCAAAGAGAAAAATGAGCCCCAGGTCACATGGTGGATGCCAGATGCTGGAGGAGAGCCATGCCTCACAGCTGTGACAGAATTTTCCTCAGAGCAGCAGCTGTGAGCAACATAACTGACATTTGCTTGATTGCTTCTAGTAACAGGGAGCTCACTCCCAAGAAGAGGCCTTTTTCCCCTCTAGGACTCCAGGAGGGTTTTAGTCATACAAGATCTGAGGGAAACTAAAGTAAATGAGTAGAGAAAACTATGGCCCTAGAAAAGATGCTTCCTAGTGGCCAAGCTCATGGTAAGCAGATTTTATCCCTCATATTTGAAGGAGAGTGAGAAAAAAAAAATCAACCCACAAAAACTAAATAGATATAATCCCAAATTCTGATAACTCATCCTTCTCTTGGTAAAAGGATTATTTCTCTGATCCTAAATGATTGCCAACTGGACCCGAGCTGACGCTATTATTATAGTCAGTCCTCTCTCCTTTACCAGAAAACAAGGCATTTGTTTTCTGCTTTTCTTAACCAGACTCATTAATTGGTTCCAGAAGTCTGGGAGGAAACCCAGCACCCAGATCCACTCGACGGCCTTGGAAGAAAAGGGACAGAAGTCTACAAAGGTATTCAGCTGCAGTAACAGACACCTGAACTTGAATGATTTAAACAAATAGGTATTAGTAGAAAGAAAGGGATTTATTTTAAGGTATTGGCTCACATAATTCTGAAGACTGAGATGTCTCACAACCTGACATCTGCAAGCTGTAGACCCAGGGAAGCCCTTATGGTTTTAGGATGCAGTAAAGGATCCAGGCTTCCCTGGTGGCTCAGAGGTTAAAGCGTCTGCCAGGAATGTGGGAGACCTGGGTTCGATCCCTGGGTGGGGAAGATCCCCTGGAGAAGGAAATTGCAACCCACTCCAGTACTCTTGCCTGGAGAATCCCATGGAGGGAAGAGCCTGGTAGGCTACAGTCCGTGGGGTCACAAAGAGTCAAACACTGAGCAACTTCACTTTAAAGGATTACTCAGCAGAGGTCCACATCCTGCACTTTCTGAAGTCAGAGCCTTGCCTGATTCCTGGGAGGTCACCTCTAAGCCCTTGGAATTTCTTACCTGATATGAGCATCTGATGGCTTTGCTGAGTCCTTCTAGTGAAATACCTTGACTGAGGGTGGTTTTGGGGACCCAAAACACAACTATTCTGAACTCATGGGTTTATATTTTACCCTCAGAAACATCACAGTAAATGTTTAGCAAATGTATGAAAGTGAAAGCGGATGGATAAACACAGGCTCATCAGTTCCCTCCACCTTTGCTGTGGATGGTATGGTCCTCCCACTATATGCTGGGGGTACCTTTCTCAAGGTGACAGTGAGTGACTTTTGTTCATCCATCTGCCCATCTCCCCTTGGCTTTCCCAGGTGTGTTTCTTTGGTATCTGGCTGAAAAGTCCTCTTTCAGTGTGCTGGTGGAGAAACCAAAGCAAGCCCAAGTAAGAATCAACAATTCACATACTGTTTACCTCTGTATATATTTTTTCCTGATTCTGATGTTCATTTTACCTGAATTTAGCCTCCATCAATAACCCTTTTCTCATCTTCATCAAAAGTAATTATAAAACAAAACACACTTTTGTGTGCAGGCTTCAACTCACTCCAGTGGACCATCTTAGGGTAAAGACAGGTCAAGTCTAATTCATTCGACCCCTTCATCTCTCTCCAGGCCAACTACTTGCTCCCACTGCCCTGGCCACGGTCAGGAGAAAGTCAATGTCACTTCACAGGAGCATCTTTGATGGTCTCTGAAAGGTCTGTTTCCAGCCCTCCTTGCTCACCCCCTGCATGGTTGGCAGAGTGATGTCCTCCCCTGTGGCTCTGATCATGCCTCCTGCCCTCCCCGTGCTGAGCATCTTCCCATGGCTCCCCACTGACTCACATCTTGCAAAGGCAAACACCCCTGCGTGGCCAATGTCCAGACTGATCTGGTCCCTAATGCCCCCTCCTCTCCACGTTATCCCCAGGAGGCTTTGCCGGCCCCTCTGCACCTGCTGCGAGCTCCTGCCAAACCTGACTCACTCAGGCCCTTAGGCCTTTGCCCAGCCTTTACAGCTACATGGCATTTCCCTCTACTTGATCAACTTTGACCTATCCTTCCAAATTCGAAGCAGGGGTTCACTCCTCCAGGAGGCCCTCCTTGACTTCACAGCTGGGTGAGGAAAATAACCCATGTCCTCCTATAGCATCTTGGGCATCCGCAGCTCATCATTTGGTCATTACACTGAAATGATGGATTTATGTGTTTGTCTTACTCTCCGTATATTGAACTCATGGAAAGCAGAGATTTTTGTTAACCGCTAGAATCTGAGCTAATAGAGGCACACCTCATTTTACTGCATTTTGCTTTATGGTGCTTCACGGATACTATGGTGTTTCATGGGTTTTTATTTGTTTAAAAAACAACAGAAAAAAAGTAAAAGGCTGTGGCAATCCTTTGTTAAGTCTGTTGACCCAATTTTTCCAAGGACATCTGCTCACTTTGAATCTCTGTGTCTCATTTTGGGAATTCTCACAATATTTCAAAGTTTTTCATTGTTATATATGTGATGATAATCTGATCAGTTGATGTTTGATTTTACTTTCACAAAAAGATTGATTATGACTCACTGAAGGATCAGAGGATGGTTAGCATATTTTAGCAATAAAACATTTTAAACCTTTTTTAGATGTAATGCTGTTGCACACTTAGTAGACTGTTTCAGTCAGTCAGTTCAGTTGCTCAGTCATGTCCAGCTCTTTGCAACCCCATGGACTACAGCACGCCAGGCCTCCCTGTCCATTGCCAACTCCTGGAGTTTGCTCAAACTCATGTCCATCAAGTCGGTGATGCCATCCAACCATCTCATCCTCTGTCATCCCCTTCTCCTCCCACCTTCAATCTTTCCCAGCATAAGGATCTTTTCCAATAAATCAGTTCTTTGCATCAGGTAGCCAAATTATGGGAGTTTCAGCTGCAACATCAGTCCTTCCAATGAACATTCAGGACTGATTTCCTTTACGATGGACTGGTTAGATCTCCTTGCTGTCCAAGGGACTCTCAAGAGTCTTCTCCAACACCACAGTTCAAAAGCATTAATTCTTCAGCACTCAGCTTTCTTTGTGGTCCAACTCTCACATCCATACATGACCACTGGAAAAACCATAGCATTGACTAGATGGACCTTTGTTGACAAAGTAATGTCTCTGTTTTTTTAATATGCTGTCTAGGTTGGTCATAACTTTTCTTCCAAGGAGTAAGCGTCTTTTAATTTTTGGAGCTCCCCAAAATAAAGTTTGTCACTGTTTCCCCATCTATTTGCCATGAAGTGATGGGACCAGATGCCATGATCTTAGTTTTCTGAATGTTGAGCTTTAAGTCAACTTTTTCACTCTCTTCTTTCACTTTCTTCAAGAGGCTCCTTAGTTCCTCTTCATTTTCTGCCATAAGGGTGGTGTCATCTGCATGTTTGAGGTTATTGGTATTTCTCTACCAGGTTAGTGGATGCTCAATATGCTACCGGAGATCAGTGGAGAAACAACTCCAGAAAGAATGAAGAGACAGAGCCAAAGCAAAAACGCTACCCATTTTTGTGGATGAGACTGGTGATAGAAGCAAAGTCCAATGCTGTAAAGAGCAATATTGCATAGGAACCTGGAATGTTAGGTCCACGAATCAAGGAAAATTGGAAGTGGTCAAACAGGAGATGGCAAGAGTGAACGTAGACATTCTAGGAATCAGCAAACTAAAATGGACTGGAATGGTTGAATTTAACTCTGATGACCATTATATCTACTACTGTGGGCAAGAATCTCTTAGAAGAAATGGAGTAGCCATCATAGTCAATGAAAGAGTCTGAAATGCAGTACCTGGATGCAATCTCAAAAATGACAGAATGATCCCTATTCATTTCCAAGGCAAACCATTCAATATCACAGTGATCCAAGTCTACGCCCCGACCAAGTAATGCTGAAGAAGCTGAAGTTGAATAGTTCTATGAAGACCTGCAAGACCTTTTAGAGCTAACACCCAAAAAAGATGTCCTTTTAATTATAGGGGACTGGAATGCAAAAGGAGAAAGTTAAGAAACACCTGGAGTAACAGGCAAATTTGGCCTTGGAGTACAGAATGAAGCAGGGCAAAGGCTAATAGAGTATTGCCAAGAGAATATGCGGGCCATAGCAAACACCCTCTTCCAGCAACACAAGAGAAGACTCTACACATGGACATCACCAGATGGTCAACACTGAAATCAAATTGATTATATTTTGATCAGTGCAAAGAAATAGAGGAAAACAATAGAATGGGAACGACTAGAGATCTCTTCAAGAAAATTAGATACCAAGGGAATGTTTCATGCAAAAATATGCACAATAAAGTACAGAAATGGTATGGACCTAACAGAAGCAGAAGATATTAAGAAGAGGTGGCAAGAATACACAGAAGAACTAATCAAAAAAGATCTTCATGACCCAGATAACCATGATGGAGTGATCACTCACCTAGAGCCAGACATCCTGGAATGTGAAGTCAAGTGGGCCTTAGGAAGTGTCACTACGAAAAAAGCTAGTGGAGGTGATGGAATTCCAGCTGAGCTATTTCAAATCCTGAAAGATGATGCTGTGAAAGTTCTGCACTCAATATGCCAGCAAATTTGGCAAACTCAGCGGTGGCCACAGGACTGGAAAAGGTCAGTTTTCATTCCAATCCCAAAGAAAGGCAATGCCAAAGAATGCTCAAACTACTGCACAATTGTACTCATCTCACATGCTAATAAGTAATGATCAAAATTCTCCAAGCCAGGCTTCAACAGTATGTGAACCGTGAACTTCCAGATGCCATTGTTTAGTATCAGTTCAGTTCAGTTGCTCAGTCGTGTCCAACTCTTTGCGACTCCATGAATTGCAGCACGCCAGGCCTCCCTGTCCATTACCAACTCCTGGTTGTTTAGTATAGGGTAAACATAATTTGGGGGCTTTCCAGGTGGTGCTAGTGGTAGAGAACCAGCCTGCCAATGCAGGAAACAAAAGGGACCTGGGTTTGATCCCTGGGTTGGGACGATCCCCTGGAGAAGGTAATGGCAGGCAACTGCTTCAGTATTCTTGTTTGGAGAATCCCATGGACAGAGGAGCCTAGTGGGATACAAAATCCATAACGTTATTATAAAGAGTTGGGACACAATTGAAATGACTTTGCATGCTTACGTACATAATTTTTATACACACTGAGAAACAAAAACATTCATGAGACTCTCTTTATTGTGGTGGTTTGGAACCTGATCCTCCATGTCTGAGGTGTGTCCAGAGTAGAAGGGATTAGTAGGTGAATATCCTTTGGATTCCTCTCTTCCATCTCCACCTGCTCTCTTGATTTTTTTTGGACAAGAGCACCTCAAACAAAAATATATAATTTTAGGCGTGAATGAAACCCTTTTCCAAGCTCACCACCTGTGAGAGGGGGAGAAAGGAACAATATTTCTGTACACCCTGAGTTGTTACACGTTTGGAACAACTACACCTGCGGGGAGTCAGGAAAGGCCATCTCCACGTGGGCCTCCCAGGATGAGGGGAGAAGCACATGGTGGTGATGGAGCTGGTCACAGAAGAGGCTAGCCGTCAACAGGCAGTTAACCATTCACCATCGGCACTTGAAGCCGCGTGATTTGGCGATTTGGGGACTCGAGTGAGCTGCCTTCTCATCGTCTCAGCATTAAACAATTGCCTCTTTATCTCACAGAGCCTCGTGTTAAGAGTCCGCTTACCTCAGGAACATTTTTCATTTCCTTCCTGGCCCTTATTTATTGCAGGCAATTCATCTTTCTCTCGGTGCCCTTTGCTGCCACCTCGTTAATTGCTTGTTGTTCAAAGTTTTTCATGTTTAAGTTTACTTTTTTTATTCAGTAACCAGGATGCACAGCTTTAAAAGAAATATGTGGGAAACCATACTGGAAAGAGTTTAGAACAATCAGGAGGTTAATGGGGATTCTGAGAGTTTGCCATGATGTATTTCAGGGGCGACAGAAGGACAGTACAAGAGAGAAGTAGAGGGGACCTGGGGGAACCTGTGAGTTTTTCCTGCTTCACGATGCATGTTTCTATTTATTCCACATGTCATTTGTGTCCTGTGGGTCTTGGGAAGGAACGGCCTGGATTTCTGTCCATGGAGTTTATAAGAGGCAGAGGCAAGCACAGAAGGCCATTTCTCCTTTCTCATCAATCAACCATTACCTTCCTTTGAGACAGTGGTTCAAGTCTGAAAGCAATTGCCTGGTGAGCATGCACCTTCTCAGGAGAGCTGGGCAGGCAGGAAGCCTCTGGGGGAAGCAGTCACCTTGATGAATTCTCCAGCCCTTGGGGACCTGCAGGTTCAGAGAAAGCTTCAGCAGTCCACGGGGGCTGTGATTTGGCTCAGTGGGACACTCCCATTAGCTGACTGTGCAGGAGTGGGTATGTGAACCAAATCCACTTTATCACGTTACACTGAGAAGCAGCTCTCTCCACTGGCAGGCTCGTGTTAGTGTGACAATCCCATTTGCTCCCTGTAGGTGGACTGATCAAAGGCTGTCAAAATACCTGAAAGCTTTGAACAAATCCATGGAAGCAGAATTACAAATTCAGGAAATAACAAGATATGTGCACGTAGATAATTCTGATGGTGTAATTTGTGGGTGAAACTGGAGACCATTAGAATGTCTTACAGGGGGAGAACTGGTAAGATTGTGGTATAACCAAATAGTGGACTAGCCTGCAATAGTTTAAATTTATATTTGGTAAAATAGGTGGTTATTAAGAGTAGACAATATGTTCATTTTACAAAACATATCAGAAAGCTTGTATCAGGAAAAACTAAGGGGCAATACCTGAAAAAAATTTTTTAATATAAATTTATTTATTTTAATTGGAGGCTAATTACTTTACAATATTGTATTGGCTTTGCCATACATCAACATGAATCCACCATGGGTGTACACGTGTTCCCTATCCTGAACCCCCCTCCCACCTCCCTCCCCATACCATGCCTCTAGGTCATCCCAGATGCACCAGCCGTGAGTGAGTATCCTGTATCATGCATTGAACTTGGACTGGTGATTCATTTCACATGTGATGATATTCATGTTTCAGAGTGCCATTCTCCCAAATCCCATTCTTGCCCTCTCCCACAGAGTCCAAAAGATTGTTCTATACATCTGTGTCTCTTTTGCTGTCTCGCATACAGGGTTATCATTACCATCTTTCTAAATTCCACATATATGCATTGGTATACTGTATTGGTGTTTTTCTTTCTGGCTTACTTCACTCTGGATAATAGGCTCCAATTTCATTCACCTCATTAGAACTGATTCAAATGTATTCTTTTTAACGGCTGAGTAATACTCCATTGTGTATATGTATCTTAGTTGTGTATTGCCCCTTAGTTTTTCCTCTCCACACACACACATTCAATGCTGATACAAGCTTTCCGATATGTTTTGTAAAATGAACATATTGTCTACACTTAATAACCACCTATTACTGATTCAAATGTATTCTTTTTAATGGCTGAGTAATACTCCATTGTGTATATGTATCTTAGTTGTGTATTGCCCCTTAGTTTTTCCTCTCCACACACACACATTCAATGCTGATACAAGCTTTCCGATATGTTTTGTAAAATGAACATATTGTCTACACTTAATAACCACCTATTTTACCAAATAGGTGTACCAGCTTTCTTGTCCATTCGTCTGCCAATGGACATCTAGGTTGCTTCCATGTCCTGGCTATTATAAACAGTGCTGCAATGAACATTGGGGTACACATGTCTCTTTCAAATCTGGTTTCCTCAGTTTGTATGCCCAGCAGTGGGATTGCTGGGTCATAAGGCAGTTGTATTTCCAGTTTAAGGAATTTCCACACTGTTCTCCATAGTGGCTGTACTAGTTTGCATTCCCATCAACAGTGTAAGAGGGTTCCCTTTTCTCCACACCCTCTCCAGCATTTATTTCTTGTAGACTTTTGGATAGCAGCCATTCTGACTGGTGTGAAATGGTACCTCATTGTGGTTTTAATAATGAGTGATGTTGAGTATGTTTTCATGTGTTTGTTAGCCATCTGTATGTCTTCTTTGGGAAATGTCTGTTTAGTTCTTTGGCCCATTTTTTGATTGGGTTGTTTATTTTTCTGGAATTGAGCTGCATGAGTTGCTTGTATATATATATATTTTTTTAATTTTATTTTTACTTTATTTTACTTTACAATACTGTATTGTTTTTCTATGTAGAGGATCATGTCATCTGCAAACAGTGAGAGTTTTACTTCTTCTTTTCCAATTTGGATTCCTTTTATTTCTTTTTCTGCTCTGACTGCTGTGACCAAAACTTCCAAAACCATGTTGAATAGTAGTGGTGAAATGGGCACCCTTGTCTTGTTCCTGACTTTAGGGGAAATGCTTTCAATTGTTCACCATTGAGGATAATGTTTGCTGTGGGTTTGTCATATATAGCTTTTATTATGTTGCAATACCTGACATTTTTAACATTATTTATCCCAGAATGATAGTCCTTACATTTAAAATTTCTACTTATTCCACAATGAACATCCATTATGTTTATACTTATAGGAAGTATATATTTTTATAGCTTATAAGATGC
Organism: Cephalophus harveyi; assembly: GCA_006410635.1. Classification (NCBI taxonomy): domain Eukaryota; kingdom Metazoa; phylum Chordata; class Mammalia; order Artiodactyla; family Bovidae; genus Cephalophus; species Cephalophus harveyi. The sequence continues at coordinate 214,357 of SJYT01049985.1, read as the reverse complement.
ATATTTACACATTTCATATTAAAATATAAGGATACAGAAAAAATCTGATAGCAGAGTATGCTGGGAAAAAAACTTTTAAAATAAGGCAGGCCTTGTTTCTTAAATCATTGATTCTGCCATTTTCTAACCTCAGACCTTAGATTTAAAACAGCAGTTCACCTTTGAGTTGTTTATTCAAATGGGGATCTATAAGAACTCTGACACAATTTCTGTGAGATATAGCATAGAGCCCTTAGCACATAATTTCTGCTCAAATAAGGGAGGCGTTATCACATTGTTAGAGAACAATAACATTCCAGTTTTCTTCTGTGCAGGGACTTGCACGGATGTGATCTTGTGACTCAGAGAAAAGGATGCTGACTGGGGGGCTGGGTTTCAGTGAGGCTGCCGGGGTCCTGGGCCTCGGGGCACCCAGGTCCTGGCAGCACCTGGGATGGCCACCGTCTGCCTCCATGACTCTGCTTTCTCTGGGTGCTCCATGGACCAGCCTCTCCTGCTTTGCAAGTTCTCTCCTGTGCACGATGATAGTGACTTTAGTTAGAATGGACAGCCATCCTTTCTCCTTCGGGTGGAAGGGAGGTCTCTGCTCTCATCCCATCTTCATTCTTGGGGATAGCTCTCTGAGGAGCTCAGATCTTACCTTATCACCACATTCAAAACCCAGAAACACAACCACAGCACTACATCTGAAACCCCTGCCCAGGAAGTGCTTTTTTTTTCCTTTTCCTTTTTTACTGGGGTATAGCCAACTAACAAATAATGTTGTGATAGTTTCAGGTAAACAGCGAAGGGACTCAGCCATACATAACACATGTATCCATTCTCCCCCAAGCCCCATCCCTTCCAGGCTGCCACAGAACACAGCAGAGTTCCAGGAAGCATATATTCTGATGCAAGTCCTGGCAGTAGGACTCTCCAACTTCCAGCAGTCTCACCGACCCTCTCTCGCAGTCGGGTAGCTTCCTAAAGAATATTTAAATTCAAGCTCTGCCTAGTCTTAGCTGATGATTTGGGGTGAGTCACTTCCCCAGGCTGGGCCTTTGCCAAGTCTCATCTCCCCACCTGGCAGGGCCTTTATGCATCATCTTGCCCAAACTCCTCATCTCGACAGATGAGCAGTCACGCCGCCCCCGGCCTCATCACTCAGCAGCCCCACTGATCAGGCTGGGCCCCCCCTCACCCCACCACAGGAGAAGCAGGAGCTGGGGCATCCCAGGCCAGCAGAGGCAGTGGTGACTCATGGGCATGGAGGGGGCCCCCCACTGCAGAAAAGTCTATTAATCAGAGTTGCAATGTGCCGAGGAAATTCAGTGTGAAGTCTGACTCCAAGAAATATTTCTGATTTGAGTTTTCTGTTATTTATCTTGCTGATTTTAGGAATGAGTATCATGCATGGGATCCCTACTCTATGCTAAGAAAGGGCAAGGTACGCTAATACTTCCTAATTCTTCCATCAATGCTTCAGGAATATTAATGTTATCCTCATTTCAAGGAAGAGGTTATTATACTTTAGAGAGGAGATGAAGAGATTTAGAGATGGCCAGCTGTCACAGTTGGTAAGTGGGCTATAAAATGCAATTGATGGTTATTATTGAAGTAAGGAGCTGAACTCTTTCTAAATCCCATTTTTTCCTTTTCACAAGTAAGAAAATTGAGGTTTCAAGAGGGTACCAAGTCTGGGGTCCCCAGAGCTGCTCTTCCGGATGCTGCAGCTCCTTGGCATTCTTTACCAAGTGCGATCACTTGAGGCCGTGTCTGTGGCCTCTGCCCCTCAAACTCACCCGCTCTTCCATGTTCAGTAATGTCTGCAGATCTAGGCATGCCCGTCCGTTGTTACAAGGCTTCTTGGGGGAAATCTGACTTGATGACAAGACGAGGTTGTGGCCTCGAAGAGAGACTTGCAGCCTGAGCTGGGGACGTGGAAGGAGAGAAGGAGGGCGTAGAACCAGGTGGCCTCAGGGGCAGAGGAACCAGAGGAAGTGCTTCTCAGAGTGCCTGTGGGGCGAGCTCCAGGTTTTTGTTTTGTTTGTTTTTTCACATCCCGTTATTTTTGATGACCTGCCTTCCCTTCATCACCTGTGTGTAGGAGTTTCTGTCTTCTTGGTTCCTGAATAGAGGACTTGGAACAAGCTTGGTATGAGCATCACCATAGTTCAGATTCATGTCAGAGTCTATTGTTTGTATATTCAGTGTAAATGAGTAAAAAATAAATAAAATGCAGAGTAAAAAATAATATAGCAGGTGCCAACAAAACAGTACTAAGAGGAAAGTAAAAAACAATAAAGGCCTACAATAAGATCAGATAAACATCCTTTCTTTATGCCTCAAGGAACTAAGAAAAAGAACAAACTAAGCCCAAAGTTAGCAGAAGGAAGGAAGCTAAGAGCAGAAACACAGGAAATGCAGACTAGAATGATAGATCAATGAAAATAAGAGCTGTTTTTTTAAAAATTAATTTAAAAATGATTCATATAAATGTAGAAATGAAACAGGAGACATTACAGCTGATGCCACAGAATTATGAAGGACATTAAAAATACTATGAGAACAGAGTGGTACGGGGAGGTAGAGGGGAGATTATTCTTTATTGTTTTTGTTTTTCACTGGTTATAAAGTTTTTGTTATGTGAGATTAATGTTTTTAGAGATCCACTCTACAACACAAGTATCTTTAGTTAACAAAAACTGAAGGTTAAGCGTATGTGCACATAAAGTGCGCTTACTTTAAAATGTTAAGAGGAGAGATCTCGTGTTAAGTGTTCACACCAAAACAAAAACCCATGAAAGAACAAAAGGACATTTTTGGAGGCGATGGACATGTTAGTACCTGAGTTATGGTGAAGGTATCACAGGTGTAATTATGTGTCCAAACTCACCAAGATGTGTATGTTAGATATACGCCATTATCTGTATACCAGGTATACCTCAATAAAGCAAATAATTAAATTCATTTATAGTGAGTAAATGAGCTAATGAAGAAAAATCCCAACTTCCATACATCCAGATTGTGACCTGAGGATGAAAAGGCAGCTCCACTCAGTATGAAGACCACAGGTTAGCACCAGACAGGCTTGACTTCAAATGCTGGCTTTGATGCATATTAGTGGCTCAATTCTTTTGAGTCTATTTCCTTTTCTCTAAAAGGGGGTAATAATTCTTACCAGTATGGTTGTTGGGAAGATAAACGTTAGCTTTTATGTTTTTCAGTCACTCAGTCATGTCTAACTCTGCAGACCCCATGGACTGCAGCATGCCAGGCTTCCCTGTCCATCACCAACTCCCGGAGTTTACTCAAACTCATGTCCATTGAGTCGGTGATGCCATCCAACCATCTCATCCTCTATCGTCCCCTTTTCCTCACCTTCAATCTTTCCCGGCATAAGGATCTTTTCCAATGAGTCAGTTCTTTGCATCAGGTGGCCAAAAGTATCGGAGCTTCAGCATCAACCCTTCCAATGAATATTCAGGACTGATTTCCTTTAGGATGGACTGGTTGGATCTCCTTGCAGTGCTTATGTTGTTATTCTATGACTAATTTTCAGTCCCATGATGACAATGATTAAGCTGGTCACCAGACCTGGCCTGAGTTGGCCAAGTCCATCAGAGGGGCCGGAAGCAGGGGCCAGGGGCTTCACGGGCCTGCAGTAGACTCTCCAGATGTCTAGTCTTTGACCTTGTGAAATATGACCACATAAGCAGAAGTGGACTTTAGGTAAACCTCCCTTGGGGGACAGCTGGGGCTTCTGGTTTAGAATGATGCGGATTCCGCTGAGCTATGCAGTCTGTGTGTGGAAAAGGATGCAGACTGGCTTTGCTGCCTTTTTAAAATTGTGCAGAGTTCTATTTCACTGAATCCTGAGAGACTTTCTGCTCTGAAGACCAGAGCCAGGCTGGATGGAAGAACCCCAGAGGGGACACCCAGCGCCGCTGCTTCCTGGGCACACAGCGCCCTCTAGTGTCAGGGAGCCAAGTGTTCTGGCTGCTTCCTTTGAGCAGCTGTTTCTGAAGGGGTGCTCCTGAGATTCCCACCATCCTCTGAGCTGTTCTGTCTCCCTTGGGAGCCTGGAGATTTAAGAGGGAAGGGGGATAAGGGAGTCCTCTCATTGTGCTCAGATGTGGGCTCATGTAACGGATCTGGGCTGTACCACGAACTTGCTGAATGATCCACAGTTGTTTGCCTGGCCTGTTTGTTTCCTCAGTATTGGTAGGAAGTGAGAAGACAGATAATGCAGGTGTAAGCACCCTGAGCATTTCCTGACACTCCGTAGACTCACATTAAATAATTAGTTACCTTGACTTCAATATTTTCCTTTCTATGCTAGATGAAATTTCTAAAGTCCAGAAAAAAGTCTAAATCTTTCCATAGATATTAATGGAGTGCCAAAGAGTGGTGGATTCACAGATCTCTAAAACCTGATCACCGCCCACCCCACCCCAGGTGCTCATAAACTCAGAGAGAAAGCACTGTACAAGAATATAACTTTATTTTTAAGGTGGTTGCATGAAAGTGAACCTTCTTAATGTATCATTAAGCTAGTTAGGTTGAGGCTGTGACCTCATTGTAATTGCATCCCTGCTTCAGAGATGGGAAAGGAGTTAATGGTTCTAATAACCATGTCCGATCCATAGGGTACACACAAGAGGGAGGAGGCAGCAACAGTCACATGAGCAGAATCCCTTATGGAGTTAACTTGAATCTACTGCACCTCGAAAAAGAACAATTAGGAACTATGCTATTGCCTTTGACCTAGAATTATATTCCCAATAAATTATTCTAAGCAAACAGTTTATGTGGAAGTTTTAAAAAGAAATTAGTCACATGCAGAAGATACTGTTAGCGGGACTTGGTAAAGGACACAAATATGGACATAATCTAACCGTAAATAGAATTACAGGCAGAGGGACCCTGATGCAGCCATACAAAGTTAGCATTAGGAAGATACTGAAAGGTGGAAAGATGTATGCGGTTAAGTACAAATATAAGAGCAGAGTATAAGTTTGCAGATATTTACAGCTAAAAAAAGATGTACCCACAGTAAGAGGAAATAGTATAGTAGGATGTAATTTGGGATATGGTCTTTTGCTAACATGATAAAAATTGAGGAGCACACTTTCACGTAAAGATACAAATTTTATGTGAAGATTTTAATCCTAATACAAAGTGAATAAATTAAAAATACAGTTTATTGTATTTAATAAACAGTTTGCACAGTTTATTATTAACTGCAAAAGTAAGAACAAAATGATACGTGATTTCAGAATGGCGAGAGGTCCCTTCTGGGTTGGGTGGTTTGTACTGCCATCTGGGAGCTGGTGACTTGTTTTCTGAATAATGAAAGTAGGAAAGTTGTAGCTGTCCCTGGAGATGGAACAACCCAGGGATTAGGAACATAGGCTTTGGAGCCGAAGTAGGTGGATTTGAATCCTCCTCTGCTGTGCTGCTCCACCTTCAGTGATACTTAAACCTTGTGACTCAGCATCCTTCCTGGTCCCCTGAGATCATAAGAGGACTCAAGTGGCTCTTCGGAAGCTCATGTTAATAGATGGGAAGAGTTCAGTGCACAGTTAGCATTTTCTGATGTCTTATCACCATAATCCTCATCACCATTGTCATGTAGTTTGAGAGCTAGGAGAGGCTTGAGAGACTGAAAAGGCTTGGATATGGGACAGCATTAACCTTTACCCAGTCCCGATTTCCATGGCGTCGTAAAACAGTAACAGATGATGTTACTGGGCAGGTCTGTGGAGGCATGTAAAAATCCAGGGTACACTTGGATACCATCTCATAGGGACCTTTGAGGTTCACAGGGAAGATGTGGGTACAGAAGGCAACACGTCCCATAAAGACATGCTTATGCTGCTGCTGCTGCTGCTAAGTCGCTTCAGTCATGCCCGACTCTGTGTGACCTCATAGACGGCAGCCCACCAAGCTGCCCTGTCCCTGGGATTCTCCAGGCAAGAACACTGGAGTGGGTTGCCATTTCCTTCTCTGAGACATGCTTATATCAGCCACCGAAACCTCAGACGCGGCTTGCAGCAGCATTACCAAGAAGCCATTTCTTTAGCGTCTTCACTGAATTGCATGAAGCAATAAATAAAAACCTCATATCGATTTTATGCTCCAATTTTATGCTTGGGATGCTGGAAAAAGTTCAGCAAGTGAATAAAAGAAATCCAGCTGAATTTTAGAGTTGGTAGACTCAGTATCAGAATTTTGGATTGCACAACCCTGAAAGTTCATTGTCCTTTAAGTAAGTGTTAGTCAATCAGTCGTGCCTGACTCTTTGCAGCTCCATGAACTGCAGCCCACCAGGCTCCTCCGTCCATGAGATTTTCCAGGCAAGGATACCGGGAGTGGGTTGCCATTTCCTTCTCCAGGGGATCTTCCTGACCCAGGGATCGAATCTGGGTTTCCTGCACTGCAGGCAGATTCTTTACCAGCTGAGCTGGAAGGGAAGCTCATTGCCCTTTATGGGACCATAAACCTGGCAGGGGGTGAGGGTGGGGAATGAGGAGACTCTGCCTTGAGACAATAGCCAAGGAAGCTCTGTGTCCAGAGGGGCTACCTTCCTATGGCTTTTCCGAGGGCTCCAGACCAGAGACGCCTGGTGCAACAGTGATCAGCACATGTGTGTTCTACAAGCGAGCACCAAGGCCCCACGCAGTGGCTGGCCACAAGATAAGGGGCTACGTAGATGATGGGAAGAGAGAACCCAAGGTTCAGATCAGGAAGGCTGTGCAAGACGAGGGTTTCTATCCACCAACTGAGCACGTGTGGTGCTGTGAGTGCTGGGGCCTCAGAGGAGTCTGGTTCTAGGCCTATTTGTTCTAAACCTAGGTCTCCCCAAGGTCCCTAGGTCCCTAAAGCTCCTTCGTAAAATTCTCCAACATCTTCATGTTATGAGAAGCCAAGAGGGATCCTCCCCACTCTATGGACTTTGAGGCAGATGACCTTGCAAAGGTGCAGTGACCCAAGTTCAGCTTTTGGCTTAAATAGAAGCCAGTACCTGAGAGGCAGTCGCACCCACCTGGCTCCAGCCCTGCCCGTAAAATCCATGCCCCACAAGAAGGCGAGAGTCCTGCATTTTTCATGGCTCCAGATGCCTTTTGAACTTGGTTTTTCTTGCAAAGTAGTTCTTAACAGGACAAGTGTTAATCTCCATATGTATCATTGATTATCCACTGGGTGCCAAACCTTTGTTAGATACTGTGTAGATGAATGAAGAGAAGTTCTATTAGCTGATATGATGAACACTTTGCACCTGAGGTTAAGGGGAAAAAAAAAAAGGACCAGATCCTATTTCCTGGAAGGACCCCCTTGTCTACAGGAGGAAGTGTTGACCAGGAACTACAGCTGAATGGATGTAACAGTGTAAACGCTCTGATAGCTCTTAGTTAACTCCATGGGCACCCAGAGCAAAGGCACCCATGTCCCTTTGGGGAAGTAGGTGCAGGCCTGGAGTGCTTCCTGGAGGAGGCAACACTTTAGCTCAGTAGAAGTTAAGCGCAGGGTTTCTCAGTTTTAGCAGCATGGACATTTTCGGCTGGATGCATCTTTGTGGTGGGGGGTTGTCTTGGGCACTGCAGCATGTTTAGCAGCATCCTTGGCCTCTGCTCAGTTATAAAAACCAGAAATGTCTCTAGATATTGCTCCTGTCTCATTGAGAGCCACGGATGGAGCTCCACGAAGGCAAGCGGGGGTGTGTCTAGAAAACACAACAGCTTTATCTGTAGGGAGTCCTTGTGTGCCCTGCTGTGAGGCTCAGCTGGCAGAGGCAGTAGCTAGCAGTGATGCCCCCACTCAGCTCAGCTTCTAACTAGGCGGAAGTTTTGGAGCAGCCACTGGCCGGATCCTGCCCCAGGTGGCTTTCCTACAGAACAGCACGCCCTCGTGGTTTCCGGGCCGTCCTACATGGATCTGTGATGTCAGCATCTGATTTCAGTGTGGTGTGGTGTGGGCTTCCTCTTACAGTGTAGACAGCACGTGAACAAAGGGAGTTTGAAAACAGGAGAATCTAGGTTCTGGTTCCAAGTGAGAGTCTGTTTGAAATTCCACGATTCAAAGAAGTTTGGGAGCTAGAAGTCGGCCGTGGAGGCCATCTGATCCATTACGTGGGTGGTTGGTAGAAGGGAGGGAGGGGCTCAGATAACAGTCTTTTCCCCCAAAGACCCTCCACACCTCAGCAGTGAATTTATATGCACTCCAGACGCTGGAAAGGGACTTCTAATTCCCTGGTAACAGTGCAGGCAAGATAAACTATGACAGGGACAATGACACAGCCCGTTTCACACGTTCCTTCTGGATGCACACAACAGGGCCGTTAGCAACAGCAGGACAAAAGACGTGCAGCCATTAAGAATTATTGGCCACCACTTTGTTGTTACACAGTAGAGAGTAGTGAGTTCTTACTTAAAAGAAGGCATCACAAGGAGACAGTACCTGTTGTTGAGCTGTTGTGTGCTTAGTCACACAGTCGTGTCCAGCTGTTTGCAAGCCAATGGACTGTAGCCCACCAGGCTCCTCCACCCATGGGATTCTCCAGGCAAGAATACTGGAGTTGGTTGCCATTTCCTTCTCCGAGGGATCTTCCTGACACAAGTATAGAAGCCGGGTCTCCTGCATTGCAGGCAGATTCTTTACCATCTGAGCCACCAGGGAAGCCCACTACATCCTGAGCTATCAGCAGACCTTCTCCTGAGCTCCCAACAACTCTAGAGAAGATGTGACCTTCCAGAGGCCACACAATGAGCAGGCGACCTACATGTCTGACCCCAGGTCCCCCGCTCTTAACCCCTGTGCTGGCCAAGGTGCTTCCTGCCCATTCCCCATTGATAATTTAAGGGCTGGTGAAACTGATGACATGTGAAGTCATTTTCGAAATAAAACCATGATTCTAAGATAAAACAGAGTGACCTGGAGGACTTGTTAAAGCCGATTGCTGGGTTTCTCCATCCCACCAGAAGTTCACCCTGGGTGATGGTGCCAATCCAGCCTGCTGGACGTGGTATGTGGCATCCGCATCTGAAGATACAGGAGATGCGTGTTTGTACAAATATCTTGGAAGTCCCACACATACATTTTACCCTGATCCTGGCTGCTCATGGCTGGCTGAATCTGCACCCCCGACTCCTATTCTTAGCCTGTGCCTTCATGCGCATTATTCATGGTTATCGGGTTGGATAACTGTGGTCGAGTGGTTTCTATTCTTATCATAATTAAAGGGTTTTAGGGGAAAATCAGTATAACTGCTACATGCCCTCACATAGCCTTGTAGGGTTGGGACAGAAAATGATGGGGGTTAGAATGAAGCACCACAGGCCTGTCCGTGGTGACGAAGCCCACAGACACTTCAGTGCAGGAATCTCCCAGCCCAGGCAGAGGTGGAAGAGGACAGTCAGTCTTTCCTCCAGCTCCATCTGATGCTTTCGAGTTTGCCAAGGGAATGGTCCCGGGTCCCGGGCCCCAGGCATGGCTGGGCTCCACACTTCAGCTTAAGTGCAGTGCACAGAGATGACCCAGACATGCCCAGGGCTGAGGCTAGAGCAAGGCTGTTGGCCGTCCTGTGCCCCTACATACGCCTGCCTGCTTCCCTGATGGTTGTCAGGGTGCTGAACCCAGAGGCAGGACAGTTTGAGCCTGTGGACTCTAAACATGATGGGTTTATTCAAACCCAGTATGGAATTCGTGAGACTATTACCCCATAAGCCTTGGTTTCCTCATCTCTACATTGGCCACTATAACAACTCCTGCCTCATCATTAATGTGAATATTAAATAAAAGATAATCACATACATGGAAACACTCAAGGTTAGTTGTAGCTGTGCTTACCCCAGAGAATTACTGACATTTATGTATGCCTTGTACACTTAATGGTGTCATCTATACCCTCCAAGTCAATATCCACCAGAGGCTGGCCCACAGCTGACCACATCCAAGCTCTTAAGAGTCACCTTAAGGATTCCTTCTTAATGCCCACAGCTTCTTGAGACGTAGCACAGAGCTTCTCAATAAGCACACAAATCGCGCGGGTCTCTGGTTAAAACGTCTTCACTCCTCAAGGTATGGGCCCTCGACCAGGAGCCTTGACATCACCTGGGAACTTGTGAAGACAGCAGATCACAGGCCCCACGTCAGACCTGTTGAATCAGAGCCTGCCTTTTAACTAATGCCGCAGACAATTTGCATGTTCACTAAAGCTTGAGAAGTCCCAGCTCAACAGGCAAATCCTGTTAGTAACTGCTTTACTTGGGGTGTTTTAGAAGGAAACCAGCCCTTGGCTCATTGTATTGCTAATCCTCTTTCTTCCACGGCCATTTACATCTAATACTACTACTTCTCCGCACTTACTGTCAGATTACATATGTACACATGTATTCGTGACTTTAATCCTTGGAGCAACTCCATAAGGTGGATACTGCAGTCTACAGATGAGCCAGCTAGGAAGTGGTCACTAGGTGACCTGAGGCAGGTAGTGTTAACTCCCCCAAGCACCAGGCCAGGATCTGGCCCCAGACCCTTCTTACGGTCAGTGCTTCACTATCCAGAACTCACCGAGTGGAGGACCTCCATTTCTGCACAAATTGGAAGAAGATACAGTCCAGTGGCAAACAGATGACACAGTATCACAGTTACACAAAACCGTAACTGCAAACAACAAAGCAACTTCTTTGTGAAAATTCGATAATGAAAACTGATAGTAAACTGAGAGACACCAAGAAGTCTTCCTGTGACCTCTAGGTCATGCCTCTTTAGTGTAGACAGGCCTTAGACCCCCAGGTGCTGAGAAGTGGGGTGGTGGTACATTTCTTCCTTCATGTGAGCCTTCTGCAGGAAGGGGGAATATTTGGATGGAATCTCAGAATCAGAAGGTGCCTGCAGAGGCCAGGTGATCCTGGTGAAGAGGCTACGTGAGCTTCCATAACCCCTGGAACTAATGGAATTGTTTCTATACACTTACCCAGCTTTTTAATTTTCAGAGCATTTCATATTATCTAATTCCATCCTCCTAACCTCATGAGTAAGCCATGTTTGAAATACTGATTCCTGTTTTACAGGAAAGAAAATGGGGGCCTCCCACTTTTTCCCCCCTCAATGGCATTCCTGGTGCCATTTATAAATTAGCATCCAAAAACATTTTCACAAGCGAAGTCTGGAAACATCACTGACTCCTTTGTTAGCGGTATAAACCAGATTTGGGAGGCCAAATGACTTGTCCCACCCACCTAATCTCTCCAGATTCAGAGCAGTTAAGGCACTTTTAAAATCAATCACATGTGAGTCAATCAGACAACACCTCAGGAACAGTCTGTGTGAAGGTCTCTGACCAAACCACAATCCTCGCCATCACCAGGGTAACATAGGCTTGCAACCCCAGGAGGTCTTTCCTTCTGCTCCCAGCTGAGGGGGTCTGCACAGACCTGTTTCCAACAGGGAGACATGCCGAGACTTGCCCCCGTGGAAATGTTAACGTTCTTAAGATGTGCTGCACAGTCCTCGGTCAGGCCCCCCATTGACACGCATTTGAAAGTAAAAGTATAGAGTCTGAGACTCAAAGGCTTAAGTGACGTACTTCATGGGTTCAGAGATGGAAAGCTGGAGCTCCAAACTGAACACAGTTGTTCTGAACACATGCATCTGTATGTACCAGGATTCCTCAAAGGACAGTAATAAAGAATGACTCCAGTACTTACTGGGCTTCCCTGGTGGCTCAGAGGTTAAAGCATCTGCCTGGAATGCAGGAGACCAGGGTTCGATCCCTGGGTCAGGAAGATCCCCTGGAGAAGGAAATGGCAACCCACTCCAGTACTCTTGCCTGGAGAATCCCATGGAGGGAGGAGCCTGGTGGGCTACAGTCCATGGGATCGCAAAGAGTCGGACACGACTGAGCGAATTCACTTCACTTCACTTCACCAGTACTTACTATACTACTGATTCCTTGGTACAGACAGTAAGATACTTGATGAGAACCTCCGGAGTCGGGCTGTAACCTAGAGTGGGGTTGGCTGCTGGCTGCTCAAAAGCCATTAGAGAGGCCGGGTTGGTGGAAAGGAAAGTTTATTTTGGATGCCAGCAACTGGAGGGGAGGGGAGACACCTGTACAAAGGCTGACTCCCCTGGCCCCACACACTGACAATCAGGGGGCGAGAGCTTTTACAGGTTGAGGGAAGGGGCTACAGGCAGGAACAGCACAGCCAGCTCCGGCAGTCATCTTGAGATGGTCATCAGTTGTTTGACCAGCATCGTCTTGGTTGTTTTATGCACAGTCTTCAGGTCCAAGGTCAGTTTGTTCCCATTTCCTGGAGGGCAGTTCTTGAGCTGTTTCAGCTTACATCATGGCTTCTGTCTGGCCATGATGCATGTATTCAACTTCCCTGCCTGGTGGGAGTTTCCGCGTCTATATGACAGCCTATAGGCTATGACTCAGAATATTATCTATAGCCCTTTTGAAGGAATTAGAAGTTGCTGACTTTGCTTAATGACTAAGTATTATTATTTGGTCTCCTGATTGTTGTTTCTGCATTTTCTGATTATTCTTGAAACTTGGAATAGATTTAAAATTTTTCCATAGACAAAAGGCAGGCAGAGGACGTGGGGGCCGGGGCAAGGACCCTAGGGTCACGCTCCATTTCAGGGCCTGGGATCTGCTTTTTAGAAGCTCCCCAGCATCTTGCTGCTCTCGCAGCTTTGAAAGACAGCCATCAGCACAGTTAGCGCTTCTGAGTCGATGCAGCCATCACGTCACATTCTTCTCAAGTGTCTTTCCTCTCAATGTCCTCCCCCTGCAACTTTCAGGAAAACCATTGTCCTTTATTCTATTTGATGACGTCCTAGTACTTGCTGTGACATTAATAGGTGGCTGCTCTGAGATGATTTGTCACCCTGTCTCATCTGAGACATCAGTAATCCCAATGAACAGATGTGACAAAGACTTAGGGAGCTTAAGGACTTCACTAGGCGTTACTAGTAGTAAGAGATGGGCCAGCCTGAATTCAAATGCAGGAGGACCTGACGTCAAAGTCCAGTGTTTGAGTTTAACTATCCCAGTGACGGTACAGAACAGTATTTAACACATGGTGTGTGCTTGATGTTTGTTGAATGACTGAGTGAGTCGCTGCATCCTTGGTGGACTCACTTGTTCTGAGCTCTTTCATCCCATGTTAGAACTCAGGGAGGGTCACACCTGCAGGTGGCCATGAGTACAAAATGACAGGCGGCGTGGAGGGCACCACAGGGCACCTGCGCTGGTAATTCCCCTTCAACTCCTGACCAAGGGCTGCCTCTGACTGTTTCAGAAGGTATTTAGGCTGAGCTGAATTGCACTCGGGAGAGAAAAGCTTCAAACCTCGGGAGAAACAGGCAGCATCTCCTGGAGACATCAAGCAGCCCTGGGCAAACAGCCTCCTCCTAATACACCTCTGAGAGAAGCAGAAGGGAGAGGAGTCCCATCCCCCAGGGGCTCACCACAGCTGGTTGGTGTTCACACCTGTCCCCCAGGGCCAGCCCCTGGTGGCAGCCTGGCTTGTAGGCACCTGCCCAGCAGGAGCTGTGAGCCAGGGCTATATCCACTGCTTGTCAGACCACTTCCCTGTGGGTCTTGCACCCTTGCATCGAGGGTCAGGAGGAATGGGGGCTCCTGATCTCTTGGGCTTAAGATCCTGGGCAGCAGGCTCCAAGTGGAGCTGCCCAAGGCCCTGTTTAAGAAAATATAGTCAGGGACACGGGGTAGGGATCAGCATGAGGAAGTGCGGTGAGGGGCCGCAGGAGGTTGAGACCTTGCAGTAACTTCTGGAAACTTGTCCAGAAACATGGAGGATGGTGTAACCAGAGCCCAGGTTGGGGCATAAGGAGCTCTGCAGCTGATTTTCCATTCAGTTCAGTCGCTCAGTTGTGTCCAACTTTTTGTGACCCCATGAACCGCAGCACTCCAGGCCTCCCTGTCCATCACCAATTCCCAGAGTCCACCCAGATCCATGTCCACTGAGTTGGTGATGCCATCCACCCATCTCATCCTCTGTTGTCCCCTTCTCCTCCTGCCCTCAATCTTTCCCAGCATCAGGGTCTTTTCAAATGAGTCAGCTTTTTGCATGAGGTGGCCAAAGTATTAGAGTTTCAGCTTCAACATCAGTCCTTCCAATGAACACCCAGGACTGATCTCCTTTAGGATGGACAAAGTTCTCGACTTGATCACTGAGGAAACTGAGACAGCAGACAAGATGCACACCAGAAGCTCCCTAGAACCCCTGGACCCTGAGCTGCCTGGTTACCGGCTCATAGAAGCAGCCTGGAGGTCCCTGTCGCTGCCACCCCTCATGAAGCCAGAGCCAGGCTCTCTGGTGGGGTGGGCAGCTTGGACCTGAGTGCGCTGCTGAGGCCTGTTCTCTATTGGGTTAACATTTCACACAAGGCACAATTAGATCAATTAACTGGAAGTCAGATATTCCTAGAACAGACCCACATTAGCCTTTTGGTCAGCCTCAGACAGTGAGAATTCTTCTAACCCCACACTGGAAACGGGTCATCACATTAGTCCCTGAAGCTGCCATAAAAAATACTGCAAATTGGGTGAGTCAGAAACAAAACTGAGCCATGGCTCTGGACGACAGGAGTTGGCGGTCAGGGCAAGAGGAGACTTGGCTCCCTCTGGGGGCTCTGAAGAAGGTCTGTTTCACTCCTCTTCCGTCGCTGCTGGTGGTGGCTGCCAGGCCTCGGCTTTTGTGCGATTCCCTTCAACCTCTGTGGCCGTCTCACGTCCCAATGTATCTCGATCCCATCCAAGTTCCTTTCTGACAAGGACAAAGGTCATTGAACCCCAGTTCACTGAATCCAATAAGCCCTCATTCTAAAGGTGATTGCATCTGAAGAGATCCTATTTCCACATTCAAGAGTACTAGAGATTAGGACTTGAACCTGTGTTTTGAGGGCCTTAAGTGTGATTTTGGACCAAACTAAAATCTGGTCCCTAAGGATTCAGGCTGGCGGGTGCTAAGTTCTTTTATGGCTTAGGCAGCATGGATAACTATTTAGAACACCTTTGGCTATACATCATGGATACCGCCTATTTCTAAAAAGGTCTATTTCCCACATCCAACATGTTAACTAGAAAACCACTTAGTATTGATCAAAGGTAAAGCCTACCACTACTCATACCTGGAGGGGTTTTCTGACTGAAATGCTATGCGACCACCTGAGATGTGATTTCCTTAGAACAGTAAATTCCCCTCAAGACGTGGTGTAAATTCACCAGCACACACACTGGTAACTGTTTACAATAAGTGTAAGTGAATTCAAGATGCTGTAACATCAAGCAACAGTCATATCTACTTCACTTGGTCGCCAAGGTAAAAATAATACATTCAATTATCTCTGGTTAATAAACAACTCGAGGAAGAGTTATGAAGCCACTAGCTTAGTAAACACAGTTAATATGTCATGGAGGGGAAGTGAAAATACAGTCTATGCTCCTCAGTTCCTTGCTGAACTTAGACTCACTTCTTATTCCTTACTCACTTGACAGCTGAGCGACCTTGGATGGGTCGCTTGCCCTCTCCCAGTGGTAGTGTCCCCAGCTGTTTAAACATTGAGAAATTGCTTTCTCTGCCAGGATACCTGTCGGTCAATGGAAGGAAGAGTGCTCTGTGGACTCTGAGCTGATAGACATGCCAGGAGGTTTGTGATGGGGTGTTTTCTGCTTCCAGAATGGTCTAATGTCTTAGCTCTTTTATCAAGCACTAAAACAGGTATGGGAGGTCAGGTATCTAGGTCTAAAAATAGTTTCTCTCTGTCGATCAAGGAAATACAATGGAAGTTACTCTGAAACAATCTTCCAGCAGACTCTGATCACAAGGAGGTGGGCAGGACTTTTTCTTAGAACCAGGTTTTATGGGTCTTCTTGTGTAGCCAATCTTCTACACAATCTTCTCTAGAAAGGACAGTCATTGAGATGACCAGATGTTTCCTCGTGGAGTAAAAATCTCCTCTTATCCCCTTAGCTCAGCCATACTGCAAATCTTATTTCTAAATTACAAGAGTTTTTACCATTTTAAAGTAATATAGCTACATATTAGATACCTGAAAGCCAGAGAATAGCCTGTAACATCTCCCCCCGACCCATCACAATGACTATTTGTATTGGTTTCAGGACATTCTTACATATTTCAATGTTTACATAGATGAAATCATTCTGCTTTTTATCCTGTTTTTTCCCTGCTTACATCGGTGTAAGCTTTTTTCCCATGTTATTTTAGAGTTTTAACTCATTTAAAAGAGCCGAGTGTATATACTGAAATTTATATACCCATTTCCCTATTATTGATTATTCAAGGCTCTTTCTAGTTTTTTTCCCTATTAAAAATGCCTTAGGGAATATATTTATACATAGATGTTGCTTTTGTGTCTCAGACAAGAAATTACATCCTTAGGCTCAGTTCCCAGAAGTGAGTTATTAGGTCAAAGAATATGAGTAGTTCTTTGCTTCTGAAAGTATTTGCCAAACTGCTTTCCAAAATAGTCATTTACAATAAAAGAGGGACAGGGAGAGAGTTCTATCCCAACTCCAGTGATTTTTGTTTTATTTTCTCCTTCAATCACTGATATTTTAACAAACAAAGCATTTTTCTTTGCATTTGGTTTTCTTTGCATGTGAGACTGGCCATTATGTATCTATTTGCTTCCTATGATTTCTGTAAAGCCTGTGACCTGCTTTATATGTGGTATCAGGCCTCACTGGAGGTCTTTGCCCTGCACCCCCTGGACTGTAGCCCACCAGGCTCCTCTGTCCATAGGATTGATTCCCCAGGCCAGAATACTGGAGTGGGTCATCATGCTCTCCCTCCAGGATATCCTCCCAACCCAGGGATCAAACCCACGTCTCTTACATCTCCTGCATTGGCAGGCAGGTTCTTTACCACTGAGCCACCTGGAAAGCCCACAGCGGTTCAGGCACAAGGCAGTCTGGGCTGATTGCACAGACATGGGGTCCAAGTGATTGGGAAGGGATTTGAGCCTTGTGGTCAGTCGTGAGCAGGGTTTAGGAAACTGGTGGGTAAGAGAAGCAAGGGGAGGATGGAGATCCAGAGTCTATAGGGTGTGGTGCTCTGCTGTAATTCACATCCCCAGTGGCAGGGAAAGCCTGGGAATGAGGAGTTAGACGGTGGCCCCTGTCTGAAGGTGCAGGCTCATGCCCTAGCCTGGTGTGTGTCACTGGAGCTGAATCATTCAGCCTGGGGCAAGTCTGCCGTGCACCTGGCCCAGCATCAGTACCCGGCCCCAAGCAGCCCACGTGAAGTGCAAGCCCTGTCTTCAGGGCCCAATGACAACCTTCAGAGGGCAGGTCACAAATGGGCGTAGGGGCCATCGAGTCCCCAGAGCTCAGCACAGTGCTCAGCACAGTGGCACACCCTTGCTAAGTATGCATCATGTTAATTAGCAGGTACCAGTAGAACAGAAAGAGTGACAGACTCTTCTTGGGCTCCAAAGTCACTGCAGATGCTGACTGCCACCATGAAGTTAACAGACACTTGATCCTTAGAAGAAAAGCTGTGGCAGACCTAGACAGTGTTTTGCAAAGCAGAGACACTTTGCTGACAAAAGTCTGAATACTCAAAGCTATGGTTTTTCCAGTCGTCATGCACAGATAGGAGTTGGACCATAAAGAAGGCTGGGCAGTGAAGAATCGGTGCTTTTGAACCGTGCTGCTAGAGAAGACTCTTGAGAGTCCCTTGGACAGCCAGGAGATCAAACCAATCAGTCCTAAAGGAAATCAGTCCTGAATATTCATTGGAAGGAGTAATGCTGAAACGCCAATACTTTGGCCACCTGATGCAAAGAGCTGACTCATTGGAAGAGATCTTGGTGCTGGGAAAGATTGAGGGCAGCAAGGAAAAGGGGAAAACAGAGGATGATATGCTTAGATGGCATCACCAACTCAATGGACATGGGTTTGAGCAAACTCCAGGAGATAGTGAAGGACAAGGAAACCTAGAATGCTGCACAAAGAGTTGACATGACTTAGTGACCGAACGATGACAACAGTTGAATGGTTAGCATGCCTGTGATGTTTAATGTCCTGGAACCAGACCCATACATCAAGGAGAAGGAACCAGAACTGCCGAGATTAGAGCTGAGGCCTGTAATGTGACACCATTTGAGTTTTAGCAGCTCAAGAAAATCCCAAAGGAGATGACAGCTGAAGACTGCTCTTTCCTTCCTATACTTGGTAGAAAGGTCCAGTAAAATGCTAAGAGCATTGGCTTTCAAGTCAGAACCCAGAATCCTACCTTGACTTGGCCACTTACTAGATCTTAGGTTTTGCAAACATACTTAATGTCTAGTCTCCCACCTCAGAATTAGGGAGGAAACCACACCTCTGAGAGGTTCTAAGGATTAACTAAATGAAAACAGTTGGCACCTGGTGGATGCTTCATAAATGTTCAAGCAGCAGTCAGATTTGAAGGGACTGTAATCATGATCCATCTGACTCGTGGGGACCCTCTCATCTTTACCACATTGGTTCTAACTGCTTTATATCATCTGATCAGAAGAACCATCACATCCAAATAATAATCCTGAGTCTTGGCAGGGATTTCAGATGAGTCTTAATTCAATTAAGTGCTAATTAAATAAACTTTTCCTGGATGAGGGGCTGGTGCTGAAGAGACAGTTTCACTTATCCATTTATTAAATACTTGCCAGAACTTACCATCATAAACAATGGGGAGAATCTAGCGAAATTCTTATCTCTTTAGCAACAGAATTCACATCTTGAGAACCAAGAGATTGACAACTTGAGCTCTCAAATGCTGAGCTGTGAAACTGGCTACCTATTCAAGGAAAAATTGCTTTTATAAATTGGCTTGTTTTACAATTTCAACTGAGACTACCAAAGCTTTTCTCATGATGCCATGCCATTATCTGGAGCATGTTGGTCCTGGACATAAATTTTACAGTGTCATTTGGAGAGCAAACCCAATCAAGGGGATCTTAAGAAAGAAATATTAGAAGAAGAAAAAAAAAACCCTTTGGGTTCATCCTTAGACCACCTGGAAAGCACACAGATTTCTTGTTTTGTGGGATTGTAATCAGGTCTGTGTGGGCTTGCTGATTGAGTCATCTGAATCATTATTGTAGCCCCAGGGAATTTCATGGAACTTGGAGCAGAGTTGTCGCTCGAGCTACGCTTATGGAATGACAATCTCATAGTCATAATGGAATCAGCCAAAGCAATCCATTTATTTGTTCATCTTCTTGAGTGTTCATTGAGCCTTTCCTGTCTGCCAAGCCCTCTGGAGAATATAAAATTGAATCAGATGAGGGCTGTGCTCACAGTCCAGTAGAGAAGACATGCCAAGCGCAGGGGAGAGAGAGCTGAGACCTGGGGGAAGAGCTGATAAAGTTATTCAGCTTTAAGAGAGATTATTTCTGGATGAGATGAGGGGGGAATAGGAGGTCCAGACCATCTTCATGAGAGCAGTTGAATTGAGTTATATAGCAGAAACCAACACAACATTGTAAAACTATATTCCAATAAAAATTGAATTATACTTTGCCAACCTGACAGGTAAAAATAATATATATAACACACATACCATGCGTTTTATCCACTACATATCTGGCACTTTTCCTATGATAGCTTATAAATTCTGACCCCCCCAAAAAAAACTCAAGTTGCTGCACACACAACTCCCATTTTATGTGTAAAAATAGCTCAGATGTTAGCAGTGTTCAAGACCACCGTGGAGTACAGACGTAACAGGATAGAGTTTGGAGCAAGGTTAGTCTGTCCCACGCCAGCTCTTCTCCTGGCACTGTGCTACCTACATCTACTGGCTGGCCGACATTTAAATAGACTCAGACATGGCCAAATAGGGAGGCAGGATGCGTGTGATGGACGGAGGGCACTGCATCAACGGTGGTGGAGTGAGCGAGAGTGGAAGGTGTATGCTTTCCCTTGCAGGCAGTGGGGTCTGTGGAAGTCTGTCGTTTGTGGATGAGAAATAGCTGGAACAGAACACAAAGATAGATGAAGGTAAAGAGACGTAGGCTTGATGATTGAAGCTGGATGGGAGACGTCAAATAGAGGAGAGGACCGGGCGTCCCTCCTGTGCTGAAGAGCCTGGGTTAGCACAAGGACGAGCAGCCAATTCCTGCTGAGGGGCTCAGAGCATGCCACCCCACGTGTCTCACCCCGGCATATTATTTTGAGCTGAAAGTACTTGAGAAACAGATGTAGGAAGGACTGCTGGCCTATCCACTTCTGCCCTTAAAGCAGGTCATAAAATTTTCCCAACAAAAGGTCACACGAGAGCAGGTGGGGAAGGACATGCTTATCACTGGAGTCAGTGACAACACCAAAGCGAGCCCGTGGGAGCCAACCTACTCAGCTAACCCTCTCTCCCATCCTTTCCCCATCTATTTCCCGCTTGCTGGCCTACAGTTTACTGCCCTTAGACCAAGCCCCTTAGTCTCCTCACATCCCCACAATCATTGTGGATGAAAAGATGTGAAAACGTTTTAGGACCAGCAGCTTCTTCAGGTCTTCATTTTTCTTCTGAAGACTCCCGTGTAAGTATTAAAAGATATTAAATTGGTGTGTTTTTCTCCTGTTACTCTGTCTTGCTGCTGCTGCTAAGTCACTTCAGTCGTGTCCAACTCTGTGCGACCCCATAGACGGCAGCCCACCAGGCTCCTCTGTCCCTGGGATTCTCCAGGCAAGAACACTGGAGTGGGTTGTCAGTTCCTTCTCCAATGCATGAAAGTGAAAAGTGAAAGTGAAGTCACTTAGCCCTGTCTGACCCTTAGCGACCCCATGGACTGCAGCCTACCAGGCTCCTCCGTCCATGGGATTTTCCAAGCAAGAGTACTGGAGTGGGGTGCCATTGCCTCTGTCTTAGGTTCTAAGAATTAAGCTGACAAGAGGGTAGAAGGAAGCTTTTCTTCTCCTACACTGGGGAAGCTGGAAGGCCTGTCTTCATTTCTAACCTGCTGGTGGTTGTCAGTTTCCTATGAGTTTCATCAACATGAGCTTGTACGTGGTGAGGTAGATGAAGACAGACACACATACCCCCAAACCCCTGATGCTCACAGACAGGCAGGACTCTCGCTCATACACACACCAGATGCTTGCCTAATAGATCATAGGAGGCTTTCCAAATTCAGAAACATGGAAGAAATGCAGAGATGTGCAGCTTGCTTGCAGGTACCCACGTTTATTGCTCCAAGTAACATATGAGTTCCCTCTACTGATGGAGTCAAAGACTCGCTGGTGGACAGCACCAGGCCCGTCACTCCCTGGCCTCCATTCTGAGGCTCAGAAGGGTTAAGAAGCAGGTTCAAGTCCACATGGCCAGGAAGAGGCAGAGCCAGGACCAACTGTCCCAATTCTGTCAGTTTCCTGTCTCTGTAAGATAAGACCTAGTCTTCAGGAGCTTGCTATAGGCATTAAATAACGCATGCACACTGCTCATTTAGGAGCTGGCAGCTGGCAGGTGCTCAAGGCACAGGAGTTCATTTGAACTTACTGCACAGGCTCACAGAGCTTCCTATCAATCACAGGATGTTAGGACCGGTGACACCACAGCGATCTTACAGGCCAGCTCCCTTGCTCTGCAAAGAGGAAGTGGAGGTGCCGAGATGGTGGGCCCAGGGACTGACAAAACTGGAGTGGAGTGCTCACGTTTCCTGACTCGGGCCAAGAGATTAGCCTTTGAGTTGGTGGAGGAAAGACTTGGCCAATTGATGTAAGCTGCTCCCTGTCTTTGGCCTCCCCATTGCCGACACAAACAGCACATGAACCAAGTGACCAAGGAGACAGGCACTGGCCAAACAGCACGGGCTCTCGCTTACCAAGGCTGATTTAATGACTGTGAATCTCTGGCAAGGACCAAAGTCAAGGGCAGGAGTTAATAGCCTCTTGTTGCTCCGGCTAAGCCATGAGAAAATCACCACGGGAAAAGAATAAAAGCAAAATATAGCAATACAGCATAACCCAAATAAAAGTACATTGGGTTGATCAGTTGGGGTCGTCACACCCTGCTAAGCTAAGGAAAAACATAGTGTGGACCTTGGAACGCCGGGTCAGCGCAAGTTCAGAACGCTGCTTGTGCACACACCAAGACATTTTCCCAAGGCGTATGTGGGTCTATGATCTCCAGCTAGGTGATAGCCCTTGTACAAGAAAACAACAAAGATAGTTTAATCAATAAAATGAGAGACGTGACCAGGGACACAGGAGGCTGACTTCATCATAGCACAAGAGATCCTTTCTGCGTGCGAAGACACGAAAGAAAAGTGATGTGGCTCCAAGGAACAGGGCTCTTGACCCAAGAGGTCTTTAGTCCCCCGGCCCCATCTTTAAAACTTTACTTCTGTCTCTAGTTTCCTTTTCCCAAACTGTGCATCAGCCACTTCTGATCCCTACCTGCTGTGCTGGCCACAGCAGTCAAGGCCCTGGCCTGGCACCGTCATCCTAGGGGACCAACTCGGAGGTGAGCGGACTCCTGGGACCCCTCGAACACTATGGGAGGAGGACTCCTGCTGATAGGAGCAGGCATTCGGGGCATGGGCTCGTCTGTCCTCTGGATCTTAGCCAGCGTCCTCACCAAGTCCTTCCTGACTGAATGTTTGATCCACTGGCCTCGGGTCTTACTTAATATATCATGAAAGCAGGGTACTCGTTTTACAAAGGGGAGGACCAGTGGGCATAAGAAGTGCAAGTCATGTGACAGACTGACACCCAAGTACCGCCTGCTTTCATAAAGCATGAAGTGGCCGGCTGTAGGCATACCTGCAGCCCCAGCTGAGGAAATACTGTGAGAATTTGGGGCTAGCCCCCAGGATGCAGTAGATGTACTGAATCAGACATTAAGTCTCTGTCCCCAGGAGGAACAATATATAGGTCTGGGAATAAAGGGGTGTAATGCAGTGGGGTCTCACTTAACATCTACCCGAAAGACTCACAATGGCAATTTTGTGTTTACTGAATCCCGTAACTCTGGACTTTGCAGGATTAGGTGTTCTGGTCCCCGGGAGCGCGGGGGGATCATTTCAACCAGGGGGCAATAGAGGTTGAATTATAAGCTCTAGCTTCCTTTAGGAACTTTAGGCTACTGTGATCAGAGACCAGCAGACGAGAGCTGTCAGCACGTGAGGAGGAGTCATTAGTCCTGATCAGGAGATGGGGGCCGCTCTGATGGAAGAAGGGCAGGAAGGAATATGGTCAAGACTTGAATCATCCATCCGGATACTTCTTGGAGCTCCTCTGCCCAACTGTGATGGTAAATGGGTACATACAGCAAACCGGTTCAAGTCCCCAGGGATAAGAGTCTGTATCCAGCAGAGGGGCTAGGTGAGGGTGATATTGTCTAGGATGGAGAGAGGAAGGGGCACCACACGTATCCGTTACAGGTTTGAGATCAGGTGCCACGGTGGGAAGGGATAGTTCATCCCACCCTTTTTTAAGCTCCTTGCATGTAGACAGGCCCATCAGAATGTCTGATGAATACAATGACCCTCCCTTCCCTATAGTCTAATTCAACCTTCACCAGCTCTCAGCTGCCTATGGATCAGGCAGCAGCTTGAGGGTTGGTAATGCCCTCAGTTGAAGGTGAGGGGTCAGTTCTTAGCACCCCTTGCAAGGGTTCCACATACTACACTTTCTGCTTCTGTTTCAAACTGTATAACAGCCTCTAATATTCTGGGAGTGATACCACATAAGTGAGTGCCTGTCATAACTTACAGGTCACATTGTGGACTCCATAAGTGGTTTACTGTAGTTATAACTATGTTCATACAAGTAACTTCTGAGATGCGTGTAATTCTCCTCTAAGGCAGGGAAAAACAAATTGTTCAGCGAGTAAGTGAGACCTGCAATGGAAAACCAGGCTCTGGCTCCACTGGGTTGTATCCCTCCTCCAGTTATTTGTATCCGTTACAGGTTTGAGATCAGGTGCCACGGTGGGGAGGGATATTTCACTCCACCCTTTTTTAAGCTCCTTGCATGTAGACAGGCCCGTCAGAATGTCTGATGAATACAATGGCCCTCCCTTCCCTGTAGTCTAATTCAACCTTCACCAGCTCTCAGCTGCCTATGGATCAGGCAGCAGCTTGAGGGTTTGTAATGTCCTCATTTGAAGGTGAGGGGTCAGTTCTCAGCACCCCTTGCAAGGGTTCCACATACTACACTTTCTGCTTCTGTTTCAAACTGTGTAACAGCCTCTAATATTCCGGGAGTGATACCACATAAGTGAGTGCCTGTCATAACTTACAGGTCACATTGTGGACTCCACAAGTGGTTTACTGTAGTTATAACTATGTTCTTACAAGTAACTTCCAAGATGCGTGTAATTCTCCTCTAAGGTAGGGAAAAACAAATTGTTCAGCGAGTAGGTGAGACCTGCAATGGAAAACCAGGCTCTGGCTCCACTGGGTTGTATCCCTCCTCCAGTTATTTTTTGCATATTGAGCGAATGGTTGACTGGTAGCTAATAAGCATTTAACTGTGTTGATTTTACAGATCATAAATCTGACTCATGAGTTATTTCCTTAGGGATAAGAGTCTGTATCCAGCAGAGGGGCTAGGTGAGGGTGATATTGTCTAGGATGGAGAGAGGAAGGGGCACCACACGTATCCGTTACAGGTTTGAGATCAGGTGCCACGGTGGGAAGGGATAGTTCATCCCACCCTTTTTTAAGCTCCTTGCATGTAGACAGGCCCATCAGAATGTCTGATGAATACAATGACCCTCCCTTCCCTATAGTCTAATTCAACCTTCACCAGCTCTCAGCTGCCTATGGATCAGGCAGCAGCTTGAGGGTTGGTAATGCCCTCAGTTGAAGGTGAGGGGTCAGTTCTTAGCACCCCTTGCAAGGGTTCCACATACTACACTTTCTGCTTCTGTTTCAAACTGTATAACAGCCTCTAATATTCTGGGAGTGATACCACATAAGTGAGTGCCTGTCATAACTTACAGGTCACATTGTGGACTCCATAAGTGGTTTACTGTAGTTATAACTATGTTCATACAAGTAACTTCTGAGATGCGTGTAATTCTCCTCTAAGGCAGGGAAAAACAAATTGTTCAGCGAGTAAGTGAGACCTGCAATGGAAAACCAGGCTCTGGCTCCACTGGGTTGTATCCCTCCTCCAGTTATTTTTTGCATATTGAGTGAATGGTTGACTGGTAGCTAATAAGCATTTAACTGTGTTGATTTTACAGATCATAAATCTGACTCATGAGTTATTTCCTTGTGAGACCTGCAATGGAAAACCAGGCTCTGGCTCCACTGGGTTGTATCCCTCCTCCAGTTATTTTTTGCATATTGAGCGAATGGTTGACTGGTAGCTAATAAGCATTTAACTGTGTTGATTTTACAGATCATAAATCTGACTCATGAGTTATTTCCTTTGATCCACATAACCTACCACGTAGGCAATCCTCTTTAACCCTCACGCTACAAATGAGGAAATTGTGGCTCATTCTCTCCTGTTCCTCCTCCATCTCCTGCCTGACGAGTGTTTGAAAAATGATCAACGAGGATGTTAACTCTAAAACCCTACTCATTCCTTAGTGAACAAGAAAATGTTAATGCCACTTATGTTTTAAGCACATTTCATTAAGAGATCAGTTAATGAGTTAGCTACCTAATGTTCTGAACCTCAACTAAGATAATTGCACGTAAAAATTGTTTGCACCCTATAAATAGGACTATGCCAATGGGTTGACGATGAGAACCCATATTTGTAGGCATTCTGGAATTTCTAGATAATCTTGATTTTTAAGGGAATAGGGGTAGTAAGATAATATCATGCTCAGTATCATAATGGAAATGGGTGGTGAGAGGCAGACCTGTGTATGATAAAGAACGATTTTCACCCAGGCTCACAGCACTTTAGGAGACTTTCAACACTGTAGATAGAAGATGAGTTGGAAGATGGACGGGAACTTGGCAGGAGGAATCCAACTTAACTAAGACAGAGGCGCTTCCCTTCTACTTGGCGTGACACAGCAGAGCTCTTGTGAAGGTCACTGCCTGACTCAGACTAGTCCCAGCACATCCTGAAAATAAAGGAAAATCTGCTTCTGACACTTTTGGAAGGAGACAGAGTATGCATTACAAAGAAATATTGTCTGTACCTGCTGAGAAACCTCAGCTCAAGAATGCAGACAGAATGGCGTTATCCTCCTAAACTCCCTCCCTTGCAACTCATCTCCAGGAAGCGAGGCCTCTCTCTCCTAGGTTTCCTTTGTGGCTTTATGTTACTATTTTAAAAGTATCTCTTAAAACCTGAAGACTCATTGTATGTCTGCAAACTTGTATCTGGATTGTGATGTATCCCACTCATTAACTGACAGGGGAAGGTGGTGGTGAATGCAAAGGTGTCAGTTGAAGCTAGATGTCTTGTTACTGCTGTTTAGTGTGTTCCTGTACATGCGTGCATTTTGCACGTGTGTTTAAATACAATCTAACCACCTTCCCTCATTTGTTTCACACCTCTGCTTTTTAGGAAGCAAATCAATACATCATAAATAATAGGCAGAGAAGGGAGTGTTGGGTAAGTGAGGCTTATTTTCCTGGAAGAGTTATTAAAATTAGTATTAGAAATGCCCCTGTTAACTCTTGAGAGAAGGGAAAAATCTTCAGGGTCATGAAATAGAGGAAAACAGGTACCTTATAGCTCAGCCAAATTCCCCTCTATTTCTACAGGGTGAGAAGGCTGAAGTACAGGAGGTCCAGGTGATCTAACAAGGACACAGGACTCAGGTTAATTCTACTTGGATGAGGTGGGAGGCACGGATCCCAATACTGGGCTGCCCATGACTCGTGCAGTGTTCAGAGATTACCTCCACGGATTTTCATAGTGCTTGGTTGCCTCTAGATAATAGGAATAAAAATACTGAAGAAAAAAGATTCTGACCTCAAAGCTTACTGGCAATGAGACTTTGGACGTTGAAACTTTTGGAAGTTTCTTGGCTTCTCTACACCTCAATTTCCTTATCTATTTCTAAAGAAGAGATCTTATGGGTCCTTTTCAGAATCAAGTGAGCTCAATGTGTACTGGACTCTTTTCTTTCCCATCAGAGACAAAAAAAAAAAAAAACAACCCTTCGGGGACAGGTGAGATTGCTACACAATGGCTATAGCAAAACTGGCCAAGCGGGTGTGGGGCATGTAACCTCCAGCACAGGTCAGTCACTGGCTACGGTCACCGCGGGGAGATGTGAACTGCCGGGCATTTCTAGCCACCTGTGCTCCAATCAGAGCAGCCCAGGGTCACAGTGAGGATGTCCACCATCCTATGCAGCAACCCTCTTGGCCTTTGAAGGGGTCAGTCTAGGGCTATGGTGGGCCCAATAACTCCAACTCAAGGGCACCATTCACCTCTTTCATTCCACAGGAACCTCGGCTGGGGTTGGGGTCCATTGGGCCTTTCTTGCCGTTATGGCTCCCTACCCCACTGGTCAAGGAACTGGTGAGCATTTGGCCAGTTGCTGGGTCCATCCTGATAGGGCATTTGGAAACTGGGGATGTAATGGATGGGCCTGTGGACCATTCTGAGCTCTACTGGTCAGAGCCAGGTCAGATCCATTTATCCCTTGACCTTCAGAAGTCCTTACTCTCATGGGGGACTTTGGGACTCTAGAATCATTTCAGTTCACTCTCACATCCCTACTGTCTAGTTATTTGAGAACACCATAGGATCCTTTGAGCAGGAACTGAAAAATAAAGTCTGTGATCACCTATAGTGATTTAATGCCAGGTGTTTACGCGCTGCTAGATCCATTCCAAAGGAACCTTTTTTTTCAATAAGTATGTCCTCAGACAGAACTGGCTCAGTTCTGAAAACTGAGGGATCAAGACTTTCCAGTAGCCTCTGCTTACTCTCCCTATCTCTAAATGCTTATACGTGCATTTATATGTATTTTCACATATATGCACATATGATTATTTTGCTGGAGGCCTCTCCTGTGTTACATTTATAGATACAAAATCCCTTCATCAGGAGCCTACTCATCTTGCCCTTATGAACTGTGTGGCCCACTAGATTCCTCTGGGTAAAGGCCCCTGGGTGTCATTGTGGTCTAGCATCTAGTCAGTCATGTGATCCTTGATTTTGCTGGTTAGTCACGGCCCCTCCGTGGCCTGTACTTCTCTGTAATCCCGTCATCTCAATGACACCAGGGGGCCCAGCACTTCCAAACATCGCCCTCCTTTGAGAGCTGACATCACGGCTCAATGTCAGCACCATCCCCCAGCACATTGAACTGAAGCCTGTTCTCGAGAACGCCCAGAGAATGCTGTCTGTTGATGGGGCTTTCTGGGCTCATATCATGGATCCTTCCTAGTATGTCTTCTTGCCTGAGCCTTCCTTCCTGGGGACAGAGTTCCAGCATCCCGTTGGGACCTTCTCCCCGCGTCATCTTTCCTATCACGCAGTAGAACTGTCTCAAGGATCCTTGCCAAGGCATTAAATCCCAAGCCAAGGAGAATGCCTGTGTTCCTCATTCATCTTTTTATCTTTTTCCTGTCGGGATCCTGAAGATCTCTTCTCAGGTATATTTATTTCTCCTGGTTCCTCACAGTAAGTACACTTCAGTCATGTCTTGAAGCTGCTTTGATAAATAACTTATTCCTTGAACACTGTTAGCATTACCCAATCTGGTCACAGTGAAACTGACCCTAGTTAGTTAACATGTACAACTCATGGCAAACTTCTGCTAACCAAAGGAAAGTGTGTATGTACATTTGCTTTTGTCTTCAGCAGCGTCTGCCTCCAATGTGGGAGACCCGGGTTCGATCCCTGGGTCGGGAAGATCCCCTGGAGAAGGAAATGGCAATCCACTCCAGTATTCTTGCCTGGAGAATCCCACGGACTGAGAAGCCTAGTAGGTTACAGTCCATGGGGTCACAAAGAGTCGGACACGACTGAGCGACTTCACCTTCTTCCTTTGCAGACTCCACTCTTAAGTTTGGGATCTCGTTCCCTACCCCCTTTTAGTGAAATTCATTCTTCTTTTATATTTTTTCATCACATTCTGAATTTGATCCTGGGTGGGGGGGTGTCTCCCAAACTCTTTTCCTAAACTCAAACATTAAGGTTTAGTCTTTCATGTCTTTGTAAAATGTCCAAAAAGAAATTTAAAGCACCGTATTTTCACCATTCCATATGATACCGAATTGTTATTATACCATATATCCAGAGCTTGATCTAGTCTGCCTGTCTGATTTTGGTATTGTCTGACCAGTAATTCTAACCTTTTATCATGAATTGTTACCTCTGCTTTTAATTTCTGGAATAGATTGGTTAGCCTTGACTAGATGGACCTTAGTCGGCAAAGTAATGTCTCTGCTTTTGAATATGCTATCTAGGTTGGTCATAACTTTTTTCCCAAAGAGTAAGTGTCTTTTAATTTCATGGCTGCAGTCACCATCCACAGTGATTCTGGAGCCCAAAAAAATAAAGTCTGACACTCTTTTCACTGTTTCTCCATCTATTTCCCATGAAGTGATGGGACCAGATGCCATGATCTTTGTTTTCTGAATGTTGAGCTTTAAGCCAACTTTTTCACTCTCCTCTTTCACTTTCATCAAGAGACTTTTTAGTTCCTCTTCACTTTCTGCCATAAGGGTGGTGTCATCTGCATATCTGAGGTTACTGATATTTCTCCCGGCAATCTTGATTCCAGCTTGTGCTTCTTCCAGTCCAGCGTTTCTCATGATGTACTTTGCATATAAGTTAAATAAGCAGGGTGACAATATACAGCCTTGATGTACTCCTTTTCCTATTTGAAACTAGACTGTTGTTCCATGTCCAGTTCTAACTGTTGCTTCCTGACCTGCATGCAGGTTTCTCAAGAGGCAGGTTAGGTGGTCTGGTATTCCATCTCTTTTCAGAATTTTCCACAGTTTATTGTGATCCACACAGTCAAAGGCTTTGGCATAGTCAATAAAGCAGAAATAGATGTTTTTCTGGAACTCTCTTGCTTTTTCGATGATCCAGTGGATGCTGGCAATTTGATCTCTGGTTCCTCTGCCTTTTCTAAAACCAGCTTGAACATCAGGAAGCTCACAGTTCACGTATTGCTGAAGCCTGGCTTGGAGAATTTTGAGCATTACTTAACCAGTGTGTGAGATGAGTGCAATTGTCTAGTAGTTTGAGCATTCTTTAGGACCCAAATATTGAGTGTCATACTCTGCAAGTTGGCTTTTGCAACATCATCTCATTGACTCCAAGGGTGCTATGAAGTGGGCATTATTGATCCAGCTCTGTTGGTGAGGAAGCAGACTCAAGGAAATATAGCAATTGTGTTTCGTCTACAAGGTATGAGAATGAGGCTTTTCTGGATCTAAAACCTTCTGCTCCAGGCTGCCATCTCAATTGGAGTGTGTTTCTCACACACCCAAGCTCTAGCTGGAGGATCTGTGGCTGACTGGCCATGGGCAAAGCCCTGTGACATACTTGGCCTATGCTGGTTTCATCTGGACCGCACACCTTTCTGTGCACCAGTGAGCTGACAGCAATGCTGGCTTTCAAGGGTAGGATCCCTGAGCACCCAGAAAGGGTCATGGGAGTCTTGCCAGTGGCAGCCTATGTTGAAATTTTTTCATTTAGGCTTTTAGCCCTTCTGCTCGCTTTTCCTGTACCAGGTGGCAATAACATCTGGAATGAATAGGTTTGTGGCACTTTGTGACAGGGATGTGCTTTATGTCAGGGGTTCCAGGTGTTCGAGTGCCCGACTTCATCCTGACCTAGCAGAACTCAACACTGTTTGACGTTTGAAGACATGAAGAATGGAGACCAAGAGAAAGATGAGCCAGCTTAGAGCCTCTCATCGGAGAAGGCAATGGCACCCACTCCAGTACTCTTGCCTGGAAAATCCCATGGATGGAGGAGCCTGGTAGGCTGCAATCCATGGGGTTGCTAAGAGTCGGACACGACTGAGTGACTTCCCTTTCACTTTTCACTTTCATGCATTGGAGTAGGAAATGGCAACCCACTCCAGTGTTCTTGCCTGGAGAATCCCAGGGACGGTGGAGCCTGATGGGCTGCCATCTCTGGGGTCGCACAGAGTCGGACACGACCGAAGCGACTTAGCAGCAGCAAAGCCTCTCATGCAAACAATTTGCCAGTATGCCCCTTCTCTGGGCCACATGAACTCCTGGCTTAGAAGTTGCTGACTTGAGTTTCCAGTCTTCCCTTTTCCATGGGCATACAGGCTGCTTTTCAACTACCAGCTCCATTTAGCACATTGGCATTCAGGCTGGTATGATAAAGCATGCCTTTATCATAAGTCACATATTAAGCTGCTACCCTAACAAGATATTTGTGGACATGAGAAGAAAAGGCAAGGAGTACATTCCTCAGCCTCAACACAGCTCTTTATTTTTGCTAAGTTTGCTTTGAGGAACACTTGCTTCGTCACAACCAACTGTAGGGATCCAAGGAGACCAAAATAACACATCCCATCATTGATATGACTTCTACAAGGACAGTTACTAGCATTATAATTGTTTACTACATGCCCAAATAGAATTAAGCACTTTGCCTGCTGCGTTAGCCTGTCTATGATGCCATAATGAAATGTCACCACCTGCATAGTTTACATAAGAAATTTCTCACAGCTCCAAGATCAAGATGCCAGGGTGGTCAGGCTCTGGTGAGAGCCGCTCCTGGCTGGCAGAGACCTCCTCCTACTTTATCCTACTGTACCAGGGTTCTTGGCTGCCTTAATAAAAATTAACCAGAGGGCAGATGAAAAGTTCAGGCAAGGTTTCATTGGGACCCCTGATGCAGAGGGTGTGCCTAGGTGTTAGGTAGGAGGGGTCGCTTAGGTGGCTTGCTCACCCCTTAGGTAGTGTTGTGTGCAGGGGGCATGGGGCATATGCAGTACCCTGAATTTGTTCAACCCCTGCTTTTGCTCCAGGCTGTTCAGAGATGGCAGTTGGGTTGTTTGTTCTCCTCATATCTTTAGTCCAGAATTTGTCCCAACTGCTCATGCATGCAGTAATTTTTAGTCCCATATAATTTTTGTATTTTCTTGGTTGAGGAATGTCTAGGTGCAAGCATTACAGCATTGCAGAGAGTCCTAGGTCCCAGCCTGTCTCAACATGGTGCTTCTTCCTCTTCTAAGGGCACTAATCCCATGTTGAGGCCCCATCCTCATGACCTCATGTAAACCTCATCACCTACACAAAGCTCCATCTCCTAGTACTATCATATTGGAGGTTCGAGCTTCAACATGAGTTTGGGGGATGAGGACACAGATATTCAGTCCATAACACGTGTATTACCTTCCCATTGAATCTTCTCAATAATCCCATGAAATTAAACTAGGCCTTAGCATTTCCATTTTACTGATGACACAAGCAGCTAAAAAATTTATGTCAGTCCATACAAGTAAGAGGTTGAATGGAGTTTCAGATTCAGGTAATGAGTGATACCAGTCTGTGCTGAGAAACAGTACAGGAGCCCAAAGTGGGAGAATAGCTCTCCAGTCCCTTCCTTATTCATCTTTAAGATGCTCCTTTTCATTGTTGTCTGTTATATTTGCATATTTATCTTGTACAGGTGGCTTTCACAAGCATTTCCCCCTTTATTCCTACTTTTAAATAATGAGTTCCTCCATCTGAATTATAATTCAAAGGCTCAGCAAGATTAAGTGGTTTTTCCTTCCCTATCTCAGCAACATGTTGATCTTGAACTTGGAAACTTTAGTGACTCATGTTACACATGAAAATAGAGAAGGGTACACTGATCATTATGTAGGTTTCCATAAGATTCTATAGCCATGTCAATATGCACCCAGAACTTTAAGATTACTAGAGGACTGCACTTTCACATTTCCTGGAAAGAAATCTTAAATGCATCCTGTATTGGGCCTTGAGCAGACTGATAAAGCAATACAATTCACCATGTCCTGAGTGAGTCCTCTATGCCAGGTGTGGGTGGAGTTCTCAGGGAAAAGGAAAGAAAGTGCTCCCCTGTTAGGAGCTGAGTGCCCAGGGAACACTCAGGTGCCTGTGTGCCCACAGGGCAAAGCAGAATGGGGCAGGTGCTGTGGGACTCCTGAGGACAGGCTGTTTTCCCTGGACAGGCAGAGAGGCTTTGGAGGGGAACAGGGACATTGCAGGCAGGCACGCCTGGGTTAGAATCACCTTCCCATCCACAGCAAGGTCTGGGGCTTGTCACTTAAGACTCGTACTGCCTCTCCTTGGGGCTTAGTTCTACCACAATCACATTTCATCATGCACTCGCCAGGCTTTATACTAGTTCAGGTTTATCTGTGATATCTAAAATCACTATTTCTGCTATCACAGATCATCACATTCACCTGGGGAGATTAAAAAACCCACAGATCCAATAGAGCTCCTCATGGCTCATGTCCCTGGAAGGTTTTGACTTCATGGCACTGGGGAATCAGCAATTCTAGCTTGTTTTGTTACTGAGGNACTAGTTCAGGTTTATCTGTGATATCTAAAATCACTATTTCTGCTATCATAGATCATCACATTCACCTGGGGAGATTAAAAAACCCACAGATCCAATAGAGCTCCTCATGGCTCATGTCCCTGGAAGGTTTTGACTTCATGGCACTGGGGAATCAGCAATTCTAGCTTGTTTTGTTACTGAGGTTTCCTGGGAGGGGAACATTCAGGAAGTAGAATGACACAGGAAAATAAAATCAGCAAAGCCACAGAAGCAAAGTTGAAGCAGAGAGAAAGCCATCACTACAGCCCAGGCAAGATAATCACAGTGACTTGTGCTGGAAGAGTCAGCAAAGGTTGGAAGTAGTTTGATTGACAGTGGAAGGGAGGATGTTCTAAGAAGGTTTAGAAGAGAGTCAGCTTTCTAGAAGTTAGAGCACATTATCTAAAACATTTTACTGGCTCAGTGGTTCCCATGACTGAGGCTCCCCAAGGCTGTTTGTGACCTACCCTCATCACCCCAATATTCCTGCCTCATGTTCAGAAACTCTGCATGGGATGCAGTTCCTTATATATGCAGGCATCTGAGTCCTCTGAGCATTTGCACACGCTGTTCCCAGTGTGTGGAACACCCAAAAATCCACATCCAATGTCTTCAGTGATCTAAACATTCAGAAAATTCAAATTCACAACTGTAATAACACGTGTTATGGACTGGATGTTTGTGTCCCATAAAGATTCATGTTAGACCCTGACTCCCAGTATGGCTATATTTGGAGAAGAGGCCTTGAAGGAAGTGATAGGATTATATTAGGACTATATCAGTTTGTGATGGTGGATCTCTGGTCTGATAAAGTGAGAGCCCCTTTCAGAAACTCTGCATGGGATGCAGTTCCTTATATATGCAGGCATCTGAGTCCTCTGAGCATTTGCACACGCTGTTCCCAGTGTGTGGAACACCCAAAAATCCACATCCAATGTCTTCAGTGATCTAAACATTCAGAAAATTCAAATTCACAACTGTAATAGCACGTGTTATGGACTGGATGTTTGTGTCCCATAAAAATTCATGTTAGACCCTGACTCCCAGTATGGCTATATTTGGAGAAGAGGCCTTGAAGGAAGTGATAGGATTATATTAGGACTATATCAGTTTGTGATGGTGGATCTCTGGTCTGATAAAGTGAGAGTCTCTGTAAGGGAGACCAGGTAGCTCAGACTGTCATAAGAGTGAGCCGAAGACCATTGGCAAGCCAGAAAGTCTTACTAGAAACCAAATTGACCAGAGCCGTGAACTCGGCTTCTAGCCTCTAGAACTTAGAAAATTCATTTGTATGTAAGCCATCCAATTTGTGGTATTTTGTATGGCAGCCTGAGCAGGGTAATAGAGCACTTGAGTTGGTAGGGAGGTAAGGAGTTAGTGCTCTAGGACTTATGTTCCTACTCATGAGAAAATGCTAGTGTACATTCAGTTCAGTTCAGTCGCTCAGTCGTGTCCGACTCTTTGCGACCCCATGAATTGCAGCACGCCAGGCCTCCCTTCTGACCAGAGCCGTGAACTCAGCTTCTAGCCTCTAGAACTGAGAAAATACATTTGTATTTAAGCCATCCAATTTGTGGTATTTTGTACTGCAGCCTGAGCAGAGTAATAGAGCACATAATTGGTAGGGAGGTAAGGAGTTAGTGCTCTAGGACTTATGTTCCTACTCATGAGAAAATGCTAGTGTACATTAGACCTTAGTATTCCAAGAATGCAGATTAGAGTGGTCATAGGATAAACTGCTGGACAGTGGAAGAAGAGGTAAGAGGAGAGGGGAAGACATGAACGATATGAGTTATTTTGTTACTCCAGAAGAAGAACAAAAAGAACGCAAGATGAGAGTAGAAAGAATACTCCATAAAACACTAGGAGTAGCTGAAAAGTGCCCCAGAGCCAAAGGCATTTCAGGCAGACAAGGAAACAAAATGACGTTTTTCAGAGCTCAGTATAGATATAATCAGTGTACTTCTAGAGACAACTGCTTTCATTTCGCAAACTACCTACACTGTCTCAGACAGGAACCTGGGGTCTTCCTAGCACACTGCTAATTTACCTTCCTAACGCAGGAATCTGAGCCTAGATGGAGAAAAGACACCCAAGGCTCTCCCACCTTAGGCACCTGGAGGAGAGAGGCTGCTAAACCCAGTCTTGACCTCTGTGTCTAGTCAGTGACTGGTCACATGGCCAGAACCTCTGACACAGGCAAGGTGAGAAGTTCCAGCTGGTGGATTCTACTACAACACAACTGTGGGGAGGGGCAGATCGGCCACAAGACATAACAGGTGTTTAATACCTATGTGGCTTTGTAAGAGGATCATGTTAATGACAGAAGTTGTATCCACAGCGTCTTCCTCTCACTGGGGACCCAGGAGCTTAAGTGCTCGGCTTCCTTAGCCTAACGCGTGTGGGGCACAGGACTGCAGTGGGGTGTACACCTGCGCTCTCCACTGAGCTGAGCTCTGCAGCCTGGAGAAGCAGCGCTGTGAGCAGATAGAGGCTGAGCAGGTAGAGGCCAAGGGGTTTTGTGAGGAAGGTCTGGCCAGTCCTGAGGATGGGTAGCTCACCAAAACTCAACACGGAGGAAATCAATGCTAAAGGCTTAAGTCTAAAAAGACCTGTCTTGGACAACGGGATGTCACCACTTGTCTTTTCACGTTACTAGAACTTAGCCCAATACCTCTTGTTTCAGCAAAGGTTGCCGAGTGTCCCCCCCATGCCCCCTTGCTCAGAAGCAGAGCCGGCAGTGCACATTTCCACTGAGCAGGGGTGGTGACTCATTCAGCCCATCCCTTCCCAAAGGTTCTCCCTCCAGTCACCTGAGGTTCCCTCATCCTGGTCCCCATGCAGTCAGGAGAGCACCTCTTTGCCCCCTGCCCTCATCCTGCCCATCAGGAAGAAGCACACCAGAGTGGTGGGGAGAGCTGGCCCCACACAAGCCCTGAGCCTTTAAGATCTGACCACAAACCAATTGCTGCTAAGTCGCTTCAGTCGTGTCCAACTCTGTGCAACCCCAGAGATGGCAGCCCACCAGGCTCCCCCATCCCTGGGATTCTCCAGGCAAGAACACTGGAGTGGGTGGCCACAAACCAGAATGAGCCCCAAAAATGAGGTGCTAGATTCAATACCTAGGAAGCATCACTACCAAAGCTAGAAGTGATGAAATTTCAGCTTGGCAATTTAAAAATCCTAGATGATGCAGTTAAAATGCTGACTCAATTTGTCAGATTTAGAAAACTCAGCAGTGGCCACAGGACTGGAAAAGATCAGTTTTCATTCCAGTCCCAAAGAAGGGCAATGCCAAAGAATCCTCAAACTTCTGCATAGCTGTGCTCAATTTGAATGCTAGCAAGGTTATGCTCAAAATCTTTTAGCTAGGCCTCAACAGTACATGAACCAAGAACTTCCAGATATACAAACTGGGTTTAGAAGAGGCAGAGGAATCAGATTAAATTGCGAACATCCATCGGATCAGAGAAAGCAAGGGAATTTCAGAAAAACATCTACTACTGCTTCATTGACTATGCTAAAGCTTTGATTGTGTGGATCACAACTGGAAGGTTCTTAGAGATGGAAGTACAAGACCACCTTACCTGTCTGAGAAACCTATAAAGAGGTCAAGAAGCAAGTGTTAGAACTCTGCATGGAACTAACTGACTCAAAACTGGGAAAGGAGTACGACAAGCCTATATTTTGTCATCCTATTTGTCTGTGAAGCCTCTATTGCGAGACGGTGTCTCCTCTTTTCTTTGAGCAGGGAAAGTAAGCAGGAAGCCCAATTGTGGAGAGCTCAGCTACTTTTATTCTTGGCTTTCTGTTGCCTTCCTTCTACAAGTATATTAGAGAACCATTGGAGAGAGAAAACTATAAAGTGTTGCTTTTTAGAAATAACTATGAAAGCTTTTATCACTGCTATACCCTTAAGAGCCTAAGCTCTATGCCTTTTGAAGTTTTTGGGAGAGTGAGCCTATAATTTCAAGATACCTTAAATAACAAAATTTGAACCACGTCTTCCAAGTGCCATTCTTCGTAAATCTATTTAGAATCAAGCTTAAAAATCACCACCAGTAAATCATTTTTGTAGCCTATATAGCAACTGAACTTTCTTCTATTTTTCAGCACTACTTTATTATAAGACATAGATTGCAAAAAATAAGCTATTTGTATTGTAAGCTGAAAAGAATGAGAATCATAGAGTAGATCTGCAGCAATCTCTTCTGAAGATGGCAAGAAAAATAGATATTTCAACTGCACCTTTAGATTCACAGTCGGGTTGATTGAAACGAATAGTCCCAGGACATTCACCTTAAAACCTAAATAAAGAAACAAACATCGGCCAACCAGAGGTGTAGAGTTGGTATAGAATTTAAAGACTCAAGAGACAGTTTTCTATAACAGGTTAACCTGGGGTAGTCTCTAATGCACATTAATGAAGTCTCCTTTATGTACAGTTGGGAAGGTCCCCTGGAAGAGGAAATGGCAACCCACTCCAGTATTTTTGCCTAGAGAATCCCATGGACAAAGGAGCCTGGTGGGCTACAGTCCATGGGGTCACAAAAAGTCAGACATGATTGAGCAACAAATACTCTAGAGGGAAGTGAAAGTCACTCAGTCATGTCTGACTCTTTGCAACCCCATGGACTATACAAGTCCATGGAATTCTCCAGGCCAGAATACTGGAGTGGGTAGCCTTTCCCTTCTCCAGGGGATCTTCCAAACCCAGGGATCCAACCCAGGTCTCCCACACTGCAGGTGGATTCTTAACCAGCTGAGCCACAAGGGAAGCCCTATATGTAGAGAATATCATGTGAAATACTAGGCTGGATGACTCACAAGCTGGAATCAAGGTTGCCAGGAAAAATAACTTCAGATATGCAGATACCACTCTAATGGGAGAAAGCAAGGAGGAACTAAAGAGCCTCTTGATGAAGGTGAAAGAGGAGTGAAAAAATCTGGCTTAAAATTCAACATTCAAAAAACTAGGATCATGATATCTGGTCCTATTATTTCATGCCAAATATAAAGAGAAAAAGTGGAAACAGTGTCAGATTTTATTTTCTTGGGCTCCAAAATCATGCAGTGACTGTACTGCTGAAATTAAGATGCTTGCTCCTTGGAAGGAAAGCTATGACAAACCTAGACAGTGCATTAAAAAGCAAAGACCCCGCTTTGCTGACAAAGTTCTGTCTAGTCAAAGCTATGGTTTTTCTAGTAGTTGTGTACGGATGTTAGTTGGACCATAAAGGCTGAGCAACAAAGAATTGATGGTTTTGAACTGTGGTGCTGCAGAAGACTCTTGAGTCCCTTGGACTGCAACAGGATCAAACAAGTCAATCCTTATAGGAAATCAACCCTGAATATTTGTTGGAAGGACTGATGCTGAAGCTCCAATACATTGGCCACCTGATGAGACGAGCCAGCTGATTGAAGAGTCCCTGATGCTGGGTAAGACTGAGGGCAGGAGAAGGGGCAGCAAAGAATGAGATGGCTGGACGGCATCACCGACATGAACTTGAGGAAACTCTGGGAGATAGTGGAGTGGAGGACAGAGGAGCCTGAAGTGCTGCAGTCCATGGGGCCGGCTACAAAGAGTCAGACACTACTTAGTGACTGAACAGATTCAGCACCCCAACTCTTAACATGACCACAGTAGACAAACATTTGATTTGTCCAGAGACGCTGTTGCAAGCATCCTTCCTCTGCAGCTACTGTTTCAGTTTGTGATGTAGTCTTGCTCTCAGGGATGCTGGCTTCTCCCTCCCTTCTGAGGATCTCAGTTTAAGAAAACATTCCATGGACTTGTGCTGGCGGCCTGAAGTCACATGAGCCCCGGTTTGTAGAAGACTGACGGAAGGCACCTCGTTCATGCTTATATGCAGAGATATTCCCCCGGATTTCAGACGTGCTCCTTCTCAGAGTTGTTCTGCTTGTCTGTCTCTGATGTGTCTGCTAAGCACTGAGATCCCAGGAAACAAGGCAGCCTGGAGACCAGGCCTGGCTGCCCTCCGTGGACCACTCAGGGAGCTACAACCGGCCAGGGTGACTATTGGAGAAAGAAGTGTCTGCTGCCAGCCAGGACTTCCATCGTCATGGAAATCTGAGCTCCATCCTCAGCCATCCTAGTTGTCACAGCTTTAAGTTAAAATTCATCCCCATCATTCAGACATCCAACGGGTGACTCACCCACATCCCTTCTGGAAAATGAGACCTTGTTAAGCCCTTCTCAATTCCTGCCCTCACATCCCATCCCTTTTATTACATGGCGAGATAGGACCTAGGCGAGAACAAGTCATTTCCATCAGTCTTGCAGAGAAACCAGGACTCCCATGAATAAAACATTCTAGTCAACGTTAATAGCTTTTGAAAATGAGTGAGTGAGTGAAGTCGCTCAGTCATGTCCGACTCTTTGCAACCCCATGGACTGCAGCCTACAAGTCTCCTCTGTCCATGGAATTTTCCAGGCAAGAGTGTGTTGCCATTTCCTTCTCCAGGGGATCTTCCCGACCTCGGGATCAAACCCATGTCTCCCGCATTGCAGCTAGACACTTTACTGTCTGAAGCCAGGAGCAAAGGCTCACAGGCTTCTCCACGGGCAGATTCTATAACTCAGAAGTCTGCGAAGCTAAGAGAAAAAGTAATCGTTTAAGGCATCATTAATGCATCACCTGCACTTATTCCAAAACAGGTGTGCCCTGGGCTAAGTCGATGCATGCAGGAGTGGGGGGCTTTAGGTAACAAGACATGGCTCATGCACGCTGCATTGTCAAAGTCCATAGAGCCAGTAGGACAGATTTTTTCTGCAGTGACAAGGACCTGGGTGACCCTCTGGTTACAATGCTGTTATGGAGGTGTCGAACGTCCATCACAGCAAGGAAAACCTCAGCCACATCTCAGCTGATTCACCTTCTAACTGATATCCTGGATGTCACAAAGCCCCCTCCCCAACACGCCCACCCTCCGGTGATGGGGTTTGCTATCCCAGGAAAGAGACTAAGGTGAGAGCAAGTTCCCTTGCCTTCTGGGCACCAGCACTTCCAATCCTCTCCTACTCAAAGACTCCCCTCCTGACACAATCCCCGTGATAAGTCTGCATCAAACCTGGTTTCTAATAATCCACCAGAGGCTAAATGTTAAAAAAAATTCTGAACCAGCCCTCTCGACTACCATTTTCCATAACTCCAGGTTTCCTCGTTTGAAGAAAGTGGTTGGATCAACCTCCAGAACATCAGTCGTCACTCTGGAGCACAAGCATTCCTTCACTGCAGGCACAAGGTGGTCCCCCCTGGAGCTCAGCCTGGCAAGTCCATGAAGTCAGAAAGGTCGGGCTCCGTGTGGATATGCAGTGACCCCTCCCCTCCCAGTCGTCTTGTCCTCGGGCATCCTTGAACAACTGGGGAAGATCGGAGGCAGCCAGTGCAGATCACAGAGCAGAGACAAGTTCTGAGGGTTTTAGAGACAAGCTTACATATGTTTAGAAGCCAGTTCACTTTTTTTACATGAGAACCAGGAAGAGTGTGGTCTACACAACCTGACTAGGATGAAAAGTCACTTCAACGCTCCTGAAGTTGACTGGGAAGGATGACAGAAAATGCTTCTTCTAGAAAAGGAAGCAAGCCTGCTAGGATCAGAGACTGCACCATTTCTAGACCTGGTACTTTCTGCCTTCAGGCCTCCTGACCCACACATGTACATACACCCTCAGCACTACGCCCTGTTCTCAGAGCCAGTGGCCTTTCTCGACCTTACGATTATCACCAGCCATCTCTAGCCACAGGCTGGCTTGCATCTACCCTCACGTGGAACCAGACAAGGTGCCATCCCTCACCACTCAGCCTGGCTCCTGGGGGTTCACTTCAGACCAGGGCACTATCATCTGGCCTCTTTGCAAGGATCATAAGCCAGTTCAGAGAGGAGTATGAAATGCCAAACAGATACATCAGTGTCTAACAGTATGCTCCCTTGGTCTCTGAGTATTTCAGGGAGCTCAAGGACAGAGTACATTTTAGGTCCAGAAGTTTCTCTACAGAAATCTGTCTGGTACAGAGGTCTGTTTCAAACAGCCCTCTTTGCCCTTATGGACATCACAGCACTGGTGGGACAACGGTTATCTTGGTCCTGGGTAATGGGTCTTTAAGGGAACATTCTCTATGAACAGTTCTAAAACTGCCATGGGTTCCGAGAGGGAGGTGGTGGACATGAGTCCTGGCTCATTGCCAGCAAACAGCCACGCGTCCAGAAGCTGACGCCGGTCGGCAGGCCGAGGCTACCCGAGTCTGGAAGGGGAAGATCGATATTGGGCCAGGAGGGTACAGAGCGAGGTCCAAAGACAATGAAGCCATCTGTGGGCATGGACCGGCCTCCTGGAGCAGCGTAAGCTCTGAAGGGGCCCCTCGCCGCCTTCATGCTCTCGCTGAGCGTTGAGCACCATTTTTCAGAACAATGAAGCCACAGGCATGGACGGGCCTCCTGGACGGGCCTCCTGGAGCAGCGTGAAGCTCTGAAGGGGCCCCTCGATGCCTTCATGCTCTCGCTGAGTGTTGAGCACCATTTTCCAGTTCACACCAGCCCTTAATCTGAGATCCCGTCTCTGCAAAGATTCTTGCTCCTATACTTCAACACCTCAGATTTCTCAGCTCTCTGGATGGGTCCCTACTGGCAGCTTGGGAAGCCCAGTGCTGGCTTGGGATCCAGTGTGTGGATTTTATCCTAGACAGTCACCACTCGCCTCAGGCCATACCATCCTCTGACTTCAGATGCGACTACCCATCCTCCCACCCTCCTTGTAAAGACAGCATCACTCCCGGTCCTCTTTCTGCAATTAGTTTGTAAACTATAGTTGACTTACAGTGTTAGGTTCCGGAGTACCGCTTCAGATTCTTATTCACTATAGGTTATTACGAGACACGGAATACGAGGTCTGTGTGCTACACAGTAAATCCCTCTTTATGGCTTCCTGCATTCCTAATGGGTCACTATTAGAGGAGACGTTCGCCCTCCAGGCACGGGAAGTCCTGTTACCCTAAGTTTGTCACCCCTGGCTTTCCTGCACCTATGCCAGCCTCTTAGCTGGTGACTGAGAGCTGCCTGTGTCTGCCACCCACACCTCTGTGGTGAACAAGGGTAGAGCAGCCAGTCCAAGAAGTCACTTCATTGAAGTCAGGCCCCCCCTTCCCTTTCTCTTGGGAAACCTGGTTTTGCAGAGGGGTTCCTCCCAAACTCATTTCCTCCCAAACCAGAGGCTACTGAGGTGCCCAAAGACCAAAGAGTTTAAAAAAAAAAAAAAAAAAAAGTATTTGGTGCCTGAATCAAGAAGGCCAGTTTCCCCTGTACTAAAGAGTTTTGCCAACTCACTTGCAACATTTCTAGTTTAGTATATACAGTTTATATTTCATTAAGAGAAAGAGAACTCAGCTTTACTCTTGACACTTGTTTTACGACCTTCTCTTAAACTTGTACTTTGAGAAGTCTGTTCATTTGCGATATCATGATCTAGGTCGACCCAAGACTCCCTGGATATCTAGCCATGGGCAGCTCTCTGAACACTACTGCCTGTCTGGGTTTCAAGGACACAAGGACAAGGATGAGGCTGAAAACTCCTTTGCAGCGTCTGGCATCTATGTTGGTTCATCTTTTAAAGAGAAGGAGATTTGGACTTTGACACATGGACCAATGCTCTCAGTCCCTCATTACTCAAGGGTTCTCACAAAACAAAACCAAACTTGGAGAAAATTGGTATTTGCCAGAGGGGAAGAAAATGGGAAAAGATGGGTGGAGGGCAGGGCCATGACACACTTCCAGATATAATCAATGGGACGTCAAGTCCTCTATAACTAGAGCTGCCATGCTGTGTATCTAGAAGTCACAGACGGAGCAAACCCTCAGTTCTCATCACAAGGAAAGACACACTTGTCACTTGAATGGTGATCACTTCAGTGTACACAAATCACGATTTTGTGTACCTCAAACTTATGTCAATTTGACTCAAAGTTATGAAAACTCAGTGACACTCAAAACAGGCTCACGCTAATAGAAATAATTTCTAGTTCAGTAAACGCTTCTTCAGTAACAACGAGAATAGGCATGCTTCACTTAAAGACCAAAAATAAATGTTCGTTGAAGAGGCCTTGGGGTTTTTTCTGGCTCAAGCGATTCAGTAGTCTGAAGTTCAGAAATATCTTCGAACCTTGCGAGCCTGGAATACGAAAGAGACTTGGCATTCCTGTTCTTTCAGAAGGGAAACACGAAACGGGGGCTCTGGCTGTGGTCTCTCTTGCGGGTGAGCCTGGAGAGGGAAGGCCTGCTGTGTCCTGTGTCTCGTGCCGTGCTCTCATGGAGATGCGAGTCCTCTGTCCGACTCCTGACCCCCATACAGTGGAGCCGCAAGTCCACTGATCCTATCACCATCTGTCTCAGAGGCAAAGAGCTGCCCCAGAGACACCCCAAAGCAGCGGTGGCTCGACCACAGTGCCTGTGGCAGGGCA
Source organism: Cephalophus harveyi (assembly GCA_006410635.1). NCBI lineage: Eukaryota > Metazoa > Chordata > Mammalia > Artiodactyla > Bovidae > Cephalophus > Cephalophus harveyi. The sequence goes on along the minus strand of SJYT01049985.1, from coordinate 170,419 downwards.
GTGGGCATGGCCTGAGGCCCCCCTCCGCACCCCCCCCATCCCCCACGGCCTGGCGAGCAACTGAAGACTCCGTGCAACTGGGAGGCCAGGTGCACTGAGCGCTGCCAGATGGCCCAGCTGCTCAGAGCCAGAATTAGAGGACAGAAGGTGCTCACAACAGAGGACAAGGAGCAAAACAGGAGACGGAGAAGCGATAAGCTTACTGAGGGTGTTACGAAGAGACATAGAATAGATGACCAGGACCGCTGAGCAGCCCTGCCGGCAGGTGGAGGCAAGTGATCCCTGGTTTCAGAGACAAGCAAGACCTCAAAAGCAGAGCCTCTCGCCAATTCCTAAGGGAAGAGCAGTTGCATCCACAAGAACGGCCTCAAGCTTGGGCTCAGGAATGCTTACAAAGAGCAGCCAGGGGAAAGCAGACATTGTCACGCCGTCACAGACGCCAGCATCCTCTCCAAGCCTTCGAGGACCAGTTTCCTGGTACTGCTGTCAGGGAAGAACGGGCTGGACAAGCAGGCACACCTCAGAATCCAGGTGCGGCTTTGGAACCAGAGAGGTGGGCACCTAGAAGAGGGCCCTGAGTAGCTCAGGAGGCCCTGGTCCCAGGCCTCAGCCGACCGTTCCCCTGGACCAAAGCACCCCGTCCACTGTCCCCAGAGGCCCTCCCCTTCTGCCCCCACCATCTTCTCAGGAGCATCCAATCATTTGCTCAGTAGAGCTCTTTTCTCCCCCACACACTTCGTTCCTCAAGTTCCTCTGGGGGCTTTGGGGGCCAGTCACAGGGAAAGTCCCGCCCATCCAGACTGTAGGAGAGAACTCACCCTCCAAGGACACTTATGAGGTCGCTGACCAACAGTGTGACCCGGGGAGGGCCCCCCTCCCCTCAATCCTCTGGGGTTCAGGACTTGGAAAGGGCAAGGAGCACAGTGGCCTGGGCTCACTGCCCACCCCCAAGACTCCCTTCAAGCCTGACTCTGACCATCCCCAGCAGTGGGGGCAGCATTTGAGTCAGCCAGGAACATTCCACACACTAGACAGAGGTGGGATGAGCGGCCCCAACTTGTCCTTGCAGAGGGGAGGGGTGGAGGAAGGGACAATCCTGTAGCTTCGACACACATAACAAGCACCGTGTGCCAAACAGCTACAGCCTTGACAGCCCCCAAGTCTGCACAAACCTAAGTTAAGCCCCTTAGATGGGAGCTCCTCTCCACCACGAAGCCCCAGGAAGGGGCATCACCTCTTCTGCGTGACAAAGAACAAGAAGAGGATTTTACGAGACCCTCTGCAATGAAGAATATCAGGCTCCTCTGGACACATTGCAGAGCTCAGCAGGGCCTCAGTTTGAGGAGAAAGGCATCAGCTTCTCTCCTTCACCCTCGTAGGACTTCTTTCCAGGGATGGAGAGCCAGCCTAATAAAGGAACTAGGATACCCATCATGTTGGGGACCAAGACAAAGGCAAGAACAGCCAGCACCCGGAAGCCTAGAGAGGGTTTCCTCTATCCTGTGGGTGGCACCCTCTCCGCTTCCCTGATGGCTGCCAAAGCGCGGATGGTCTCTGTAGCCTACCACGGGTACCAGGCAGTGGATGTCCTCCTTGGAGTCTGAATGAACCAGAGCATTCTGAGGACACAGGATCCCCTCCCCTACCATCTCCACGATGCCAGAACTGAACATGGCAAGTGTAGATCTGAAAACTCACCCAACACAGGTGTTGGGACACAGGTGTCCCTTTGGGCAGGATCAGAAGTTGAACCCGAAGGCCAGTTGGTGTAGAGAAGAGGATGCTTGGCATCCAGGAGCATGCTTGTGTCCTAGCCATGAGCACTGGACCTGGCGATGGCCTGGTCTTCAATTAGCGATGGCTAGCTCAAAGGTCAAGCCCGTAGGATGCTGGAATCTTTAAGTCTTGGAGCATTTAAAACATGCAGAAAATAGCAGACGAAGGTATAATAGCGACTCTATGAAATCCCTCAGAATTTGTGAAACTGACTCTTTCCATAGTTGTAGCAACTTTGTACATATGAGCGCGCATGCTTACCCATGATCTTTCCTTGTGTTTTTATGAAATGTAAGTTGTCTAAGTCTCTTGGTGGTCTTCTGTCTGTCTCCTCCCTTCTTTAAGTGTGAACTTGGAAAGATACAGCCTGGATTATCAAGCTATGTGACTTTCCATTGGTGTAAATCTTTGTAAATTCAAAATTGTTCTCAGATTCATATACAAAGCTAACTCCTTGAACTGGGTGTTACCCTAATTCTGGGTTGTCTGAGAAATGTAATAAAAGCTTTTGCATTTGTTCCTGGATAAATGTCAGGAGTTATTGATCCTCTCTACTTTCTAGAGGCTCTTCTTCCATTTTTCTCTTAAAATTGCCACCTGCCAATTTTGACAGACAACAGCTCTGTGGCAGGTAGAATGCCTTAAAATCTTTTTTCCCCCACAGCATGTGAGATCTTAGCTCCCTGATTAGGGATCAAACCTCTAGACTCCACAGTGGAAGTGAGGAGTCAACCACTGGCCCACCAGGGAAGTCCCATTCTATCCCATCCTTGGGGTCTTCAATCAGTGTTATCATGGACGGCAAGGACCTTTTGAAAGTTTCATTTTTTAAAGCTTCTTTTATGATTAAGCTACAGGCTAAGTACACACTATTCACTACTTGACCACTCTTAATTTGTCTAGACTTTGGAGATTCGAATTTTATAAAAGACATTCAAGGCAGTTACCATAGATGCCCTAGTGAGTTGTTAGGCTTTTGGTGGTACCAGAGATCCTTGCATGAACTGCCTGGAGGAAGAGGCAGCTGGAGGTCTAGTTCTGTAGGGTTTAGACATCAAGACTAGTTTCATATCAAAGCCAGATTCCATCTCACACTGCAGGGTCTTTTTCTTTTTTTACTGTTATCTCAATTTCTAGCTTCTCCTTATGAAAAAGCTAACAGACAGCCTGAAATCTTATGTGAATAGGAAAAGGAATGTACGCTGACTCAAAACCCTGGCCTTGTGGAAGTCACATCCTTTTTCCAGTCTTGCTGTGGACATGAAATCCAGCAGGGCTTTGTACTGCCCCTGAGGGCTGTTGGTCCTGCAACTTCATAGCGTCAAGTATTCAGCTGCACTTGCACTGATGACAGCCACAAGTTGTCGAGATGTTTCCTCCTAGAGGATGGGTTTGTATCTGTATGTGTGTAGATTTGGTCTAGTTTCTGGAGCTCTGCAAAAGTTTAACACCTCACATCCCTTTAACCTGTCACCACCACTGTCCTAGAGGCTGTTAGCAGAAAGCCTCTTGAATCCTGGCTAACTCACAGATTAACTCAGTGAATGTAATCAAAGCAGGAGATGTCATCAGCGAGGCAGTATCAAGAGAAAAACAGAAGACCCAGAAGTAACACAGGGAATGCGGGACGCAGCAAAGGAGAGGGCTACCCTGCATGCGGCAGTGGTCTCAGCAGGAAGAGGGTAAGACAGATGATATAATAGCAGTTTCCCCAAACTAAGATCTACATTTACTTTTGCCTTCAGTGGTAACTACTTGCATTTTACTTTAAATGACGTCTATTGTAAGCCCCACTTCCTGGTCCAGATCCATCACATTCGACCCCCATCAACCAATTCCTAAAAGTATACTGAGTGTCACCAGAAGCCAGGACTTAATATAAAAAGTGTCACCAGAAGCCAGGACTTAATATAAAAAGCTTGGCTTCTAAACCACTGTGACATAGCCAGGTAGGTTCTGGGGCTCTCCTGGGCTCTCATCTGCCACCAGGCCCAACACAAGGCACAGGAGAACACCCAGTCTTCGACCACGTCTAGAGAACCTCCTCCTTTGGATAGGACTCCCGGGTGGCCAGGTTCTTGGCATGGAATTGGGGCAAATCTGAAGAGATTTGAGTCATTCCCTTGGTTTGGAAAGACGCAGGAGATGGTGGTTATGCTTAAATGGAAGGATAAGAAGTCCACAAATATAGGTCACCCTAAATCACTTCCTGGAATAATAATCTGAAAACAGATTTGTAAAATTGAAGCTCAGTTGTGAGGCTCAATTCCAGACACACAATATTCAGGAATTTTCCCTGAGGAACCTTGTGATTCTGCTGGGAGAAGCGAGTGAGTGGAGTTTTAGGAAGAATTCTTAGGATTTGGAATTAAGATGGCAGGGTAGATGTTTCCAGAAAAAAGATTATCCTTCAAGATACATCCTACCAACACTCAGGATATTGTTCCCTTCTCTACACTTCCTCAGAAGCAAGTAGCCCCTACTTCCCCCCCCCCATATTGCCAATATTTTATAGTAGCTATAAAGCATAATCATCAGGCTATAAATCAGTATATTGTACATCTGTAACAATGTCATATAGCAACTATAATTCAATAAGAAAATTAAAAACATTAACGTGAATGAAAGTGACTTCATACCCAACAGCACGTGGTTTGTGTTTTTTTACACACATAGGAATTACACTTGTAACCATCCTGGTAAACCCCGTTACCAACCTCATTCTCTGCCTGCTAGCACATCCCTGAGTGTTATAACAGAGAAGTGAGGAGCAAGGTTGGACTGCTGACCTCAATTCCCTTTATCTTTAATACAAATATGAATTTTCCTAACCTGTTGTGATCACAAGATGAGTAGAGACAGTTTTGAGTGGAGACACCACAGATCTTCTGAGTAGACTTAATGCAAGTTGACATGAGAGCATATTACAGGGTAGACAGGATCTGCCTGTTAACATAAGGCAAGGCGACTATTTCTAGGATGAATGGAAAGGGCTCATCTCATCCTTAGGCTTGGATTCATAGTTTATTTGGCTCATCTTAAGCATAGGAAAGGAAGACACCTAATATCACTTCTTCCAACTGCCATTTTCAAAGATTCGGGACAGAGGAATATAGTAGATTCAGACACCTGCCAGTTACTCTCACTGGCTACTCACTAAGACTTGAATTTGGCCTGTCTAGACTTGAATTCAAACGTATGACCCAGATATCAGAAAGTCCCACTAGAGGTGGAGGTCAGAGGGCAATATGGGCACGCGAGGGGCAGTTGCCACCATGTCAAGAGGCACCACCAAGGGGGAGAGTCACCCACGAGGGACTGAGATGACCAGTGAAAGCAGAGCTTCTAAAAGACGGTTGATGCAGCCAGTTTGCTGCTGCTGCTAAGTCGCTTCAGTCGTGTCCGACTCTGTGTGACCCCATAGACGGCAGCCCACCAGGCTCCTCTGTCCCTGGGATTCTCCAGGCAAGAACACTGGAGTGGGTTGCCATTTCCTTCTCCAGTGCATGAAAGTGAGAAGTAAAAGTGAACTCGCTCAGTCGTGTCCAACTCTTAGCAACCCCATGGACTGCAGCCCATCAGGCTCCTCCATCCATGGGATTTTCCAGGCAAGAATGCTGGAGTGGGGTGCCATTGCCTTCTCCGGCAGCCAGTTTGCTCCCTGCACTTTGCTGCATTTTTATGGGCAAATAACCCTGAGAACAGATTTTCACATCAGGCAGCTGATGGAAAGTATGGGAGACTGTCGTCAGGGTCTACCTTTATTTAGACTGCAGGTTAGCTGCAGGACACCATGTAGAGAGACTGAAGTCACAGTTCTAAGCTGTCCTGTCACACGGCTGCTTGCGCTGTCTTGGATCTGTAGGGCAGAGTATGGCTCATGACAGGATTTCTAGCTGAGCATAGAACCGGACATAGATGACCATCCTCAGGGCAAGAAAGACACCCCCTAGTGACAGGGAGACCTCAGAGCCATCCCTCACTGATTTTAGGGCTCAGGCTTTTTACAAGGAGCTTCCCTGGAAGGCTACTCTTCAGGGGACCATTAATATTTTAATTACTCCGATTTGCAGCATCATGAAGCCTTCCAGAAAAATCTAGGGATATGTTTGGCAGATGCCGGAGAAGGAAGAAAGTTCCACAAAAGGACATCACAGTGAGAAGAGGTTTCTTAGGTGTAGACCTCCCAGCATGGGAGGATACGCCCAGGGAGACCTGAGGAGTGTACTTGGGTCATTCAAGTCCAGAATGCAGAGGGACCAGTTTTAAAGTCTAGAGTCAGAAAAGCTGGACCAGGACCTCCAGGACTGTATGCCAGCTACCATCTGCCACCAAAAAGGATGTCAGGGGAAGCCCCTATGTGAGGGACTATTAAATGGTCAAGAAAATTCTACTAGGTTTTGGGAATAAAAATGTGAGCGGCTTATAGCTATTGTGGCCCCATACTGAGTTTTTCATGATAAAATGGTGGTGAGTCAGCACCCAGAAGGCCACCAGTGAGAAGCCTGCAATTTTGGGGTCACTCCGGGCTCCCCACGACTCGCCTTCAGCCAGTTATCGTCCTGGCTCAGTCCCTTCATGCTTCACACTCTGGCACATCCGTCATGAAGACACATCCAGAGCGCCTTGGGCCTCGGGGTCATTTCAGGACCCCTGTCCTCCTGCCAACACACGTCCAAGATGAAGCCACATTCATGCAGACTCGTTCAATTCAGACTAGGAAATAAATTTTAAGATACGTGAATTCACCGATTTAACCTGTCTCAGATGTTGTCCTGAGGGCCCTGTTCTCCTTGAAAACAGCTAGTCTGAAAAGTGGTCAGTTTTTCCTTCTCCAGGCTAGTGTCTGAATAAAGGTGCTGAGGAGTCATGCAAGCTGGGCGCCAGAGGAACAAGGTGTGGGCATAGTGGCACTGACCGCTAGGACTGTTGCAGCAAAAATGGAAATGAGTGAACGGCCTTATGGCACATACCAGCCAAACAGACCTACAAGAGTTAAACAATCCTGGTTACTGTTTAGCTGTTCTGAACACACACTTACGGCAGAAAGTGAAGAGGAACTAAAAAGCCTCTTGATGAAAGTGAAAGAGGAGAGTAAAATGTTGGCTTAAAGCTCAACATTCAGAAAATGAAGATCATGGCATCCAGTCCCATCACTGGGAAATAGATGGGGAAACAGTGGAAACAGTGTCAGACTTTATTTTGGGGGGCTCCAAAATCACTGCAGATGGTGACTGCAGCCATGAAATTAGAAGACTCTTACTCCTTGGAAGAAAAGTTATGACCAACCTAGATAGCGTATTCAAAAGCAGAGATTACTTTGCCGACTAAGGTCCATCTAGTCAAGGCTATGGTTTTTCCTGTGGTCACGTATGGATGTGAGAGTTGGACTGTGAAGAAGGCTGAGTGCCGAAGAATTGATGCTTTTGAACTGTGGTGTTCAAAAGAGAAGACTCTTGAGAGTCCCTTGGACTGCAAGGAGATCCAACCAGTCCATTCTGAAGGAGATCAACCCTGGGATTTCTTTGGAAGGAATGATACTAAAGCTGAAACTCCAGTACTTTGGCCACCTCATGCGCAGAGTTGAGTCATTGGAAAAGACTCTGATGCTGGGAGGGATTGGGGGCAGGAGGAGAAGGGGACGACAGAGGATGAGATGGCTGGATGGCATCACGGACTCGATGGACGTGAGTCCGAGTGAACTCTGGGAGTTGGTGATGGACAGGGAGGCCTGGCGTGCTGCGATTCATGGGGTTGCAAAGAGTCGGACACGACTGAGCGACTGACCTGAACACACACTTGTAGCTAGACTTGTCCTTCAGAAAGCTAATCACTCTGACTCCATGTAGATTACACTCTGCACCTAGCATTCTTCTCTGCTCTCTTGTAGAATTCTGCATTTCAGAAAGAAGGTCATGGGCCAATAACTTCAGGGACACCAGACCTGCTTGCTGAGTTGCCTGAGGCTGGCTGTGGCTATTTTGAAACTTTTCAAAAGAAAGAAATGCAAAACCTTCAAGAGGATATAAAACCTCTCCCTATTCCCAAAAGAGGGGGCACTGTTCTGGAGGCAGTTGCCTGCTGTGCATTTCCCTCTGGACTGGCAAAGATAAAGCTGCTCTTGTCTATTTCCTCCACAAACTCAGTCTCCATCTCTCTCTCTCTGGCATCGGTAGACACAGAGCCAAGATTCTGGCAACAGAACCAGTCCAGCAGGAGAACCGCCCGCCTCTGCGGGGCCCATAGAAAGCATCGCCCGCGTCCCTCACTGCTCCCCTCTGTGCTTTCCCACCCTTTGACTTTTTCTCCCGTGATTGTGGAGCCCGCCGCATAATCCTAGGTCACCTCCAGGCTCAGAGAGATCCATGACTCCTTCTGACAATCACTGTCCTAAGAGAGAAAGGGGGCAGGAACCAAGGACATTTCAAGCTGACTGACCCAGGACAGCCCTCCAGACCCTCTGGACTGCAACGACTCAGGGTTGTCAGAGGTGCCAAACCAAGTACGTATACCCTGTTCCCAAGCCTGCTGTGACAACGTCACAGTTCATCAGCTCAGGTCCACCGGGGAGCCTTGCTCCCTCTGCCCAGATGACCCTGGGCCCCTCCCTTCCTCCATCAGCAGGCAGCCTCTCCTGGCTTCCCTGTGGCCTTGGGGACAGCTGCTCACCCTTGGAGGGAAGAGGGGCATCAGGGAGAATCTGTGTCCCCACCTAACATGCAGCTGCCCCGAGGGCAGTTCACTCCACACTGTCTTACCGGAGTAGTGAGCTTTACTAAAAGCCACCAGAGGAAACGCTGGCCAACTCTAACGTGAAAGTGAACTTCACGGTGGGACTGTTGGACTTCAGGTCCTAGGCTGACTGAAGTGACAGTACAGTTGCCGTTCTGTTAGTGCTTTGTAGAGGGTTTTTGTTGTGAAGAGTTTGGAAGAGCAAATGAGATGCCACCCGCGTGCCTCCAGGTGGCCCTCATCTCCTGCCCGGTACGTAGCACCGGCACTCCTTGGTAAGGAGCGACTCAAGGCACCTGTTCTGAGTGAAGGACCACCGATCTCGAAGGATCCTGAGGCTGCCCCAAGAGCCCCTTTAGCTCTCACGGCCAGCTGGCTGTCACTCGCATGGCTAAGGCCTCCTCCTCCCTGGGTCTAACACGAGGCTCTTCAAAAGGTTAAAGGTCCCAGGCCTCAGCGTTTCAGACACCTACACCAGGCAGCGCTTAAAGAGACAGGCAACAACCGCGTGCTGGGATGGCAAGCGGCGTCGTTTTATGGAGGAGAGAGTGAGGCAGCGTCTTCTGGCTAAGGAGCCAGTGTTGCCATTTTCCTTCTGGGTCTGAGGATTGAGGGACAGCCAGCCCTGCTTCCGCTCCCCACGTGGCTCTAGTGGTGAAGAACCCCCTTGCCGAGGCAGGTAGACCGAGATACAGGCTCGATCCCTGGGTCAGAGAGAGCCCCTGCAGGGGGGCACGGCAACCCACTCCAGCATCTTGCCTGGAGCATCCCATGGACAGAGGGGCCTGCGGGGTATAGTCCACGGGGTCGCAGAGTCGGACGCGGTTGAGCACACAGCCCTGTCTGCTTCTCTAAGGACAGAGACACAGCCTGGCCGGAGCGTCCTCCCCGAGCCTCCCCACACGCTCGTCTCACACACTCCGGGGCAGCCTGCCGTGCCCTCTCCACACCCCCCACCCCCCACTTTGCTTCCCCGGCCCCTGCGGCCCTAAAAGGCTCAGAGGGACGGGGTCCTCTACCTCATTTTCTGTAAAGCAACCTAAGCATCACCCCGCCTGCTGGCCTGAGGACAGGCACTTTTCAAGGTCCTTTTGCTGAAGAATAAAGGGTTGGGGAGGAAGGGGGGCTTCAGGAGAAAAGAGGCTTTCCCTGTGAGGAGGCGGCTCAGGCCCTCCCAAGCAGGGGGCCCCTCAGAGAGGCTGGAGGCGGCTGTCAGCTGCCAGGGTGAGAGGGGAGAGCAGGAGAGACTCAGAGTGGGCTCAGGGGGGAGAGAGAAGAAAAAGCAGGGACTTTGCCCTGAAGAAAAACAAAATCCTTCCAGCCCACCAGCCCTGACCTCCCTAGAATCCCACTCAAAGCAAACCCGACCCCCAGGGCCAGAGCCTGGCCCAGCCCACACCAGCGATACAACCAACCCCAACCGGCGGCTGCGGGCTTCCCCTTATATACCCGCTGTGCTTCCCCGCAATCAGCAGTAAGACGCGGGCCTGGGCTGGGCGTGCTCCTCACCCTCCTCTGCTACAGGCGGAAGGGGACCTTCTGGAAGCTCAGAGTATCTGGCTTCCAGCACTGGGTCCACGTGGAGATGGAGGTGGGGAGGCAGATTCTGAACAGGCCTCAGCAGTTGAGCAGCTTCTTTCAATAAGAAAATTTTGCATTTGCAACACCTGTGGCTCACCTACAGAATTGAGGGAAGGGGTTCATCCTCCGCATGACACATTGAAAGGGCAAAGAATATCACTTCAGTTTCACAGGGAAAACTTTAATTTGTGGAGTTGGTGTGACCCTGGCCTCACTGAGTTGATAGCACTTGATGGTGTTACATGGTCACGTTTGACACAGAATAAATTCTCTGTTTCCCTAAAACATCTGCTGCTGCTGGAGAAATACCTTTCAAATATGCTCTAACGTTTCAAAAATATTAACAAAATCTGGCATCCTTCAATTCCTATCATGTACATCATGTTAATAAAAGAAATCTACTCATGGAATTTAACAACTTCTTGTGAGAAATTAGTTTAACATTCTTGTGGTTTTGTATAACACCATTGATCATGAATTTTATTTTTAATTAGCTTTTATTGGTGTTTTAATTCTCCAGGAGACTTGGAAGGTAGAACTGAGGACCCAGAGGATGTAGCGGCTGGAAGAGGGCCCTGCACACTTTTCCTGTACTACCACGCGGCCCTGGTGTCCTCATAAGACAGACCACGTACATGTTTAAGGATATAAGACTCACAGGAAGAGCCCCCTACAACAACCCAGGAAATGTTGCTCCCTGCTCTTGAAAGCCATCACCAAACAGAGCTGATATGCCATGAACATAGGTGGCTCAGATGGTAAGGAGTCTGCCTGCAATGAGGAAGACCCGGGTTTGATCCTGGGTGGGGAAGATCCCCTGGAGGAGGAAATGGCAGCCCACTCCAGTATCCTTGCCTGGAAAATCCCACGGATGGAGGAACTTGGCAGGATACAGCCCATGGGGTCGCAGAGTCAGACACGGCTGAGCGATTCCACTCGCTCACTCCTTCATCCTGTCAGAGGGGGAAGTCTTAATATTATGAGGGCTTGTCCTCACACTATATCCTGAATCCTGGTCAGAACAGGATTTAGGCGTCTGAATCCATCATTCTCTCGGGAGATTTGGGGATGCTGAGTGCATCTGTGGAGCACACAGGACAAACTTATATTCCCACTAAAGAGAAGGGTATATGTGTATTTAATGTTTTGGTTTTAGAAGACATCCATCAAATACCAGTCCCAACGTGGTTCTTGAACACAGCACCCATTCACAATCACAGAGTCCGTGGCTTCAACTTCCAAACACAGCACCACTGACCTTGGAAACCGCAAGCCCAAAAAACGGCGCCCACCAGGTATTTTGACTGCTGGACACTCTACGGCAAATTCCACACCGGACCATTCGCCTGAGCCTTGCTTCCTGGTGACTGCCCTGGGCATCCCTCTAGCCCTCCTGGTACTTAGGCTAGACAGCCATGTGACCTTTGCTGTGTTGCTGAGAACCTGTGAGGGAACAAGGATGGGAAGCGAATCTCGATGAGGCATGGTTATTTGCCTAGTTCAAGTTTCTTTTTTGTGAGCTACTGTCTTCTGTCCTCCTCCTTTTGGATGGACTGTGGTGTATGCGTGCTCAGTCATTTATGTCATGTCCAACTTGTTGCAACCCCACAGCCCGTGGCCCATCAGACTCTTCTGTCTTTGCATTTTTCTCGGCAAGATTACTGGAACAAGTTGCTATGCCCTTCTCCAGGGGATCTTCCTGACCCAGGGATATAACCTTGTCTTCTGTGTATCCTGCATTGCAGGTGGGTTCTTTACCACTTGAGCCATCAGGGAATCCCTGACAGTATCTGTCCTTACTCAAAATGTATTCTTGTAAAGACGAGTAATTACAGAGATCTACTTTGAGGTTTCAACATCTGCTGGATCATTCAAAAAAGCAAGGGAGTTCCAGAAAAACATCTATTTCTGCTTTATTGACTATGCCAAAGCCTTTGACTGTGTGTATCACAATAAACTGTGGAAAATTCTTCAAGAGATGGGAATATAACACCACCTGACCTGCCTCTTGAGAAATCTGTATGAAGGTGTGGAAGCAACACTTAGAACTGGACATGGAACAACAGACTGGTTCCAAATAGGAAAAGGAGTACATCAAGGCCGTATATTGTCACATTGCTTATTGAACTTATATGCAGTGTACATCATGAGAAATGCTGGGCTGGAAGAAGAACAAGCTGGAATCAAGATTGGCGGGAGAAATATCAATAACCTCAGATATGTAGATGACAACACCCTTATGGCAGAAAGTGAAGAAGAACTAAAGACCCTCTTGATGAAAGTGAAAGAGAAGAGGAAAGAAGTTGACTTATGCATCACCAACTCAATGGACATGAGTTTGGGTGAACTCCGGGAGTTGGTGATGGACAGGGAGGCCTGGTGTGCTGTGGTCCATGGGGTCATGAAGAGTCAGACACGACTGAGCGACTGAACTGAACTGAAGCACATATCTACAGAGGGTGATATGTAGTATGTTTGACATAATAAAAACTTCAATGGCCTTAAAATTGTATATTGCATACTTCTGTTACAGCTCATCTGCCTAGTGTCCACAGAATTTAATAATGACTCATTCTGAATTCTAAGAATCACTGTACACTTGGCAAAAGCGATTGTGTAAAGAATCCTTAGGGATAATTTAGGTTGAATGTGATGTGGTACGTTTTGACCAAAATAATTCATTCAGGAACATTTTGATCTCATTACCTTTCCCTCTGCCCTACACTCCAGTCATACTAAAGTAGCTGAACTTTTACAAGCTGTTTTCCTTTGGGGCATCTGATTCAAGCAGTTCATTCTGAGTGATACATCTGTTTTGCCAAGAACCCGAGAAGTAAGGGCATGGGGGGTATATAAGGTTACAAATGAACCAACGGGAACCTAGAAGCAAATTGAGGATCCACCACTATTCATCAAGCACCAGCCCTCAGATGGAGCCTTAAATGTGTTGTCTCATACAAGTCTGGATGTGTCGAGTCACACACTGCAGACTGATTAGTGAGAATAACCTTTGAGATCATTAAAGCCAGTAGTCTCCTAACTGAAATATTTTTTTCAATAGAACTTTTTATTTTTATTTTTCAAATGAAACCTGCACATAACCTGACTAATTCACATGCTTGCATGTGATTTGTAGGTAACCTGCCCAGCAACGACTCAGCCTGTGCTAACAGCCAAGTGCTCTGCTGGAGATTCAGCCCATGCTATCTTCAGGGAGCTGACCAGTTCATGTAGAAAGAGCTGAGGGGGGCTTCTAGGGCCAAGTTCCTTTCCTTCTAGGAGAGAAACCTAATACAAGACACTTTCCCTTCTCCCCTTGGATCTGGGTTCATATGTGACCCATGGAATTATTGTCGCAGACTTTCTCTGAGGCTAAGAACAAAGTCACAGAGTTAACGGCAATGTGAAGAGAGAAAAAAAAAAATACACTAGTTTTTGATAATCTCATTGAGTTACTGAACCAAGCAACAGTGAAGTCCCGTATTACATTTGGACTTGAAAATACGCAGTAGTCCAAGCCTTCACTGTTAACGTTGGGCGTTAGGGGTCTCCTTTCACGGAGCCTGGATCATCCTCACTGGGAAAAATCACTCCTGGGGATCTGTTTGCTGCTCCTCCTCCTGTGGGCTCCTAAGGTGCCTTTGAAGAGCTTCAGGACTTTAAGAAATAAAGTTTGAAACCCTGCTGAGATGTTCCAAACCTTCTTATAAATATAACAAGATGAAAACGTTATTTACAAGAATTTATGAGGTAGGTGATTGACCATACACGATCTTCAGTAAGTTTATTCTAAAAAAGAAATACTGGTTAACTTTCAGTGTCTTTACCTTATGATTAGCATAAGTATGAATATTGTATAGACTTCTAAGTCATTTACTTGTGAGTAGCTTTGCTTTATTTTATCTCTATAGGTTATTTCATCTCTTTATATTTTTATCAATGGTGTTTGATTTAATTCATTGTGGTCAAAACCTATGAGCTGTATCTTGGTTATTTCAAACTTGTTGAGATTTATTTGTGATCTAGTGCCTGGTCAAAATTCCAAATGTTTCATTTGCATATGAAAGATAAATTTCAGATTAGGTATGTTAATACACTATCCTTTTGTACATTTTATTAATTTGTGTCACTCTGAGAGGAAAATTTAAATCCGTGAATGAGTCTTAAAAGTGGTCTGAAGTAGCAGAATGCCTACCCTTTTATTCTGAGTTTTTTCAGGAGCTTATTTAGTATAGTCAACATTTTAAACAAATTCATGTATTCAACAATATTGGCCAAACCCTTTTACTGTGTGCTCATAATGCATCAGACAGTAATGCTCAAAACTGAACAAGAAAAATAACCTGCCAAGAGGGATCTTTCATTGCAGGAGGAAAAAATGGAGTCATGAACGGAATGCCATAATATAATTTGGGATCTCAAGGAGAGGGAGGAAGTAGGGGGCGGGGGACGGGAGGATGACTCATAAGGTGTTTAGAGAAACAGACTAGCATAGGCAGGGATCCATCACTGTCTTATGCCTTGGAGGAAACTGCGTATTGTGGTAGCTTCTGGAAGGAGGTGACACTGATTAGAATTTAAAGCAGGAGTGGGAGATAGATTCGTAGTACAGTCACTTTGGGGAATGAAAAAGAGAAAGTAAATTGCAGAGAAGAACACGGCATGTCCTCTTGCCTTCCTTTAGAAAAGCATTTTAATTTCATACCTGAAAATTATCAAAGTTCCAAAAAGGAAGACTCCTTAAGAGAATTAAAAACCAAGCCACGGTTTGGGAGAAAATATTTGTGAATCATGTATCTGATACACAACTTGCATTTAAAATGCAAGAACTCTTAAAAGAACTCTTAAAACTCAAAAATAAACACCCAAGTTTTGGCAAAATTGGCAAAAGAGCTGAACAGACACTTTACCAAAGATGATATAGAGATGGCAAATAAGCATATAAAAAAGATGGTAAATATCATAGGTCATTAGATAATTATAGAGTGAAATGAAAAGATACCACTACAAACATATTTGAATGCCTAAAATCTAAAGAACTAACAATACTAAATGATGACAGGGATGCAGAACAAAAGGAACTTTCCTTCATTGTTGGTGGAAATGCAAAATGGCACAGACATTTTGGAAGGCTGGTGGGCAGTTTTTTACACAGCTAAACATAGTCTTATGAGTCAGCAATTGTGCTCCTAGTTACTTTTTTCAAATGACTTGAATGCTTAGATCCACACAAAAACCTACACACAGAGGGTTAGATCAGTTTTATTTACCCGTCACTAAAAACTGGAGACAACCAAGGTGTCCTTCAGAAGATGAACAGGTAAGCAAACTGTGGTACATCCATACAGTGCATCCTTAAGTGTATTATTTAGCAACAAAAGGAATGAGCCATCATGCCATGAGAAAACATGGAAAAATGCCTGCTGCTAAGTAAAAGGGAAGTTATGACCAACCTAGACAGAATATTCAAAAGCAGAGACATTACTTTGTCAACAAAGGTCTGTCTAGTCAAGGTTATGGTTTTTCCAGTGGTCATGTAAGGATGTGAGAGTTGGACTATAAAGAAAGCTGAGAGCTGAAGAATTGATGCTTTTGAACTGTGGTGTTGGAGAAGACTCTTGAGAGTTCCTTGGACTGCAAGGAGATCCAACCAGTCCATTTTGAAGGAGATCAGTCCTGGGTGTTCATTGGAAGGATTGATATTGAAGCTGAAACTCCAATGCTTTGGCCACCTGATGTGAAGAGCTGACTCATTTGAAAAGACCCTGATGCTGGGAGGGGTTAGGGGCGGGAGGAGAAGGGGACGACAGAGGATGAGATGGTTGGATGCATTACCGACTCAATGGACATGGGTTTGGGTGGACTCCAGGAGTTGGTGATGGACAGGGAGGCCTGGCGTGCTGTGGTTCATGGGGTCGCAACTGAGCGACTAAACTGAATTGAAGTGAAAGGGGATAAATAGTGTCTTATTTTAATCACATAACATTCAGACAAGCAAACCATAAAGAATGTAGAAAGAATGGTGGTCTCCAGGAGTTCAGAGGAAGGAGAAGGGTGAATAGATGTAACAGAGATTTTTAGGGCAATTAAACTATTCTGTACGATGCTGTACTGGTGGTAGGTTTATAACACGATATATTTGTTCAAACATATTTTCACTGTACAACACAGAGTGCACTTTCATGTAAGATACGGTCTTTAGTCAGTACAAACGTATCAGTACTCATTCTTTAATTGTAACAACTATACCACAGTAATTCAAACTGTTAATAGAGGTAATTTGTGCAGGCGAGAGAGAAAACATGGGAACTCTATAGCATCAGCTCAGTTTATCAGTAAATCTATTGATTTATTTAATAAATGTAAAACTGTTCTAAAATAGTCTGCTGCTGCTGCTGCTAAGTCGCTTCAGTCGTGTCCGATTCTGTGCAACCCCATAGACGGCAGCCCGCCAGGCTCCCCCATCCCTGGGATTCTCCAGGCAAGAACACTGGAGTAGGTTGCCATTTCCTTCTCCAATGCATGAAAGTGAAAAGTGAAAGTGAAGTCGCTCAGTCGTGTCTGACTCTTAGCGACCCCATGGACTGGAGCCTACCAGGCTCTTCCATCCATGGGATTTTCCAGGCAAGAGTACTGGAGTGGGGTGCCATCGCCTTCTCCCTAAAATAGTCTATTAGCTAAAAAAAAGTCTAATCTAAAAATAAACATCTAGAAGAACGTTACAAAGCAGAGGAAGTGAGTGCAGAGTTGAGAAATAGCACATGGGCAGATGAGTTGCTGGGAGTATCAGGTAGATGCGGGAGTAGGGGTGCCTACCAGTAATTCCATAAGTAATAAGGCAGAGAAGTCATGAGTGATGGGCTGGGGAAAACCGGCAGAGGCCAGTCCATGGATCTAGTTTGGAGAATGAATTCTATCCTGGAGGTAATGGATTTTAAACATGGAGGTATAAAGTTTGTCTCCTGGGATGGTGTGGACAATGCCTATGTGGCTCATCACACAAGGCTGCTCTGTGGGCCCAATTAGACTATGTCTGTTGAATGCTAACCCCGGATCAAGTTGTCAGTAAATGGCCTGTCGCTTCTATAGGAGCCTCAGGGTCTTGATCCCTCAAGGGAGGATCAAAAAGTCCTTACACATCTAACTTTCCGTGTCTAACTTTCTGCTTGTGATAATGTCCACTCAAGTCTGAGGCCTGTCAAATCACTTTTATGGTGTAACCAGTAACAATGAGAGATGGACTGTCCTGGACCGTGACTGGACTCTCTGGCTCCTCCAAGAGATGTTGGAAACAGCCTTATCCACTCAAGATAACCTGGATCAGAGCAAAATTTTAGAAAGTTAAACTCACAGTATGGAATTGTAGTAGAATCATGCTGTTTGAATGACACAGTATGTGTAAAATCTTGAGAAAAACAAACAACCAAAAGAAATGGACAAAAAGCCCAATATATCATGACTATCTGGAGGAAGGCTTATTTTATTCAACAAAATTAGTTTGCCTTAACATAGCTATAAAAGCAGTGGACAATTAATTGGGGTATAAAGTGAAATAATAATTAATATTTATTGAGCACTTTCTACATGCTAGGCACTTGACTGTCATTTCCTTCATTTCTACAGTTAAAGATGACTTTGCAGAGAACTGAACTCATGTAATCTGCTCAAGGGCTTCCCAGGTGGCCCAGTGGCAAAGAATCCACCTGCAATGCAGGAAATCCCTGGGTCATGAAGATCCTCTGGAAGAGGAAATGGCAACCACTCCAGTATTTTTGCCTGGGAAATCCCATGGACAGAGGAGCCTGGTGGGCTGGAGTTCATGGGGTTGCAAAGAGTTGGACATGACTTAATGACAGAGCCAAACCAAATCTGCTCGATATCAACCACGCAGGAAGCAGAAGCAAGATAGAAACACGGGAGGCTCACCTCAGATGTCATGTTCTCATCACAGTGCATTTCTGTCCCCCACTCCATAAGAAAATATCCTACAGTAAAATACAACATCAAATTTCATTAATTCCAGAATGGAATTAACTTTTTAGGAGTGGAGTGCTGTGAGAATATCTTTCTGGATAGACAGAAGTAGGTTCAAGTTCTGGCTCTGCTATACCCCAGCTCTGGGAAAAGTACTAAAACTCCATAAGCTTCTGGTAGTTTAGCTCAGAGTCTTTATTTGAATGAAATGTGATGAGATAAATAAAATGTCTAGCATCCAGTGCTTCACACACTATTCACGTTAGCTCAGCTCTCACCATTTAATTTTTCATGACTTGGTCTCCCGAATGGCTTTTTCCAGCGTGAGAGAATGAACTGATTATTTAGACAGCTCTAGTCTCCCCGTGAAACTGAATAAATACGCACTCAATTTCAAGTCATGAGCTTGGTCAATATGAGTCATCCTGCAGAACGAGATTAAACTCTTGGAGAACTTGTAAGTTCTGTTCTTTAGTTATATAAAGCCATCGACCAGAGTTTGAGTTCATGAAGTTCATTTTCTGAGCCAGCAGCCGGCTTCCCCCTCTCATATCTGTGCAGTTCATGCAAAATTCCTCTTTGATGACTTTGTTTTTATGGCTTCTATTGATGACCGTGTAATGAGATGGTTATTAATATCCTAAACTGCTTACCTGGATGGCACATCAATGATCACTCGCTGAGTGAACAAAAACAAGATGTCTCGGTTGGTGAGCTCAGAAGTACACATCCTATAGATCTCTGGCATCTGGGTAGGGGGCGCCTCCTGTGTGCAGTGCCAGCCCCAGCCTTGGCTCTCCTACTCCTCGCATGCTGTCAGAGCTCAAGCTGCTATGCCCATGGAGAGCTGATACCCTGCATGGGACAGGGTGACAGCTCAAGAGTTCTAAAAGTAAGGATTATAATCGTGCAGGGCAATGTCCAGACCTCCTCTTGCTGCTATTAAGGGTCAGATACTCATTTCTCTATCGTCGCACTCAGGAAGTTTGGTACCTGTGTTAGGCTATTTGGCACAAGTGAAACAGGAAGATGGCACAAGTTATATAGGAAGAAGGATGACACATACCAATATCTACCTGAAGAAGGCAGGGTTTTTCTGTTTATTTCTTGATGTATCACAAGTATATAAAATAGAGCTTGGCAATAACAGAGCTTTTGCCCTGTATGATATATTCCTGGGACTATAAGATACATGTCCCTGGTGGTCCAGTGGTTAAGAGTCCACTTGCCAACGCAAGAGGCACAGGTTCAGTCCCTGGTCTGGGAAGATCCCACATGCAGCAGAACAACTAAGCCCTTGCTACAACTACTGAAGCAGATGTGCCTTAGAGTCTGTGCTCTGCGACAAGAGAACCCACTACAATGAGAAGCCCTCAAGCCGCAGCCAGAGTAGCCCTTGCTTACTGCAACTAGAGGAAGCCCGTGTATAGCAATGAAGACCCAGTGCAGCCAAAAAATAAAATAAATAACTTTTTTTTTTTTAAGATGTACTCCCAATGCCTGATATGTAATGAATACTCTGTTATCACATATCCCCGTCACCATCACTGGAAGTATCTCTAAGAAACAACCAGAGAACAACTATGCTACAGATGAACCTCTAATCATACTCACTCTGAACTGCTTCTCCAACCCTGGAGTTTTCATTTAAGCACATTACTAAAATATTCTTATTAACTGGCATCACCTATATATCCTTCATCTATTATTCATATGCTTTAGTTCTGCAGCCTGGTCTGGAAGAAACAGATACCGTGGGGGTTATATTGCCCCGTGGTTGAAAATTGCTTTTTTCTGACTCTTCCTTTCTCTCTCTCCCCATCAGTGCAGTGCTAGTTCAGCTTCTCGTTTTCACTGGCATGGACCAGTTTCAAAGCTTTCTCATCGCTTGCATTACTTCTGATTCATTTTCCCCACAATGAAATAGAGCTTTCTGGTTGCCTTCTAAACAATGTGCCAATTGCACCACTTTTCCTTACTGGGCTTAGCATCACCTCCAGAATCCAAACTTTCTTTAGAGACAGTGGTTCTTCTTTGCCTAATACCAGAGGTGTTATTGGGCACTGTGTGTCTGTTAGTTGCTCTTTGTGACCCCTTGGACTGTAGCTTGCCAGGCCCCTCTATCCATGGAATTCTCCAGGCAAGATTATTGGAGTGGGTTGCCATTTCCTTCTCCAGGGGATCTTCCCAACCCAGGGATTGAACCCAGGTCTCCTGCATTGCAGGCAGATTCTTTACCATTTGAGCCCTGGATCAATGGATCAAATGCTTTGGATCAAATCCTAGGATCAATGGATTTAATCCTAGGATCAATTGATCAAATCCTAGGATGCTTCATCCTAGGACATCAAGTGACTCAGCAACCTCAATTTACTGTCATTGGCTAAATCACTTTTTTCCCCTGAACTGACAAATCATTTTTTTTTTTAAGTTGTTTAGTAAAATGGAAGTTATTTAAGTGAGACCAAAACTGACCCAGAGGCACAGGTAACCTTCGAGAGAATGTGGCTTATAGTCCAAAGTTACCTGCCCTGACTGTGTTGTCTAATGAATTGTGTCTTTCTGAAATTCGCATGTTGAAGTCCCAACCTCCATTGCGACTATAACTTAACTCTTTAGGAGTTAAAGTTAGATAACGTCATAAGAGTGGAGCCATAGTCTGATGCAAACATGGCCTGTGGCCTTATAGGAAGAGGAAACTCTCTCTCACTCTTGCTCTCCCCACCCCATGCCATGTGAGGTCACCGGGAGAAGGTGGACTGTCTGCAGGAGAGGAAGAGAATTCTCTTGAGGACCCACCCATGCCTTCACCCTGACCTGGGACTTCGAGCTTCCAGAACTGTAAGGAAGTAAATTTCTGTTATCTTGGCCACCCAGTCCCTGATATTTTGTCGTGTCAGCATAAGCTTACTTAATATAAACTATTAATACTCTACTACTTCTCCATGAACTCACACCTACAGAATCACACGCAGCTGCAAGGGCAGCCAGCACAACTGGAAAGAATTATGGGTCTCTTTCACCACTGGAAGTGAAACCGTGAGAGAGCCCCCTCAATGGTTCCCCTTTAGGACAGTTACACAATAAGGTTATGCAAGGAAGAATTTGGGTAGTGTTCTCCATATATGTTCATTATACAAAGGAAAAGACAGAGCCTGTATAGTGATCACAAATGGATGGGTTGGCAGCTTGTGTTTTTTTTCCAAAAAATAACTCTTAGAAATTACTTGTCATATAGAGGAGTGATGTGTAGATAGACCTCTTAGAAAGGGCAAGGTGAATGAAAATATCTACAATAGAACTAAATAAACAGTAGGAGACATAGCCCATTGGGAAAACACTCAATAACCTGGTGGACAAGATGAATGTATGTGGACATCCATCGGCCTCTTTCTCCAGGAAGCCTGGCATTTTCTCTGTGGGCACAAAGGTTCTGTGGCATCAGGAAAGAAGACTATGCACGGTCTCCACAAGCTGGACGTCCTTCACCAAGCTGCGCTGGACACTGCTACTGCCAAATACTAATGGTTCTGTTTTCTTTTTTTATTTTTATTGGAGTTTAGTTGCTCTACAATGCTGTGTTAGTTTCTGCTGCACAGCAAAGAGAATCAGCTATATATATGTGTGTGTGTGTGTGTGTGTGTGTGTGTGTGTGTGTATCCCCTTTTTTGGATTTCCTTCCCACTTAGTTCAACACAGGGTGCTGAGTGTGCAATACAGTAGTCTCTCATTAGTTATCTATTTTATACATAGCGGTGTGTATTCAGTTCAGTGGTTCAGTCGTGTCCGACTCTTTGCAACCCCATGAACCGCAGCATGCCAGGCCTCCCTGTCCATCATCAATTCC
>SJYT01049985.1:81271-148442 GCA_006410635.1 Cephalophus harveyi | reverse complement strand
CACAATCAAAGGCTTTTGCATAGTCAATACAGCAGAAGTAGATGTTTTTCTGGAACTCTCTTGCTTTTTCCATGATCCAGCAGATGTTGGCAATTTGATCTCTGGTTCCTCTGCCTTTTCTAAAACCAGCTTGAACATCTGGGAGTTTGTGGTTCACGTATTGCTGAAGCCTGGCTTGGAGAATTTTGAGCATTACTTTACTAGCATGTGAGATGAGTGCAATTGTGCAGTAGTTTGAGCATTCTTTGGCATTGCCTTTCTTTGGGATTGGAATGAAAACTGACCTTTTCCAGTCCTGTCGCCACTGCTGAGTTTTCCAGATTTGCTGGCATATTGAGTGCAGCACTTTCACAGCTTCATCTTTCAGGATTTGAAACAGCTCAACTGGAATTCCATCACCTCCACTAGCTTTGTTCGTAGAGATGCTTCCTAAGGCCCACTTGACTTCACATTCCAGGATGTCTGGCTCTACGTGAGTGATCACACCTGGGTGATTATCTGGGTCATGAATATCTTTTTTGTACAGTTCTTCTGTGCATTCTTGCCACCTCTTCTTAATATCTTTTGCTTTTGTTAGGTCCCTACCATTTCTGTCCTTTATTGAGCATGTCTTTAAATGAAATGTTCCCTTGGGATCTCTAATTTTCTTGATGAGATCTCTAGTCATTCCCATTCTATTGTTTTCCTCTATTTCTTTGCATTGATTGCTGAGGAAGGCTTTCTTATCTCTTCTTGCTATTCTTTGGAACTCTGCGTTCAAATGAGTATATCTTTCCTTTTCTCCTTTGCTTTTCACTTCTCTTCTTTTCACAGCTATTTGTAAGGCCTCCTCGGACAGCCATTTCGCTTTTTGGCATTTCTTTTTCTTGGGGATGGTCTTGATCCCTGTCTCATACAATGTCACGTACCTCCATCCATAGTTCATCAGGCACTCTGTCTATCAGATCTAGTCCCTTAAATCTATTTTTCACTTCCACTGTATAGTCATGAAGGATTGGATTTAGGTCACACCTGAATGGTCTAGTGGTTTTCCCCACTTTCTTCAATTTCAGTCTGAAGCAGTGTGTATATATCAATCCCAATCTCCCAGTTCATCCCACCCACTCCCCTATCCTCCTTATGACTTACTTTACTCTGTATGACAGTCTCTAGGTCCATCCATCTCTATAAATGGCCCGATGTTGTTCCTTTTCGTGGCTGAGTAATATTCCATTATATATGCGCCACTCTATTCACTCCTTTGCATATAGACACTCAGGTTGTTTCCATGCCCTGGCTACTGTAAATAGGGCTGCACTGTGAATGTGGGTGAATGTGTCATTTTGAATTATAGTTGTCTCAGGGTGTATGCCCATGGCGGGATTGCTGGGTCACATGGTAGTTATATTTTTAGTTTTTTAAGGAACCTCCATACTCTTCTCCATAGTAACTGTATTAATTTACATTCTCACCTAGAGTACAAGAGGGTTCCCTTTTCCTTGCATCTTCTCCAGTGTTTATTGTTTGCAGATTTATTGATGATGGGTATTCTGACTGGTGTGAGGTGATTTTTCATTATAGTTTTCAGTTGCATTTCTCTAATAATTAGTGATGCTGAGCAACTTTTCATGAGTTTGTTACACATTCGTATGTCTCCTTTGGAGAAGTGTCTATTTTTGTCTTTGCCCATTTTTTGATTTTTGGTTTTTTTAATATTGGGCTATATGAACTGTTTGTATATTTTGGAGATCAATTCTTTGTCAGTTTCTTTGTTTGAAAATATTTTATCCCACTCTGAGGGTTGTCTTTTCATCTTGTTTATGGCTTCCTTTGCTGTGCACTGATGATGTCCTTAGCAGTGACTAATGCCAAGTAAATACAATAATAAAATAATAAAGAAGTCTAAGCACTGAAGAATCGATACTTTTGAACTAAGGTGCGGGAGAGGACTCTTGGGAGTCCCTTGTACAGCAAGAGATCAAACCAGTCGATCCTAGAGGAAATCAATCCTGAATATTCATTGCAAAGACTGATGCTAAAGCTGAAGCTTCAATAATTTGGCCATCTGATGTGAAGAGCCAACTCACTGGAAGAGACCTTGATGTTGGGAAAGATTAAGGGCGGGAGGAGAAGGAGGTGGCAGAGGATGAGATGGTGGGATGACATCATGAACTCAACGGACAGAGTTTGAGCAAACCTGGGAGACAGTGAAGGACAGGAGAGCCTGGCATGCTGCTGTCCATGTGGTCGCAAAGAGTTGGAGACGACTGAGCAAGTGAACAACAGGGACCAAATAGAGTCGTGGTTTATCCCTTCAGTCCTGCTGAAGCTCCTCTTTTCATTCTCAGAAGTGTCCCACTAGAGAAAGCCTATTACTTGTGGCTGCCCTGCTGGTACGGCACCGCTGCCAAACACAATCATCCTGCCGCCAGGTGGTAGGTGCAGTACTTGTTTTCCTTCCATAGTGCAGTGTGCAGCAATTTATTCTAACAGAAACACATACATACTCTACATGCAGATTTGTCTTCCCTGCAGGAAACATTTCCAACAGAACCATCATCATTCAGCGGCTTGTGGAATTCATCATCATAGTATCCCACTTTGCATGGACACTAACCGAGGAAATCATTTTACTGTGAAGGAGAATTCTTAATGAGCTAAAACCTACAAATTAATTTTGTGGCCATGTGCCTTATACGAAAAAGTCACTGGCTTGACAAACAGATGGAATGGGCTTCTGAGTCTCAGCATAGATTTGAGGTAACTCTGTGCAAGGTTGGGGTGCTGTCCCATGAAACGAGGTGCTCCCTTACACCAGCAGTTTCCTGCACTGGGGCTTGACACAGACCTTCTCTTTACTATTGTCTGGTTCAAAAGACCCAGACAGCAGAGTCTAAAGCTCTAAAGACCTAAAGCAGAGTCTTTTGTGCTGAGCCCGTATGAAAACTTGCAGCCTATGGATTACCTTAAGGGTAAATGGATTTAAACAATATTCCCAAATGTGGTATGTGCTTACCTCTAAAATCCAAAGAGACTCACAAAGCAGCATATCCTGTTCTGCAGAGCAGTATGAGGTGAAGCAAGTTATCTCTACCTTTAAAAGGACTTTTTCCACTTGCCCTACACTCTGGAGCCCAGAAGCTTCATGAATGTGGCAGAGTACTTACCCAACATGAAGCAGATGTAAATAAAAATCTGTCATCTCACTACCCTAACAATGAACTAACTAATAGTATTCAGTGATGTCTTGGGTGCCCAGGACTAGAGCCTGTGTCTGTTAGGAGGTCTATGAGTTTCCATTTTCCTGGGCACAACTACACTGGTGAATAGCCATAGGGTGTTTCTGTGGCCATTTATGTTTTAATAATATACAATTATTGTTTTTAGCAATTTAAAATTTCATTAATTATTTTGAAAGTACATTTCTCCATAAATTTAAATTTTATATATTTTAAGCTCTGAATACATTATTATAGCCTCCCACTCTTGAAATTACTAATGGTTTTAATCTCAGTTATTTTCCTCTGAAACCTGGAGGTATTTTTTGAATATTTGTGGTCTGTATTGTTTATTTGGGCCTATGGAATTTTACTTCTCCATATTTTTTAGTCCTCAGTGTGACTTTTCTCTTTTTGTTTACCTTCCTTCACTATCTCATCCTGTTGACTTTTTGTCTTAAATTTTGCTTACCTAGTGGTTTTCTGCTCCTTTTTACAGAGGCTCTGCCTTCTTGAATTTTTGAAAAGTCAGTTTAATTCCCATTGAACTGCAATTATACTTCATAGATGAAGTAATGTTCTCTTTAGTCATTATTCAATGATGTGATTTTTTTCTGGATGTACTTTCAGCAGCAAGTAGTGTAGGTACCCAGTGCTTCTCTCGGCATACTCAAGTGATGATAGATAAGACACTCAGTTCAGACTTGCAATTGGATGCTGCACTGATACATTGGAAGGAAGTCTGCCCTCAGAGAGCTGTCCAGGGTGCTGTCTGGGGCACCAAAACGCTTCTACTTCGACAACTCCTGTTTGGATGGTGCACTGAACCCCCACGGTATTTAAAAGTCAAGATCTAGATGCTAATTGCTACTTCAGTTGTTATTGTCCACAGTCCCTCCCAGTGGAAATGTGTTTGTGCACACATACCCCTTAAATCTAATTATTTTCTGTTTACAACTACCTAGTCATCTACTTATGTAATAACACACATGGTGTTACCATAAGATGCCTTTCCATATTTCTTGTCACTGAAACACTGGCTCCCATCCCCAGCATGTTTACTTAGATAGGTAAATGCCTGTATGCCACTCTATGCCTCTATTGTCCTGTTCTGATACTGGGTCTCAGGCTAGTATTTTGGTCACCACTGGACTGGCTCTGTGGTCTGGTTCTGATAGCATCCTATAGGCTACTGTTGCTGATTCATTTTGGTCTTCCCAGTGACTTTTGGACTAAATTAACTGAAGAAAGAAGGGAGGAAGGAAGGAAGGGGGAAAGGAAGGAAAGAAGCAGGGGGAAATAAAAGAAATTTAATAGACTCAGATCTCATCCAAACTTCAAGGATCAGGGTCAGAGAAATATTCCCTAGTTATGCAGAATAATAACCTTCCAAAGATGCCCATGCCCTAACCCACAGAACCTGTGAATATGCAACCTTGCATACAAAAGGATCTTGAAGATGAGATTAAATTAAGCATCTTTGCTGGGAAGTTGTTCCAGTGGGTCCTAAGTAACCACAGGGGTCCTTCTAAGTGAAATTGGGAGGAGCAAAGTCTGAGAGAGGCTTGACTATGACACACTGCGGGCTGTGAAATTGGAGAATAGACTACCGGTGGAGGAATGTAGGTCTCTAGAAGCAGAAAAAGGCAAGGAAATGAATTCTCCCTTAGAGCCCCAGAAGGAACACAGCCCTGCCAAACTGTGAGACCCAGGTCTGATTTCTGACGTCCAGAACCATAAGAAATCCAATGCGCTAGAAGCCACCTGGTGTGTGGTCATTTGTTGGCATAGCAGTAGGAAGTTAATGCACCCATCTCTGCTGATAACTTAACGAATCTCCTTATGATCCTCACCAGGGCTCAGACTCGACAAAGACAGGGGCCCTGTCCTTGGTGCCCATGCTTATAGCCAGCATATGGATGTGTTCTGCTGAAACTGACCCCTCCAATGGCTTAACTTTTGTGGTTTGACTCTTATTCATTTTAGTGGAGACTTTTAGGTCTTTGTGTGAATTACAAAAAAGGGAAATGACTCTGAACTCTACCTTCATTTTGTGTTAACCTATGAAACAGTCAACATGCCAAGGAAAAATAATTCAGTCAAGGCGTGATCTTCCAAGCATGCCCCGCATGGCATTTATTCTTCCACACCTTTCCTGTGCTGGTTCCTCCATCAAGAGCACCCGTCCTGGGACTTCCCGGGTGGTCCAGGGTTAGGACTTCACCTTCCAGCGCAGGTGGTGCGGGTTCAGTCCCTGGTGGAAGAGCAAAGGTCCCACATGCCTCCTGGCCGAAAAACCAAACAGAAGCAATATTGTAACAAATTTAGCAAAGACTTTTAAAATGGTCCACATCAAAAACATCTTAAAAAACCAAAAAAACAAAAAACGAATGCCTGTCCCTTCTTCCCTTCAACTCTTAACTGTTGCCACCCAGAACAAAGATTAGGGATGCATGGCCCTCTCTCCTCGTGCATTAGAACGCATCAGAGAAAGTTTCCAGGAAGTCGCAAGGCTATAGTCAAGGTTGAATTTAAAGCATGCATTGATGACTTCAGGAAGTGAGCTCATCAAAGACACTGGGGACTATGAGACATTGGTGTATCTTCAGAGATTGCATAATTCACTCAAATTCCCTGTCATAAATGATTGTCTCCTAATAGGGTGGCAAAAGCTATAATAGAAACCTAAAATGCTTCTAAGCCTGAGCTAAGGGGAAATATCTGGGCTCATTTAGTGTAAAGAGGGATGCATTTTACATCTCTGCCTTCTTACTCATTACATTACATCTTAGAAGTTCAACAACCTGAAAGTCAGATTTTTCTATCACATTAAGGACCTGTCAATGACTTATGGCTTTGCATTATTCAAGGGTTTGTTTAATCAGGATTTGCTCAATAAAAAAAGAAATGATGAAGCGGCTTTGACCTTTAAACTTTTCATGTCTGGTTTCGGATTTGGGTCTGCACTCATCTAAAAGGAAGATTTTGGCATTGAAAGCAACTGAATTGGAAGCTTTTCTTGCATAACGGTTATACATTGTTTTCCTCTGAGATGCCTGCGTATCTTCCTCCTGCGGTAATAAGTTCTCATCAGTGAGACCTGGATGAAGTGTCACTTTGTCCCTGAAGCCTGGTGGGGATGTGAAAGAAGTGAATTTCATTAGGCTGATTTCTGCTGTCAGCTTGGAACTCTGTAGTTTGGATTTGCTCTGGGACAATATCATTATGCTTTTATAAATGTTATAAATAATACTTTACTTATTTTTGTGAAATCTTGTGAAATATTTGATGAAAGGTTATCTTCATGAATGAGAGTTATCCAAAATTCTGCAAAGAAATCACTGTTCTTTTTACCCTTTTCAGACATGAGAACTTGAGGCTTATAAAGATCACTCACCCGCAAGCTAACCTCTGGCCACAGTAGCGAGGGGTCAAGGTGAAAACCACTGATGTAACACAAGTTCCTCATTTTTTCAACAGCAAGATGAAGGCTTGATTGAGAAAAATGGAGTTTCCAAAAATTACTCCATGACTTCAGATCAAAGAAGCATTAGAATGCCAACTGAAATGTTTTCCTTCTGGTACCATATTTAGAGATAATTCATAGGTAATTTAGGTCAGAAGCCTGTTTTTCTGATTCTGTTGCCATGAAGGCATGGTGTCTACATGGTGTGAAGTTCTGTTGGATCCCTGGTGGTAGAATTGATAGGATATGAGGGCTGGATGAGTGGGATGGGTCAGAGTGATGGAGGAGTTGACAGTGACTTGATTTTCACAATTCCAGCATTTCAGTCCATCTTTTTAGAAAATCTCTCTTTTTACTTTGCATAGACAAGCTTTCATCCACAAAATATTACCCAAGAAAACATGACTGGATATGTACCTAGCAGTTGTCACTGGGAATATCTTTTTAATATGAAATAGATGTGTCATGCTATGAAGAATCCATAACTTTGCTCAAGTCAAGATACATTACACCTGTCCCCATCTTCCCATCTCTAAGCCCCATTACCCTGTCATGGGAGATTAGACTCATCAGGCTGAAAATGGTCCTTCAGAAAATCTCTCAGGCTATTGCCTAATTCTCTGTTCTCTTCCGTGGTATCACATTTTTTTCTCAGTAAGCATTTCTTAACTATGTAAGAGACTATATATCTGGCTTACAACTAACATAGCTTCTAAAATAATTGAAAAATTAATTTGGAAAATATATGGAGTAAAATAGCTGAATTTCAATTAACTACTTGATGAAATAGACAATTTTCAATACGCTAATATTCATTTGCTCTTGACTACAAAGGGAAGATGTAAAATTTGTTGTATATAATTACTTAACAAGTATTTACTTGTGTTCTAATGATATTATAAGCTAGGAGCCCAAAACATCTAAACCTCTGGGAATATCAGGTTTCCAGTCTTCATTCCTGCTCAACTCCACTGAGAAACTCTGTCTTATATTCTCTGCCTCCACTTCAGCAGCTCCATCAATATTGGCTTTGGAAAATTCCCCTGTGCGTTGTTAGTTGCTCAGTCGTGTCCGACTCTTTGTGACCCCCTGGACTATAGCTTGTCAGGCTCTTCTGTCCATGAAATGCTCCAGGCAAGAACACAGGAGTGGGGTGCCATTCTCCAGGGGGTTGTCCTGACCCAGGGATGCAACCCAGGTCTCCCGCATTGCAGGCAGACTCTTTACCCTGAGTCACCAGGGACACCTCCCCTAAGGAACCTTTTGTTCTGTGACCGTGTACTACTGTCACTGGCTTGCCACCACATCTCAGAGGGTTGCCTGCAAGTGCCTGACACCATGCACGACGCTTCCCTTCTGATCTTGTAATCAACCCTGCCCATGTCCCCTCCTCCGGGCCAAGGTGCTTAACAGTTAAGCACCATAAACTGGATGACAGTCTGGGAAAGGAGGTCTGGGGTCTCTGAGAAGACAAGGCAGGAAGGCAACCTTCACTTGGCATCTCTGGGAAGCCCTCCCAGAGGAGAGGCAGCGTCCTGGAAAACAAGTAGGAGCAACCCAGGCGCACATAGTTAATGGCTAATGTTGGAAATCCAGGTCAGCAAGAAGGAGAAGTCAAGAGGAAGAGAAGACACAGAAGGAAGAGAAGGAGGAGGAAGAAGAGGAGAGTTATATTAATTGAAATCCCAGCACGTAGAGATAACCACTATATTTTCTTACTATCTGGCTACAGTCCAATGGGGTCTAAAAGAGTCAATCATGACTGAGCACACACAGATGCCCAACCATTCTATATGCAAATACAGGACAAATGTATACAATGCTATTGTGTAAACATAGATTGTATTTAATTCTCCCCCATGCAACTGGACATGACGCATCATATACATCCTGAAACCCAAGCAGAAATGTCTTCAGGTTCTTGAACAATTCTTGAGTAGTTCAGGTGACCCCAACCTGGCAACTGACTGACAGGGCAGGTTCTCAGGTGGCAGATACTCAGCAGCATAATTAGGATGCACCGTTAACTTTCTCAGTGATGTCTGATCGAGTAACTTCTTTCCAGAGCAGTTAAAATGCACACACACAAAGAAAGTTTGGTCACACATGCACACAGACACACAGGTGAATGAGAGCACGTGCAGGGCAGCTGCCTCTCCTGTCCTGGATTCTCAGATGCTGCTTGAGTGGGAGACATATTTCCCGGGTCGAATGGGAAAACCACTATAATCCTGACTCATCTGCGTGCTTCCTCGGGTTTTCAGTGACCTACAGCTGGTGAATAGTTTTCTCAGCACCACCTCAAAAGAGAAAGTCTGTGGGACTATTTGCTCTCCTCTTTAAAAGTTGTTAGAGTTTTGTAAAAGTAGAGTAGGTCTATGGAAGCAAGTTAAACACGACATCCTTCATTGGTTTGGGGACAGGCATATGTCTCACAAGTAAATGGAATGTAGAATCATCCCTGGAATTGCCCCAAATCCATGGATCTTGAGTATTTAAAGTAGGGCTTATGTGGCCACTGGAAGGATTAAGGTTTCACAAAAATGCTAAATACCTTCTGTTGGTGAGATGATCTTACTTGAGTTGGTTTGGGTTTTATTTTTCCCATCCCAGAGGCATTAGGGAAAACCATTAGAACAACATTTACTCTCCAGGCACATGGACCACGAGGGCCAGAGTGAGTGAGGGAAACTCCACCTGCTTTCTGATTTTCAGTGCAGTGGGACTGGTGGGCTTGGGGTGGAATAAACGTGAGTTCACACCCTGGTTCACAGCTTGCTGTCTGTGAGATCTGGAATAAGCCATGTCCTTTCTATGAAGGCGTTTCCTTCCTCTGTCCGACAGGATAAGAAAATAAAGCCTGATCCCAAAATCAACTCTCCACAATTAGTGCCAACGTCCTCATACGCCAATATCTCATGGCCCCAACACCTCTTCTTCCCGGTGCAGAAGCTTAAACTGCTCACAGTGGGTCTTGGAGTCCTGGGATGCACCTTCTGGCTCTTCCGCTGAATCGTCTGGGAATCTGCCAGGGACCGTTCCATGCCACAGCTGTCCCCCGCCCCGCTTCCCTCTCCTGCTCGGCCCTTGGCCACAGCCTCTCCTTATGCTCCTTGGCCGGGGACCTGACAGCCCTTTGACAGTGATTCGCTATGACACGGGCCTTGGCGGGAAGGGAGCCCAGCCAGGGAATGAGAGAGGAGGTACTGGCGCCTCCCCGCAGTCCTCCCTGGCTGGACTCGCCCGCCCATGGTCATGACCCCGGGACCCCTGGCGCTCCGTGGGCGCTGCAGTTTCCCACAGGAAGCCTGGTTCCTTCCTAGGGACATGCTTTGCTGTGTGATTTGTCTCCTCTCGATTATTTGAGTGCAAGTGAAAGTCGCTCAGTCGTGTCCGACTCTCAACCCCATGGACTATACATTCCATGGAATTCTCCAGGCCAGAAAACTGGAGTGGGTAACCTTTCCCTTCTCCAGGGGATCTTCCAACCCAGGGATTGAACCCAGGTCTCCCGCATTGCGGGTGGATTCTTTACCAGCTGAGCCACCAGGGAAGCCTGACCATGTGAGAAACAGATCCAACTCTGTGCAGCTGCCTCTCAGGTCCTCTCCCCCACTCAGCAGATGGCAGGTTTTTTACTCCCCGGCTCCATCAGCCAGCTCCCTACATTCCTCCCCGGGTCCCTCCTAACATGTCTTTGGCCCAACAGAAAGCAAGTTGTTGGTGACTAATATCCTGTGCATATAAAACATTTTTTTCTTTAAAAATTACTAATTTCAAATGTATGCTCAGTCGCGTCCGACTCTTTTTGACCCTATGGGCTGTAACCCACCAGACTCCTCTCTCCATGGGATTCTCCAGGCAAGGACAGAAAACTGGAGGGTTGCCATGCCCTCCTCCAGGGGATCTTCCCTACCCAGGGATCAAACCTGCACCTCTTATGCCTCCTACATTGACAGGCAGGTTCTTTACCACTAGCATGACCTGGGAAGCTATTCTTGAAGACTGAGCATTGGCTGAACTAGGCAACCTTGGAAGAAGGAATTGTTGTCATAGAAACATTCACTCGCAACATTCTGGTTCTTTAGCCTTGGGGAGAAAAGGGTCATTGCAGCTGTGACTTACCCTCTAAGAGTTGTAAAGACTTTCTGATAATTTGGGGGAAATATTTCTTTGATGCTACCTCAAAATTTTGAATGAGGACTAAGAGATTCAACTATCAAAAGCGAACTTCTTATTTTGAAGAATAACTTTAACCCCCCCAAAATTAAAAGAAATCTAATTGGTTCCTTGGGAGGCAGTGAGCTTTCTGCCACCTTTGATTTTTCAAATAGAAATGGGATGGGCACTATGTAACTCTTGGAGGAAAGCCTTTGTTCATGATTCATCTACGTTACCACCTTATAGCAATTCTCACAACTTGACCTCTTTAGAAACATTACGGAAGTGTGTAAATGATTCAGTCACTGAAGCCAGACAATCTGAATTCTCCTTGAATAAGCTCTAAAGATGGGTTATTTCAGGTGTACACCGTAGCTGTAGACAATGTCCTTGCCAAACCTCAAGGTGCTTGTCCGTAAAACAGAGCCTGCACAGGTACCCTTCTGGTCTGCTGACGTGCTGAAGCTGCTCTCACTCCCTGCTAACTTGGAACAGAACTCATCCTCATGGAAGTCCCTGAGATAACCCATCTGCACAGAGCCTCACTGAGCACAGCAGACTTTCCCGAGGTGTCAGGGTAGAGGAGGGTTTACAGGGCATCCTGCATACATAACAACTCACAGCAACGGGCAAATATCTCCCAACTCCCTTCTCACCTGTGCCTCCTCACAGGCTGGTGGGTCTTTGTTTTTCCTCATTCCTGTTCCTTCCTGCCCCCTCGAAGATACTTATTCCAGCTCCCCTTTCTCTCTAGATTCCAGCCCCACACCTACCTTCAAATCCCTCTGCTCTAACGCAGCTCCACTTCCATGGCTGCCTCAGACCATCGATGCTCTTCACCGAAGGGATGTACAGAGGACGCCCTCCTTGGACGGTTTTGTGCATGCATCCTCAGTCAGTCATGTCTGACTCTCTGGAGTCCGCTAGGCTCCTCTGTCCATGGATTCCCCAGGCAAGAATACTGGAGTGGGCTGTCATTTCCTTCTCCACAGGATCTTCTCAACCCAGGGATCAAACCTGCTTCTCCTGCGCTGGCAGGCAGGGTCTGTACCCCTGCGCCACCTGCAAAGCCCCTAGAAGGCTTTATACTGGGTTATTTTTGTGATTTCACTTCTACCTCAGAAAACTCTTAAAAATATTTCTCCTGAATAAACATATCGCCATCTTCATAAGAAAATTTTTCTTTCTTTTCTTGATTCAATGAGTTAATACTAAGATGCCTCAGCTGTCTTTTTCATAATGTGATTCATTATTATAATTGAATGCTGCAAAATGCACAGCACCCACTGTTCAGTGCTCCTTAGAGGAAAGAGATAAAAAAGGAGGATGACAATACATACAAATGCCAAAAGGGAATTTCAAGTCAACCAAGGTGCTCTGGACTGAATTATACCCCTTCCCTCATTAATTGCTGAATCCCTAACTCCCATTGGGATGGCATTTGGAAGTGGGGACTTTGGGAAGCCATTAGGCTTAGATGAGGGTGGGGCCCTTGGGATAGGATTAGTACCCTTATAAGAAGAGGAAGAAACACCTATGAGGACTTCTTGAGAAGGTGGCCATCTGCAAGCCGGGAAGAGAACTCAACCATGCTGGGTCCTTGATTTTAGACTTCCAACATCCAGAACTATGAGGAAAACATCTTGTTCACTGTAAATCAATTACACTTCAGTAATTTTTTTTAATGTCTGTCATTTAAGCCACCCAGTCTATTATATTAAAAACTGCTTGCTCCTTGGAAGAAATCTATGGCAAACATAGACAGCATATTAAAAAGCAGAGACATCACTTTGCTGACAAAGGTCTGTATAGTCAAAACTATGGTTCTTCCAGTAGTCATGTATGGCTGTGAGAGTTGGTTCATAAAGATGGCCAAGCCGAAAAACTGCTGCTTTTGAACTGTGGTGCTGGAGAAGACTCTTGAGAGTCCCTTGGATTGCAAGGAGATCCAACCAGTCAATCCTCAAGGAAATCAACCCTGAATATTCATTGGAAGGACTGACACTGAAGCTGAAGCTCCAATGCTGTGGGCACGATGCAAAGAGCCAACTCACTGGAAAAGACCCTGATGCTGGGAAAGATTGAGAGCAGGAAGAGAAGGGGATGACAGAGCATGAGATGGTTGGATGGCATCACCAACTCAACGGACATGAGTTTGAGTAAATTGCGAGAGATAGTGAAGGACAGGGAAGCCTGACATGCTGCAGTCCATGGGGGTCACAGAGAGACAGACACAATTTACCAACTGACCGTTCATTCAAAGGTTGAGGAACAACATCAACGGTATAATCCCATGTGTCTAGAAAGAAAAGCCTTGCCTGAAAAGGTCCAGAAGGAAGCACAGGAAGCTGTGCCGGGTGAGTGACAGGCGTGGCTGGCTCACGTCAGCCACCAGAGGAGGCACCACGGGACGGACATGGCTCACAGCTCTGGAAAGGGGTGGATCAGCCTGCATCTGTGCGTTTAATTTCCTGGCGAAAGGCATCTTTCTACTCATCACATTTTCAAACACACACATACAGACCAGGGAAATATTTATAGGGAGTTGTTGTTGTTGTTTAGTCGCTCAGTCACTCACTCTTTGTGACCCCATGAACTGCAGCACACCAGGCTTCCCTGTCCTTCACTATCTCCTTGAGTTTGCTCAAGCTCATGTCCATCGAGTCGATGATGCCATCCAACCAACTCATCTTCTGTCACCCCCTTCTCCTCCTGCTCTCAGTCTTGCCCAGCATCAGGGTCTCTTCCAGTGTAGGGAGAAGGCGTGCTACTCCAGGGGGCCGACCCCCATGCTGTCTCCACGTGGATTTGATTGTGAAGGTCTGCAGCTGCTCCCGGGCCTGATAATCAGATTATTCTGGCAGAAGGACATTTCATTGCTAATTAGCACAAGGAGATCTTCCAGGCTTCTCGAGTTGGGGCCTGGCAGATGATAAAAGGCCTGGGTCCTGAATGGTGCCCTTTGAGATGTTTAAATGGGTTTGGGAGAGAGCCTGTCACATCTGGTTGCTGTGATAATTAGATTATGAAACAGGGAGGGAGAGAAGGTGTCCAATATAATCTGCAGAGACTCTGCCAGAGCCTGGAGCAGGAAACTGGCCATGCAGTTGACCTCCAGAGGGCCACAGTTGATGTGGGCCCCAGGGCCGGAGCTGGGGGCACCAACTCAAGGAAGCTCTTTTTGGTGTCTAAGGGCTGTTGAGGACATCTTATTGAGTGACTTCCAAATATCAGACGCTTGGCATGTTTGTTTGAAAATATAGGTTTCCAGGCCCTGTCCCTGCAAAGTCTAGGTCACTGGACTTGGCTTTGATCCAGGGATGAGGCCTGTATTTTTTAAGTTCTTAAGTAAGGAGATCAGCCCTGGGTGTTCTTTGGAAGGAATGATGCTAAAGCTGAAACTCCAGTACTTTGGCCACCTCATGCGAAGAGTTGACTCATTGGAAAAGACTCTGATGCTGGGAGGGATTGGGGGCAGGAGGAGAAGGGGACAACAGAGGATGAGATGGCTGGATGGCATCACCGACTCGATGGATGTGAGTCTGAGTGAACTCCGGGAGTTGGTGATGGACAAGGAGGCCTGGCGTGCTGCGATTCATGGGGTTGCAAAGAGTCAGACACGACTGAGCAACTGAACTGAACTGAACTGAGTACTTTTTAATGTATACAGTTTAGTATTCCCTTGCCTAGTTCAGCACTGACATTTGGCAGACGGAAATGAGGAGACATCCTGGAGACAGTGGTGACAATGGAACCCACGTATGCTTCCTGGCAGGTGGCTGTTTGCCCAACTTGACAGATGAGGATACCGAAGGTCTGAGAGGACCAGGGACTTGTCCAGAGTCATCCAGCCAGTCAGCGATGAAATGAGACTCAGCAATGCCTCCCAGGGGGCCGCTGAAAGCACTTGGTCAGAGTCCACAGGCTTATCACCGTCTGGTCCCTGCAGGGTTGCTGAAGGTAGTCACTGGATCCCAGAGGGAGGGGGCGCTTCATGGGGAGCAGTGTCTAAGATGAGCTGTGGTTGCCAAGGACACTGCCAACCTGCAGAGATCTTGCTGGGAGAGGAAAAAGAAGGAAGACCCTGATCCTGCCACCTCCCTGACCTCAGATCTCTGCCAGGGCTCCCCTGTGAGCTTGGAGCAGACTGAGAAGAGTAGAGAGAGCAAGCAGGGAGGGCAGTAGTTAGAAAATTTATAGCACACAATTTGCAGGAGACATCGGAATGCAATAAAGTAGAATTTTACAGAGATAACCTTGAATTGCTCCAAGTTATTTATAAAGTCTGTAATTTGCAAACCTTGGCATGTTAACGGTTATTAGTCTCAGATTACTTGGGGCACATCTCTGCATCATTGGAGGTGCATCAAAGGAGCTTCACCATGTTTACCAGGATCATCAGAGAAGCGGAGAAAAGATCGTTTAACCGGAACATATACGACCTGCTGCGTGCCTGACAAACATTTCTACAATGTAAATATGCCAATTGGAAAGAGTATAATTATCTAAAAAGCATAATTCACTTGTAGGATCATCTTCATATATCCTGTTAGGTTCTCCACCCATTATAGGAAATGAGAGACATGACATATAACATATATTTACACAATCTGCAATTCAGCAACTCCAAGGGCTTGTTATTTACTGACCACAGAAGCACCTGAGAACAATCACAACACTTGTATTATCATCAAAACTACTGTTACCATAATGCACTTTATAGGATCTAGCCTGCCTTGTCTTTATTGAACGGATTGGATTAATGGGGCATGGTGTCCAACTACTCAGGAGGTTTCAATCTTATCATTCTTCCATTCTATGTCATTCACGAGGGAAAACTGTTCTTCAATTATATTTGCACCTCTGATGTGAAAAGGCGTTAGGCCAACACTCCTTCCAAGAATACCAAGAAGAGTTTAAAAATATTTCATTTCACATTGCAATTCTATGAATGTGTAATAAACCACCCAATATATTCATATGCACACACACATATTCCATGAGTGTATAAGGAACTACTCCAAAATTTAGAGGCTTAAAATAAACAAAGGAATTCATTTTCTCCAGCGCTTCAGCTGGGCACATGGCTCCAGCTGGGGGAGCTTGAAGAGGGCGGGAGGATTTATTCCCAGAAGGGTTCACTCCTGGGGCTGGCAAGTTAGTGCTGGTTGTTGCTGGAACCTCAGCCAGCCTGCACAGCCTCTCCAGATGGCTGGGTTAGCTTCTCACGGCACCCCAGCTCCTCCTAGGTTTGAAAAGGAAGCATCCCAAAGTCAGCGTCCCGGGGACCAAGCATCAGAATACATGGTTTTGTAAAAGTTAGCCTCAAGGCCAATCCAGAGCAGGAGTCAATGTGACAGAGGCTACAAAGAGCATGTGTTCCAGGAAGCACAATTCACTGGATGTGAGTGTGCATTTGTTGATTTACTGGCATAGATAATTTGTCAAGGAAGTTAGAATTTGGGGCCATAAATCATAGGGAAATTAAAACAAAATGAGGTGAATCCAAAATCAAATTGCATATTGCTTCTTTCATCTGAGTCATTTTTATGTAATTACAAGTGATAAAAATAGCCAAGACAATCTTGAAGAAGTAGAACAAACATGGAGAACTTTTACTACCAAACATTAAGATTTATATAAAGATAATAATTATGACAGTACACTAATAAATGCAGAAATGGGCGAATAAAGGAATGGAATACAATAAAAAGTTTCACTAAACACACACATACATGCAATCAAATAAATGAATTATTCTGGATAAATTGGATATCCATATTTTAAAATTCTGAATATTGATTCCTTCTATATAAAATTCATTCCAGATAGATTATAAATCTAAATATAAATTGTTATAAATTCTAAAAGGTAACTTAAAGAATGGCTTAATGCTATGATACAGGCATCTTAAAAAAAGATTTTTTTTTAAGCAGGAAAAACACTCATAAAGTATTAAGTATTTTTTAAAGATAACTTGTCTAGTATGTAATTAAGAATTTCTATTCATCAAAATACTCCAGTAAGAGAACTGTGCAAACCATGGATAGGAGGAGATGATTATATTTTATGAAGGATTCATACTCAGAATAAAGAAATCTTTTAAATCAGTAAGAAAAAGAAAGAAAATTGAATAAAAAATGAGCAAGAAATTGACTAATCAGTTTGCAAAATATTTTATCCAAAAGGCGAACAAGTATATGAAGTGTGTTCAACCTCTTTGCATGCTCAGTTATGTCTGACTCTTTGTGACCCCATAGACTGTAGCCACTAGGCTTCTCCAGCCATGGGAGTTTCCAGGCAAGAATAGGGAGTTGCCATTTCCTACTCCAGGGGATCTTCTGGGCCCAGGGATAGAACCCAAGTCTCCCGAATTGGCAGGCAGATTCTTTACAGCTGAGCCCCCTGGGAAGCCTTCAACCTTTTTATGCAAACTTAATGTGCAATGAGATCCCAGTAAATGCACTCTCACCTCCCAGAAGATAAGACAAAAATGACTGACAATACTAAATGCTGGTAGCTGACTGAGAATTTGTCAACTGCAATCTTCACAAACAGGAGGATAACCACAATTGCAGAGGTCCTCCCCAAGGAGTGCGGGGTCTCCAGCCTCCACACTGGGCTCCCAGCAAAGGGATCCTGAGCAAAGAAGATGAGCTCCTGGAACATTTGAAGGCCAGGGGGCTTTTGTATGATAGATCTGGTGGGCTGTAGGAAAAAGAATCTGCTCTTGAAGGGGCTACACAAAACCTCATGCACTCTGGGTCCCACAGAAAAGCAGTAGTTTGAAAGGACCCTGGGTCAGAGCCATCTACTCATCTTGTAGAGCCTTTTGGAGGGGAAGGGGGCAAATGGGGCTCCCCATTTTGGGAAGTATGTCCTACCCCAAGGACACTGATGCTGGCAATTGCTATTTCAGAGATCTCCCTCTAGCCTATGAGAGCCAGGAGCTTGAGCTGAGACAAGGAGTCTCAATATGGAAACTCACGGGATTGGATTAAAGAAACATTTAGAGATGACAAATTATCAAGCAACAGCGATTGGCTGGATATGAGAGGCTTAGAAGAGAAGACAGATAAGGGATGAGTTTGGAGATGAGATGATGAGTGTGAAGGGCCCTGGACAGACTCAGAAAAGCCTGAAACTCAGAGAACAAAGAGAAGTCCTGGAGAATCACAGAGAGGAGTTAGATCATCAGGGGTGTGGTACGTGACAGCTGCTATGAAATATCCTCCTGGTAGACTCTAACCTAAAGCTCCATTATAGCTTTAAGGTCAGCGGCCTTCACGAGTGATCTATTTGAAATGGCAACATACTTCTGCAAAAAGAAAAAAAATGGCTCAGTTTCAAAATATCTAGCAATGAGATTCAACACATGTACATTCTAAAGGAGAGGAAAGAACTCAGCAACTTAACAAGATTAAGGAAATGGAAGGTGTATTCACATCGAACACTGTCTCTAAGGTAAGAGTACATAGGGGAGGAAAAGTCATTTCCCTCCACCCTCCTAGGCTTTCGGCTGAGAACCCCATAAAAGGCACTAACAGGAGAAAAACCAATGTTTAGTAACGTGATTTCTCCTGTATACATGGGAGAGACCCAGGAAAAGTGAGTAACCTGTTGCAATGGCCCATCCACCACCTTCAATACTGTGCTTGGAACAGTGACCACGGCTTAGCAGTGATGAACACTAGTGGCTGTTAATGTTATTACGTGTAAGTCTCCCGTGTCCACAGGGTGGCATTTAGGACCTTTGTAAATACAGCCTCAGCCGGGCTCTCAACTTCCCCTTACGTGTCTCTGGCATCCACCACCGGCTCCTCTGCCCTGCTTGTTCCTGGGGTCACTGCGGCTGGGCCTCTGTCTGCCCAGGGCTGTCCTTGGCGCGTTGCCTGGCACTGTTCCCCTCTCCCGCCACACCATGCCTGACTTCTGTGCTTTCTCCTTGGAAACCTGCCTCTCCTGGCTCCTGGGAGGCTGTCCTCACCTGTCCCCCTCACGCTGGCCTAGGCTCGCCCGTCCTCCCCGTACTGAATGGCACTTCCTGTCTCACTCTCCTCTGTTCATTCGAACCCACCATTTACTCGTCTGTTCAGTCATCTCTCTGGGGGACTCTGATGACCCTCTGTTCAGTCATCTCTCTGGGGGACTCTGATGACCCTCTGGATACAGGCTCCTCCTCGTCACTGTCCACTCTCAGACCCAGGGTCTCCCTCCTCAGGTGGACAGGGCCCCAGGCGGGCCTGCCTGCTCCTGGGGGGAGCAGGCTGTTGCCTCCCCGCAAACCTGCTCTGTCTGGTCTTGGAGAATGGCCCACCCACCTCCCACCTGGCGTTCAGCCTCTCACCACCATCCTGTGAACCAGACCACAAATGTCTCTGTAATTACAGTGAAGATATTACTAATCGTTAACACTTAATCAATAGTTAAGCACTTGGCAGACATCACAGTAAGCACTTTGAGTGGATTAATTCATTCAGTAACAACGTATGAAGTGGATCCTATCACTCCTCCCATTTTGCACCTCCCATTTGGCCTGGAGGGGAAGCTGCTTGCCTGGCAGAAGGAGAGGAAGACCCTTCCTAACAGGCTACCCCCCTCTCCCCACCCACCCCATTTCATTGCCAGAACCTGCCCTGCAGCTGCTACAGCGAGCTTCCGAAAACAAGGTGTGGGGGGGCGGCTATTCTGTTTAGGAACTCCCCATCTTCTGCAGCTGCAAGCCCACCTGTGACCTGCCTACCGACTAGCCTCCAACCGATGCTCCGAGGCGGTCAAGCCCAGAAAGGCCGCGCGCGTTGCCTCCACGGGCTCCCATCACAGCCACACAGCGCCGAGGATGTCGACATATGGAAGCTCTTTGCTGCCCCCTGCCGGCCGCAAGGGAGCCCCGTGGGAGGAAACCTGCAAACCTCCGTAACCATCCCATCCGCGGGGTTTCAGCCCCAGGATTCTGGGGGATCTTACTTCGCACCGGGTTCCTGTAACATTCTCTAAAGATGAATCCCAGAATCCCCAGCTGAGGGACCCTAGCATCTGTAAAGTGCCTTGGCTGATTTTTTGTTGTTGTTGTTTCAAAAGTGCCTTTGCTGACTTTTATTATCAGGCAGGTTTAGAGAAATAACGTTCCAAACACATTTGAGATCCAGCCGAATGGGCTTCGCCTGTTAGCTCTGCCCCTCCCGCCCCCATCGCCAATCTGAGCATCTCGCTTAGGGTTTGCTCTGTGTGCAAACAGCCCCTGGTTCAGTGGGGGAAAAGAGATACCCACTCTTTGAAAAGTATAGTGTTGCACACACAGGGGTTCATATGTACATATTGAACGTTAGCTATTATTACTGTCCTCTGACACTCTTGGGTCCACAGGACGGGGGTGGGGGGTTGCTTAGATGATAGTGGAGAGTTTGACTCAACATTATAGAAAGGAATACAACTGGCTAAGGTTGAGTGGGGGGGGTCTGGTCCCTTTTGGATGGACAGCACAAGATTTCTTTGTTTTTTCTTTCTTCTCTCATCGTTGTCCTTCTTCCTCCTTTTCTATCTCCTTCTACGGAAGACCAGCCTCAGGTCCCAATTCAGGCTGAGGTCACATGGCAGAATGAGGCCAGGTTCCTTCCATCAAGAACCTTCCCATCACCTCACATGGAAGAGACGAGGAGGAGTCAGCATGTGATCCTCCATGGAGGACTCCCCACCTGCTGCGCCCGAGGAGGATCACCCTCTACCTCGGCCACAGTGAACACGCAGTTCCTGGGGTGAATGTGCTCCCCATCCCATGCCCTAAATCAGACCCAAACATCCAGAACAGACACTCATGCTTACAATACTGAACTTTACTTTTTCCCCTAGACTATGTTTAAGGTTGTTAAAGTAATCAGGTGCCCTCCTTTAGACTGGATTACAAAATTTTGAAAATAGGAGACTAGTCTTAAAAAAAAGTGAGTCAATTCATTATTCTAAGAGAAGACCAAATTGAGCATTTTTAGGGCAGACTAGACTTTGTTCTGGAAAATCTACTACATGGGGGTGCATTGTAGAGAATTTCTTATCCTCATGCCTTGGGAAAAAATTTTAATTCAGCAAAGTGACCCAAATGAGTTCTCTGAGACAAAATGAAAAAGGACATGTTCTGCTTAGTTATGGGAATTAATTGGATGTGGTAATTGGATGTGGAAGAATTCCTGCAGATTTTGTTGCTTCAGTTGGAGCAAAGTCACTTTTCTCGGCGTGGGTTAGACTGCCATAGGCCTGAACGTACTTTGTGTTCTTACAAGATTTCATGGCTTCTCACAAAATGAGCTGCGAGGTGAGACCTTGAGGCCCCAGAAAAAAAAATCAAACATGTTTAAGATTCACTGCATCGTGCTGGAGGAGGAATTTAGGTGAAGCAACCCAAAAGATCTGTGTGGTGCTTCTTTTGGCTGAGCACTGGAGCAGTGGGCCCGGTGGTACCTGTGGTCTGAAGTCAAGGCCCTTTACATTTTTCATCATGAGCTAGCCCTAACCTTGAATCGAACTCAACAAATAAGACGTGCCATAAACTCCAAGTCTCTTAACAGTAACTCAGAGCTTATACCCCCCGGCCAAAAACAACCTTTGCAGTTTTATTTCCCATCACAGCCATAATTGCTTCAAATTGTCCCAGTCAGGACCACAGCCCCTCACTGTCGTCTATTTCCAGTTGGCTCTGCTGGGAATGACTGTGCCACTACTTCTGTTTCTCTTGGATGTTTGAAGGTTATGTGAAACACACATCTCTGTGACGCTTTTTCAGACTTGTCCTGCTCTGTAGAATTGCAGGCCTCCTTGCGCCCCACCCCCACCCGCATGTCATGTCCTTCTGTAAGAGCAGATCACGTTTTGGAAAACAGGGCACAGTGAAGCAGGTGAGCAAAGTGGTTGGCAGATCCCACTGTGGAGCAAAAGTGCTAATGTTAAAATCTACATTTCACAACTGGCTGGGAATGTGATTTTGAGCCGTTTCCATAAACTAAATCTCAACTTACTCTGCACAAACATGCAGATAATTGTGGTAACTGTGCTAAGAGTTTTGAAGAAAATGCAGCAAAATATGTAAATATCTAACCAGAGTGCTTGGCACTGAAGCTATGCTCAATTCTTATCCACCATCATCTTCACCATCACATCACCATCGTCATCATCAAGATACCATCATTCCCAGCAGCAGCAACATCATCACCAGTAACATTATCGTTATTATCATCCTCACCATCCCCAGCATATCATAATTAACATCATCATCATCACCCTCATTGTTATCCTGTGATGGCCATCTTATCACCATTATCTCATCATCCCCATCATCCTTATTATCATCCCCATCACCAACATAATCATCAACACCATCATCATCACCGTCATGCCCATGATGGTCTTCATCTCACCATCTCCATCATCTCACCATCTCCATCATCTCATCCTCTCCACCCTCCTTGTTATCATCTTCATTAATACCATCATCATTATCATGATGCTCCTCATCCCTATCATCTTCATCACTGTCATCAGTATCAACATGACAGCTGTCATCATCTGTGCTCCCAGGTCTATCTAGTTCAGTTCTTAGCCTTAGCAACTCCTTGAGGTTGCCACCCAACAGTCACGTTAGTGAACTTGGAATTTGAGATGATGGTGGCCATGCACTCAATGCTTACCTCCTGAGGGACCTTTAGCCAGAACCACCCAGAGAAGCCCCTGCAGATTCCAGGCCCCTGGAAACCGTGAGATGATGCTTCCTTCTCTCTTTTCTTCAGAGATAAATGAGCCTGTAATTCCCTTATTGTCTGATACATGGAACCTATTTTGTATCTATTTTTTTTTAGTAAATATGCTTATTTTTAAATAAATATATTTTAATTAAATTTCAGTTATTATTAAATATTTATATGTTAATTTTTATCCTCTTAAAGACATTTGTACATTTTTAACTTCTCACCGAACACCCTTCTCCCATCACAGTAGTCAAATGTTTTTTTAATGTATTTTAAACCTAAATTATAGTATGAAGTCAAAGTGAAAGTGTTAGTTGCTCAGTGATGTCCAACTCTTCACGACCCCATGGACTATAGCATGCCAAGCTCCTCTGTCCATGGAAGTCTCCAGGCAAGAATACTGGAGTGGGTAGCCATTCCCTTCTCCAGGAGATCTTCCCAACCCAGGGATTGAACCCGGCTCTCCTGCATTGCAGGCAGATTCTAAGCCACCAGGGAAGCCCAAATTATAGTGTACAGCCTCCT
Source organism: Cephalophus harveyi (assembly GCA_006410635.1). Classification (NCBI taxonomy): domain Eukaryota; kingdom Metazoa; phylum Chordata; class Mammalia; order Artiodactyla; family Bovidae; genus Cephalophus; species Cephalophus harveyi. The sequence continues at coordinate 125,361 of SJYT01049985.1, read as the reverse complement.
AAATGTTCTCACTTAAAATCATTTTGCACTGTCCTATAGGAATAGCAAGTAGAATGGGCAGTTTTTGTTTACATTATTGATTTTGCTGGCCTCCTCTCTTCGCTTGGATGAACTTCGTTTATTTCTTGTTTGCTATTTAGTGAGCTGTTTTACTAAGGAGGTGATTTTGATCCAGCGTAGCTCATTCTACATATGTTTACAGTCTCTGTGCTCACCCTTACTAAAAAGTCAACAGAAGTGTCCTCATCCTTCTGTTTGCAGTCACGTGTTCCTATTAGTTACTTAGGGTCCTGACCTTATGGCCCAGCTCCCACCCCTTCTGCTGGGCTTCTCTCTTCCTTCTTAGTCCCCCATGTTCTTAAGGAAAAGTTAAACTCAGAAGATGCACTGGCGGCAGCTTCATTCGGCTTAATTCCCTGAGTGCTGCAGGAGTGTGCGTGGGAGTTGAACTTGTCTGTCAAAGATGTGTGTGGTGCCCCAGGTGGCACTGTCTCTGGCTCTGATTTCAGCCTCACCTGTAGAGACTTGTGAATAGCAACACACCTTGTAGTCTTTCTATGGCCTGCCTTGGTGCCTTCTTGAAGCCACCGGAGTTCACTCAGCACTTCTGTTCTGTACAAAAGTACTGTCGGGAAGTGTCTGTGCGTCTGGCTTCTCATCATTGATTTTTTTTTTTAAGTGTTCTTTATTGTGTGGATTTTCTCAGACTTAAGTCTTTTGTCACGTAGGCACTGCACTGACTCTCTTCTCCCCAGCCTGCAGCTTACCCATCAATTTACTTACAGATGTCATTTGATGAGCACATTGAAGCAACAATGTGTTGAAGCCCAGTTTTTCTCTTGATTTTTTTTTATAGGGTTGGTGCTTTTGTGTCCTCAGAAACCTTTGTCTATGTGAAAGTTGCATATGTATGACATGTGTTCTTTTGCAAGTTTTAATGGCTCTAAAGATTTTTGAATTTAGTCTATGATTCATTTAAAATGTATACTAAATAGTGTGTATATATGACTGAGGTAGAGATTTCATTTTTTTTTTAATATGGATACTTGATCGTTTAGCAAGTTGACCTTACGAAATTCACTTATCTGTTATATTCTTCTTTTTTTTTAGAGCCCTCAGATTTTTCTGTAGATATAACCATATCCTTGAGAATAAAGAGTTTGAATTCCTTCTTTGTAATGTTTGTTTTCTTCCCATTCCTTGCCCATTGCTCCAAGACGCCCAGTTCAAGGTTGGGTATGAAAGGTGAGGATGGGCATCTCTGCCTTACAGACAATGAGAGAAGTCAAGCATTCACTATTTTATGATTAAGTGTGATGGCAGCTGTGCGGTTTTGTAGATGCTTACTATATATTTCTTTTTTTATTATTTTACATTACAATACTGTATTGGTTTTGCCATACATCAACATGAATCTGTCACAGGTGTACACGGGTTCCCAATCCTGAACCCCCCTCCCACCTCCCTCCCCATATCATCTCTCTGGTTCATCCCAGTGCACCAGCCCCAAGCATATTCAGTTCAGTTCAGTCGCTCAGTCGTGTCTGACTCTTTGCGACCCCATGGACTGTAACCTACTAGGCTTCTCCATCCGTGGGATTCTCCAAGCAAGAATACTGGAGTGGATTGCCATTTCCTTCTCCAGGGAATCTTCCCGACCCAGGGATCGAACCCAGGTCTCCAGCATTAGAGGCAGACGCTTTAACCTCTGAACCACCAGGGAAGCTCAAGCATATTGTAACCTGCATCAAACCTAGACTGGCAATTCGTTTCTTATATGATATTATACATGTTTCAATGCCATTCTCCCAAATCATCCCACCCTCTCCCTCTCCCACAGAGTCCAAAAGACTGTTCTATATATCTGTGTCTCTTTTGCTGTCTCACAGGGTTATCGTTATCATCTTTCTAAATTCCATATATATGTGTTAGTATACTGTATTGGTGTTTTTCTTTCCGGCTTACTTCACTCTGTATAATAGGCTCCAGTTTTATCCACCTCATTAGAACTGATTCAAATGTATTCTTTTTAATGGCTGAGTAATACTCCACTGTGTATATGTACCACAGCTTTCTTATCCATTCATCTGCTGATGGGACATCTAGGTTGTTTCCATGTCCTGGCTATTATAAACAGTGTTGTGATGAACACTGGGGTACACGTGTCTCTTTCAATTCTGGTTTCCTTAGTGTGTATGCCCAGCAGTGGGATTGCTGGGTCATAAGGCAGTTCTATTTCCAGGTTTTTAAGGAATCTCCACTGTTCTCCATAGTGGCTGTATGAGTTTGCATTCCCACCAGCAGTGTAAGAGGGTTACCTTTTCTCCACACCCTCTCCAGCATTTATTGCTTGTAGACTTTTGGATCGCAGCCATTCTGACTGGTGTGAAATGGTACCTCATTGTGGTCTTGATTTGCATTTCTCTGATAATGAGTGATGTTGAGCATCTTTTCATGTGTTTGTTAGCCATCCGTATGTCTTCTTTGGAGAAATGTCTGTTTAGTTCTTTGGCCCATTTTTTGATTGGGTCGTTTATTTTTCTGGAATTGAGCTGCATGAGTTGCTTGTATATTTTTGAGATTAGTTGTTTGTCAGTTGCTTCATTTGCTATTGTTTTCTCCCATTCAGAAGGCTGTCTTTTTACCTTGCTTATAGTTTCCTTTGTTGTGCAGAAGCTTTTAATTTTAATTAGATCCCATTTGTTTATTTTTGCTTTTATTTCCAGTATTCTGGGAGGTGGATCATAGAGGATCCTGCTGTGATTTATGTCAGAAAGTGTTTTGCCTATGTTCTCCTCTAGGAGTTTTATAGTTTCTGGTCTTACGTTTAGATCTTTAATCCATTTTGAGTTTATTTTTGTGTGTGGTGTTAGAAAGTGATCTAGTTTCATTCTTCTACAAGTGGTTGACCAGTTTTCCCAGCACCACTTGTTAAAGAGATTGTCTTTACTCCATTGTATATTCTTGCCTCCTTTGTCAAAGATAAGGTGTCCATAGGTGTGTGGATTTATCTCTGGGCTTTCTATTTTGTTCCATTGATCTATATTTCTGTCTTTGTGCCAGTACCATACTGTCTTGATGACTGTGGCTTTGTAGTAGAGCCTGAAGTCAGGCAAGTTGATTCCTCCAGTTCCATTCTTCTTTCTCAAGATTGCTTTGGCTATTCAAGGTTTTTTGTATTTCCATACAAATTGTGAAATTATTTGTTCTAGCTCTGTGAAAGATACCATTGGTAGCTTGATAGGGTTTGCATTGAATCTGTAGATTGCTTTGGGTAGTATACTCATTTTCACTATATTGATTCTTCTTATTGATGCTGATTATCATCATGAATAGTTATTAAAATATAAAATAGTTTTTATTCCTTCATTAAAATGGTCAGATGATTTTTCTTATCGATACTTTTTTTTAATTGAGGTATAATTGATTAATAATCTAGTGAATTACCATGGATTGTTTCTCAAATACTGAAAACACCCCAACAGTCCTGAGATAAACTTCATTTGGTCATATTTTAGATACTTCTAGATTCATTTTCAGAGAAGGCAATGGCACCCCACTCCAGTACTCTTGCCTGGAAAATCCCATGGATGGAGGAGCCTGATAGGCTGCAGTCCATGGGGTCACGCAGAGTTGGACATGACTGAAGTGACTTAGCAGCAGCAACAGATTCATTTTACCAACATTTTATTTATTATTTTTTTTAATTTTATTTTACTTTATTTTACTTTACAATACCGTATTGGTTTTGCCATACATTGACATGAATCCACCATGGGTGTATTTTTGCATACATATTCCATTCCTTTCTTCCTGATTTTGTACTCTATATTTCACTTACAGATTTTACAGACTCCACAATACTGTGTTATTTTTGCTTTCTACAGTCATTATGTTTTAATGAAAAATGTACAGAATAAGATTTTTCATATATTTATGTACATATTTATAGTGTCTGATATCCTATTTTTCCTGTAGATCTGAATTTCCATCAAGTGTCTTTTCTATACCTTTTCCACTGTATTTTCTTCACATATTTTTCACAGTTGTGTTGAAGCCCCCATCTGCTAATTCCAACCTCTGAACTACCTATGGGTCTGCTTCGATACGACATTGTGCCACCTGATTTGGTTTGGTTTGCTTCTTTATATGGGGTGTGGGGGGCTTCCTAGGCAGCTCAGTGGTAAGGAATCCACCTGGCAATGTAGGGGACATGGATTCAACTCTTGGGTCAGGAAGATCCTGTGGAGAAGGAAATGGTAACCCAGGGGGCCACAAGGAAATGGTCCAGGGGGCTGTAAGGAGTCAGACATGACTGGGTGACTGTGAACAGAAGTCTGGGTTTGTCATGCTGGACTTGAGTCATCAGTAGGAACATGAGTTGGTAGACCAAAACAGATCCTTAGAGGTCAGCAAGACAACCCCCCTCACATTTTAGAGTATAGAAAATTGACTCAGAGAGAACCAGTCCAAGTTTACCCAGGAATTAGCTAAGGGTCAGAACTCCAACTCACCATCTATGTATCTCTTTGCTTTTGAAGCACCTGCCTCCCGGAGCCTAGGTTCCCTCATTATTAAACTAAGGGAGTTGGACTAGGTTAATAGCCGGTCCCTTCCAGCAACATAATTCTATTTTTTCCCTTAATTGTGCCTGTGAAAGCTTTCAAGGGTGTCAAGGACATGATCCATGTTACATCATCGGAGGACCTTTTCTATTTATGCTTAAAGGTTTGTCAGACCATGCCTAGATCACAATTCCAGGAAAAAAATAATAGCTTCATGGAAAAAAGTAATAAAAAACAAAAACAAAACATTTTTTTTTAAAAAATTGATTCTCACCAAATCCAAATGTGTTCTTGTGAAATATTTATTAGGCATAGTCAAGTATAATAAAAACACTATAATTTCCTCCTCCTTCCATCCCAGATATAACCGCTATAAAGAGTTTGATATATGATTCTCACAATACTAGGGGCTTACATTATATCTATGCTTTATTCCTTCTGCATATGCTCACTGATGTCCTTCTGTGTGCTGGAATACTCTGCTAGATCCCAGGGTAAGGCAACAAGACAGAGTCTCTCCTCTCATGGACTTTATATTCCAATGATGAAGGCAGACAGGAAGTAAGCAAGTGAATCAACAGCAGCATCCCACAAGGTAGAGAAGGGGGCAGTTCCTCGGAAGAGGGCTGCTCTGGAGAGGGTGATCAGAGCGCGTCTGTCTCCGAAATTGAGATCTAATGATACAGAAGAGTCAGACGTTATAAAGCGTGGGGTAAGAGTAAGCTGATGAGAAAAAGCAAAGGCCCTGAGAAAGATCAAGCTAAGTGCATTCAGCCCCCAAGCAGAGTGGCTGGAGTGTGGAGGGCAGGGAAGAACAGAGTGAGGCGCAGGGCAGCTGGGGTCCAGGTCACGCAGGGCCTCAGCCAGTGAATTAGGTGTGGTCTAAGTGCAGCACAAAGAGAAGGGGGCAGTGTTAAGGGAAAACCTGAGTCTAATTCATAACTTAAACGGTGATTAAATATAGACTCACACATAACACATGCTTATACTAAAATAGACACATATCTATTCACACATCCATTTCATTGCAGAGACAATTCCTTCTTGCTTGAGAAAGACAGGCTCTTTCTTTGTATGCCCTCGGACACACCTTTCAGTCCGTGTCTCTCAGACACCTTCGCTTGTCAGCATCTAGAGGTCATACGTGGCTCTTTTCAACAGCGTTTCTCTGTTTTTAAACCCCTTTGCAGAGAGACGTTCCTTTGTATGAAACGACCATGTGTGTATAAGTTCTATTTGCTTACTTCAGTTATTAACGACTCACCTATTCAGTTATTCAGCACACGTTGTTTGAGCCTCCACAGTGCCTAAAACTCTAGATATTCACAAGAATATGAATGAGTGGAGGGTCCTTGCTCTCAAGAAGCAACGTTTGGGGAAAGGGTGCACAGTGTATGACCACGTCCTGTCGCGTTTCACGAGGTCTGAAGGGAAGACCACACAGAGTAACAGGAGCACAGGTTGGGAGGAGTCCAGTCTCGGGATGCTGGGGGTCAGGGGAGCCCTGCAGAGTGGCTGGCTCCCAGGAGGCTCTGAGACGTCGGCAGGAATGTGCAGCAGACAGAGGCAGCAAGGGGAAAGCACGGGGCAGGATGCAGCCCCACGTGTGAAAGGTACTGTCATTAACACTTGAGGAGACTTCACAGGGAGGAGAAAAAAGGACCTGCGCTGGTAGTAAGGACACCTGGGCTCCAACTTGCTTTTTCCTCTAATCCCCATGTCTTCACCGCTCAGCCCTTCCCTTCTCTGTGCCTCAGCCTCTGCATCTCACAGGGGCACTCTGGCTTTCACATCCTGTGGCCTTAAGTAAAAATATGACATAAGCAAGAGCAGTTGGGGGAGGGGGGAGCAGAATCTGTTTCAATTGCTCCTGAGCTCTGAAATGCTGCCAAGTCTTTTTCCCAGCAGACAATACTGAAACAATTAATGGAATGAAAAATACTGATCTCACAGAGGGCATTTTCAGCAAACTAAGGGGAATCATTAAATAATACAGTAGTTAAAGTTTCAAAGTAGCAAGGAGGTAGTTTGGTCCCATGCCGTTGATAATTTGATAATCCTCAACAGCGCCACCTAGTGGTCATCCAGCTTGGGCTTTAAGGTGTCCCTGGTGCTGCTGTTGCTAAGTCACTTGAGTTGTGTCCGACTCTGTGAGACCCCATAGATGGCAGCCCACCAGGCTCCCCTGTCCCTGGCAGCTCAGTGGTGAAGAATTCGCCTGCAATGCAAGAGATGCCAGCAATGGAGGACCTGGAGGTTTGATCTCCGAGTGGGGAGGACTCCCTGGAGAAGGAAATGGCAGCCCACTCCAGTGTTCTTGCCTGGAGAATCCCATGGACAGAGGAGCCTGGCCGGCTACAGTCCATGGGGTCACAAAAGAGACACGACTTAGAGACTAAACAACAGCAGTGGAGGAAGCCCACCCTCTGCAGGATTTGCTCTAGGTGCCTGCTGCACCCATAACTTCTGCCGAGCCCTTCTCAGGCTGTAGCCCTGAGCTGGGGTGTTCGTGATCTTTACAAAGTGACTCCCTACAGTCTGAGTCGAAGCAGCAGGGCAGACCGGGGCAGGGCCCTTCCTTGGGGACATCAAGCTCCAGCCTGGTTGAAGAATTCAAACAAGGGAGATGGAAACTGGCTGAAATGGGTTCCTTCTTTGAAGAATTTGAAATGGGGACGTAAACAGACAACTGATGGGAAGAGCAGAGAGACAGACGTTCACCATGCAGGACACCGTGTTTGCCCTTCCATTATCCAACCCACTTTGCCACTGGGATTGGAAGTGAGTTTGCAACTCTTTCCTAAGATGCAGGGGCACTTAACCGGAAAGATTAATTCTCCCCTCTTCACTGTGTTGATCAGCATAGGCCAAGAGATCCCTGATTTCTCTCCCAGCCACAGGGAGTGCCTTATGAACTCAGGATTTTACAGGCAATTCTGAGAAACGGGCTCCTTATCTGTGGTTTAAAAATGCAAAACTTGGAACTTGATGACTGCCATTGTCTCCACCTATGAGAAAAACCAATATGAGAAGAAAGCAGACGCGTAGAGATAAGCAGAATAAAGGAAGCTGCAGAGAAACAGGGAGAAGGCAATGGCACCCCACTCCAGTACTCTTGCCTGGAAAATCCCATGGATGGAGGAGTCTGGAAGGCTGCAGTCCATGGGGTCGCTGAGGGTCGGACACGGCTGAGCGACTTCACTTTCACTTTTCACTTTCTTGCATTGGAGAAGGAAATGGCAACCCACTCCAGTGTTCTTGCCTGGAGAATCCCAGGGACGGGGGAGCCTGGTGGGCTGCCGTCTGTGGGGTCGCACAGAGTCGGACACGACTGAAGCGACTTAGCAGCAGCAGCAGCAGCAGAGAAACAGAGGTGGTGCTGTTCCACTGGTCCTAAAGCCGCTCTCTTTTATTGTCTAGGCCAGTTTAGTTTGGAATTTCTGTTACTTATTAAAAATGTATCCCCAAAACAAAAAAGAAAATAAAAAGTGTGTCCTCTCTAAGACGCTGAGGCAGGGTGCATGTACCATCAGGATCCTGCACCCCAAGGTCCCCCTGCGTGGGAGCGTGATTATCTGGACCAGACTTTAGTGCTAACTCAGATCTTGATCATTGCAGACCCAGGAACCTGCTTGTATTCCAGCTTTCAAGCTGTATCTTTCCTGGTTACCTTACTTCACAACATATATTTGACTATATCTACCATCCTTGCGTGTGTGTGTGCTTAGTCACTCACTCAAGTCCAACTCTTTGCAATACCATGGACGATAATCCACAGGCTTCTCTGTCTGTGCAGTTTCCCAGGCAAGAATACTAGCGTGGGCTGCCCTTTCCTCCCCCAGGGGTTCTTCCTGACCCAGGGATTGAACCCAGGTCTCTTGCACTGCAGGCAGATTCTTTACTGTCTGAGCCACCAGGGAAGACCATCTCCCATCCTTACTTCTGCTTAAAATCTTTTATTTGGGTTTTCAGTGATTTGAGGATGCAGAGCCAAATCTCTCCTCTGGCCCATAGGGCCCTGCGTGGTCTGGCACAGAAGCTCACTCTTGGGTCTTCTTGACTGAAGTCACCTCCTTCTCAAAGCTCAGGGCTCTGGTCCACCTGAAGCAGACACCCCCCTCTCCCTAAGACAGCCCCTCCCCCGTCTCCAGCTCCTGGTGTGTTGGATGATTCTGCCAGTGGGTGTGTTTGGGGAGCCCTGTGAGTACAGACCCCAAATCTGCTTCTGCTCACCGTTGCCTTCAGTCTCCAGCAAAGAGGAATTAATAGGTATGGGAATGAATTCCTACCACTAACAGAAAGTGTCAGTTCTCACTAAGGCGAATCTCTGCAGTTAATCCCTTCCAGCAAGTCAGAACATGATATAGAACTTCTTGAACCACCAAATCAGGTGTCATGATGTCCCCAGGAGTCTCATACTATCAGAGTGGGGGGAAGGCACACCTCTTCAGTGGATACAAGCAGGATCAGCTGCTTAGTGATGCCTTGAGAATTGCCAAGGCATGGAGTTACTGCTGTTGTTTCCACTGGATTGAGGAAAAGACTGCGGCTGACACACTCCTCTAGAGTCTAAGAAATATGTCTAATTGACTTCAGGGGTGGTGTGGGGGTGGCTTTTATAAAATTCATTGCCAAACCCTTGAAATGTATGTATATTTGAAGTGACAAAGTGTGCCATGCTTCCCAGGCAGCTCCTACCCCCCGCCTGGATGGATGGAGGTCACGCTGAGCCGCGCGGGTTGCCGCAGTGGTACCAGCACTGAACCGTGCAGTCAGGACTGAGTTTTAACTCCAGCCTCACCACTTGGGAGCATGGATTGTCACACTTTAAGCATGCATTAGAAGCTGACCTGTCCTCTTCTCTCATCTTTTGTAGATGCTGATTTGGATGGCTGGCCGGCTTAGCATTCGGTTAGCACTCTTCCCCGTGGCTCAGATGGTAAAGAATCCATCTGCAATGCAGGAGAGCCGGGTTCAATCCCTGGGTTGAGAAGACCCCCTGGAGAAGGAAATGGCAACCCACTCCAGCATCTTGCCTGGAGAATCCCATGAACAGAGGAGCCTGGCGGGCTACAGTCCATGGAGTCGCAAAGAGTCGGACACGGCTGAGCGGCTAACACACACAGATACTTCCCAGATCACGGTGGAAGGTGTCCCTTCATGCGAGATTAGAGCTCAGGCTCTGGATTCAGACTAGTTTGGAGCCCTGACTCTACCCTGTGCTTGGGTTAGCGATCTGAGGCATCATTAAACTCTCAGCTCTTTCCTGGTCTATAACGAGGGGTAGGGGGCATGGAATCTGCTGTAGGCCTCAACAAAAAGCAATTAGCAAGACACCCTTCAGTACAGAGCAAGTGTTGAATATATCTGCCCCAGTGCTTTTCCCAGTGAAGTCAAAATCCAGCTCCAGGTCTTGTTACCCAGCTCAGAATTCCACATCCTACACCACGAAGAGGGGCCTGCCTGGGAGACCCACAGGAGGCAACAGCCAAAGGCAGAGGAGCCATGTGCATTTCTGACATTGAAAGTCTTGCCAACCAGAGGAGAGGGCCCTGGGATCTGCTGCCTGTGCTTCTCCATGGGCTGGAGGGAGCCCTGGGGTGGGGCCAGGCCCCATTCGGTGGGTTCCGTGTCTCCATGGACTGGAGGAAGCCTCAGAGGTGGGGCCAGGCCCCATTCAGTGGGTTCCGTGTCTCCATGGACTGGAGGAAGCCTCAGAGGTGGGACCAGGCCCCATTCAGGGGGCTCCAGGTATCTTCAAGGCAAGCAGCCCAAGACCCGTTTCCTCTCCCTGAAGCTCAGTGGACACCCCGTTGGCTTCTCAGTGTAAATGAGGATGGGCGATGGTATCGTTTAGCTCCCATGATGCTGTCAGAGGCATAAAGAGCAAGACATTTTGTGAGATGGAGAACAGGTTCTTTGCTGAACTGAAACCTAAGCTGCTGAAGCTCAGAGATGGAAAGGATCTTAGAGAGAATTTTGTGCTTTCTTGAGGCCAGAGAGGGAAAGGAACTTTTCTGCACAGTGAGTTGGAGGAATGACAGGAAGACAATGCTCATCCTGGCCCTGAGTTCAGTTATTTTCCATTATTCCACACCATTTTTGCTTACTCCCTCGGATAAATCATACTGCAGCTCTTTGTGAGAATTAAATGTTGGGGAAAACTGCAGAAGACCTGCAGTTAGGAGACCCCAGCCACTCTGACTGTGTGGCTTGCAGGGGGCAGCAGGGGCGCTGGGGGAGTCAGCAGGGCTGGTCCCCACCCTGCCTCTGCCCACCTCCCCCTACCCTCCTGCCGCCACCCTGAGACTTTGGGGAAGTCACTCAGCCTTTCTGCATCCTCATCTCTAGGTTGACGGGCATGGATGACATTCTGAGGCATCCATCGATTCTGAAATACCTGTGGTCCAATTCCCCCAAGTGATCAGGGACCAAGACAACTGGCTTTCTTCCAAACAGCCCATCCTGGACATAGCAGTAAACACTTAAGTGAGATTTGAGGATAAATTAACAAAGGACTGAAAGGAGCTTTTTTTTTTTTTTTTTTAAAGCTGCACCAAGTGAAAGAAGCCAGCCACAAAGAACACTTAGCGTTTGCTTCCATTTGTATGAAATGTCTAGGAAAGGAAAATCCACAGACAGAAAGTAGAGGAGTGGTTGTCAGAGTGATTATGCTCAGAGCAGCATGACATCTGAAAGGACTTCCACGTGTGCCATCTGATCGAAGCTGTAGGAGGATGGTGCATGGAAGGATAATCACCGATGTTTTATCCCCACAGAACTGGGATCCAGAGTCGAGAAGTGGCTTGAACGGTGACCCGCACACCTCGACAGGGGCAGAAGGGGCAGAGGGACTGCTCGGTGCTCCTCTCTGGCTCTCCACAGCCCCTACCCACACCCCCTAGACCCAGAGCACTGATTAACGCTATTAATAAGAGCAACAAACCCTGGACAGATGCAGGAGGTGGTGTCTGCCCTTTCCTCGCAGGGTTCTACGCCGTCTCCAACACTGCTCACTCAGCACCCCCAGAGACTCTTAACCCACCAGTCACTCTTCGCCCCCCTCCCCAGCGCCTTCACCCTGCAGCCCCTCGGTTTTTCTGTTTCCGGCCCGCTGGCGACCGGTGCTCTCAGCCCCCAGACGGGCCAGCTTACCCTACGACCCGCCTAAGGATATCTCCCTCCCTTGGGGACCCTTCCTGGGCTGTGTCGGGCTCTCTCTTGAGATTCTCCCCTCTCACGATCTCTGGTGGCACCTCTGCACGTGCTTCCTGAATTTCAACGGCTGCAGGGCCCAGGCCCACGTCAAACTCAAATTCATCAGTATCTCCTCCGCTGGACCATCTCTCGGCCCCCGCCCTGGAGGGTGCAGAAACCTCATGTGCAGAGAAAGGGACCGGCTGTATTCCTCAGTCCCGCTCGCCAGCATCCGCATCCAACGGTTCAGGCTCATTCTCGCCTCTCTCCCCCGCCTCCTCCCCTTCTTCTCTCCCTCTGTCTGCATCTCTCACCGTGTCTGGGTCCTCCTCTGCTCCTTCCTGTTATGCCCCTTGTCTCCCAGTGAATAACTGCTGTGTGTTTTGCTGTCATTCCCTGGAGACGTGGGTATCTTTGGGAAATGTGTCAAGTTGTCTTCTGCGAACGCATTTCGAATGTGTATTAATGATCTCTTGCTGACATTTCACTCAGCACTTTTAAGATGTAGCCTGTCTTAAAAGTGGGGTGTTCCTCTGGTCTGCCACTTCTGACTGCTCCGTGTCCACAGTGCATTCACACAGCTCGCCTGTCTGTTCTGCCATTGATGAGCGACTGGGCACCTTCTGACACCTGCTACCGCAAATGGATAGCTGGCCACATGCCTTCTTATTTCTGCGGATTCTGCCAGCCTTTCCACCCTGAGAGGCCACCAGAGTCCCTTTCCCCACACCCCCTCCCACAGGCCCCATCGTACCCCCTTCCCGTTGTCAGGATAAAAAGTTGTACCTTTCTTTCCATTAGCATTTTTAAATTACTGAGTCTCCCTGTTTTCACTAAACATGTTAGTAATTTTGACTTCCCCATCTGTCAGTAGCCCTATTTATAGCCTCAGCTCATATTTGTACTCCGCTTAGTGTCTTTTATATTTTATTTCAGGAATTTTACCTTTTATTACTGATATTAATCATGTGTCTGTTTCTGAAGTTGGGGAAAAAATCTTTTCCTGGCCTGTCATTAATTTAACTTTTTTTTTGAATGGGGATTGTTATTGTTCATGTTGCAAGAACCTTTCTTGCTCCCTTGAGGCTGGGGCTTCCTGTGGCACCTGTCCTGTCGCTCTGCTTCCTAGCTGACCACCCCAACGTGTCCTGTCTCAGCTCAGCACTGCCCGCCTGTCCTCCCCGATGGCCCCTCTCCCGCGCCAGCCCACCAGCACTCCCGCCAGCCATGCGGTCTCCTCTCCCGGCACCATCGCTGCCCCGGCGTGTTGCCCACCGGCTCTCACCTACATGGTCCACAGGACCGCTCTCCCTGCCCCGCACCCCACCACACCCCACTCCAGGCTCCCAGCTGCTCCAGTGTAGTAGTGCTAGTCGCTCAGTTGTGTGCAGCTCTGTGTGACCCTGTGGACTGTAGCCCTCCAGGCTCCTCTGTCCATGGGATTCTCCAGGCAAGAATACTGGAGTGGGTTGTCACGCCCTCCTCCAGGGGATCGTCCCAACCCAGGGATCAAACCTGGGTATCCTGCATTGCAGGCAGATTCTTTACTGTCTGAGCCACCAGGGAAGCCCCCCCAACTGCTTTAGTGCAATTAAAACAACCCCAAGTTTATTATCACTGCTACTACGACTCGTGGTGCTATGACCTCTGCTGGTCTGGGGCCGACTGGACTCAGTTAAAGGCTCTCACTGGGCGGCAGCCACCCCATTGCAGCCGGACGTGGCTGAGTGGAGTCTGTCTGGAGGCCCCCTCGCTCCTGTATCTGCTGGCTGGGGTTGGGTATCGGCCACAGCACCTGCCTGTGGACTTTCCGTGTAGCCTGGGCTTCCTCAAGGCACGGTGGCTGAGCTCCAAGAATGAATGGCTCCAGAAAGAGTTAGGGAGAAACTATTTTCTTCCACAAAAGTCACACGGGTCACTTCTGCCTCACTGTTGTGGCCCAGGCAGTCACCGAGGTCCACCTGGTTTCCAGGGGAGGGGACGGACACTCCTCCTGCCTGGGGAGCCGTGGGTCACGTGGTCCAGGGAGCACATGGACTTTTGTTATGACCCACATTTGGAAACTATAAGCTGCCTCACCAGGAATGGTTAACTTCTCTGAGCCTTGGCTTCCCCGTCTGTAAAATATGGACACCAGCATAGATGTCACAGGAAGGCTGGCTGAGAGGTTCTTCTCCAATGAAACCTGACTTCTGTTAGTAAATATTGAGCATCTGCTGAGTGAAAGCAGAAATGGATTGAACACGCCTGAGGTTCGTGATCTTAACAAGCCCACAATCACTATTAGCTTCAAGTTCCCTGTAGAAAATGACAACATGCAATGTTCAAAGTCGGCATCACCGTTTGGGAGTGGGCCTTTGTGAAAAACATCAGAGCAGGAACTTGCCTGCCTGGGTACTTCTCCCCGAGACACCACTGCTCCCTGTCTTCCCTGTTTTCACCCTTGTTCTGAGCTGCTTTCAACCAGATCTGGGCATATTTCCAGCAATGAACACCCTTAACTGTTTTGTCTTCAAATATTTCATTTTGGAAGAAATCCATGTTTAATTAAATAAACAGCCTGGTCTGGGGTAAGGAAAAGACAGAATATTCCCATTTTTACTACAAGAAGCCTTATGTATCTCTCTTCTTTTTATCTGATTATGCCTCTCATATTCACAAATTTCCACCCATTAATGTCACTATACAACATGTACAAATTTTATGAAATACAAGGCTTAATTTTTTTATCCCCTTCCCCTTTCCCCTCTGGTAACCATAAGTGTGTTTTCTATGCCTCTGGGTCCATTTCTCTTTTATATAGAAGTTCATTTGTATCACCAGGGGGTTGAAAAGAGTTGGACATGACTTGGCAACTGAACAACAAAAACAAATCATTTTCTTTAGATTCCATATGTAAATGATATCACACGATATTTGTCTTCCTCTATCTGACTTACTAAGTGAAGTAAATCACTAATTTAGTACGTGACATATTAGTATGATAATCTTCAGGTCCATCATGTTGCTGCAAATGACATTAGTTCATTCTTTTTAATGGCCGAGTAATATTCCAACGAATATATATGTACCACATCTTCTTTAACCATTCATCTGTCGATGGACATTTAGATTGCTTCTATGTGTTGGCTATTGTAATTACTGCTGCTATAAACAGTATGTAGTGTGAAGTTCAAGGGAGTTTGGACTTTGGGGTCAGGATAGAAGTGCAGTTTACAGGGATGGAATTTACTTGTTGGCTTTAGACATATCACCTTGCCCACTGTGCCTCATTTTTCTTATCTGGGATGATCAGTTCGTTGTTTTTGTGCTTAAAATATCAAAATCTATTCCATGAAATATCAGCTCCATGATGCTAATAGATATTCCACATATAAACTGATACGTTATCAAACATGATTCAACATTTCTAAGAACAAACTATTCTTTTAAATTTTATGACTCCTAAAGGGATCTTTCTAGTGACTATTCTAAATCTCCAAGGAAGTGCCAGAATATTCAGTTTTTCAATACCTCTCTGACACACTGGAACCATTTCCACAGAAAACCCTAGTGCTGTATGAACACTCCTGGTGCAATGATGGTGTAAGACAGAATACACATTCCAAAATTCTACCTATTATCACTACTACTATTATTGATAACATAACTAATATTCAGTTATTAATTATTACTTAGCAGCAACAATAATAATGCAAGAGGCCCAAATCTGAAGAAATCCAAGTTACAGTTCAAAAATTCTGAGTTTTCCAAACAAAATTTTGCCTGTTGGATTTTCCTTGGTGCATCTCCTCTGAATTCTACTGGTTGTAGAATAGATAACTTGAAAACAGACAAATCCCTCTTCCCCTTGCTAATTAGCAAGTTGGATTGTTGAGAAGGGACTGCTCCATCATAGCAGAGGTGATGCCATTGCTTTTAATTAACCATACAGGGACTTGAATTGATTCAAAAAGAAAGGAAAGTTCTGAACATGCCCACTCACCTGGGTTAAGGACCAAAGAAGTCAAAGAAATAACAGCTGTGGGCATGTGTTTCCTATTGAGCTCCTTACATGACAACACGTTTATACATACAATCCATGGGGCTGCAATGAGTCAGACACGACTGAGCTCCATCACCACCACCATGACTTTGAATATTTATAACTGTCTGTGTTTTCATAACATGGGGCTAAAGACAGCATGGCCAGAGAAAGTGGTACACTCACGTAATTCTGCAGTGCCAGCTTTTTGTCTAGTGCCTTCCTGGATTATGCTATTAATTCCTTGGAAAGTGTGAATCACAGTAGTTGCTAGGTGATGAGTGATTTTCCATTATTCACGAATGCATTCTTGTATATAAACAACAGCCTCTGTGTGCCAGCATCTGCTTTATTCACTGAGACAGAGGCCCCCACCCCCTGCACTCTGGTTCTAGCCCTCCAGCATCCCTAGATCTCCAGGATGAATGGAAAACCAGAAAGCACCCAGGCCTTGGGGTCTTTCCTGCCTGCCTTGGGGTCTTTCTTGCCTCTGGGTCCTGTCTAGACTCTTCCCTGTGTGGGAGTCTGGGCAAGATTCACCACCATTCCTCTTCTCTTTCCTAAGATGAGCTAGACACCTTCCTATTCCAAGACTGGAAGCCCAATCCATGGCTTCGGGTTAAGGGAAAAATGAAACCCTTGGATTAGAGGGAGAATACAGGAATATTTACGTTGTCACTGGCCCTAGCTATCTTTTATAACTACTCAGCAGACATTTACTGAGCACTTAGTTACTAGACCGTGAGCTGGACACTGGAGAAATAGAGCTCATGATCAAATTGGGGAGAAAAACATACGCCCATAAAATAACGCAGTGTGCGGTGTTCAGTCCTGATGTGGACATGTTACCAAAGAGATTACAAAAGGCAGGGTGGTCGCAGCAGGCCTCACAGAAGTCATTGCTCTGAAGCAGAGTTCTGAAGTTTGAATGTGTGTTTGGCAGTTGAGTAGGGATGGGAACTCTGAGTAGAGAGAACAGCACATGAAAAAGTGCTGTGAGACTCAATATAGAAAAGGAAACACACACACACATATATAGTAACTATATATAGTAACATCAATCTACAGGCAATCCAGAAAGCCAACTCAAGGGCTTCCCAGGTAACTCAGTGGTAAAGAATCCGCCTGCAATGCAGAAGATATGGGTTCAGTCCCTGGGTTGGGGAAGATCCCCTGCAGAAGGAAATGGCAACTGACTCTGGTATTCTTGCCTCGGAAATCCCATGCACAGAGAAGCCTGGCAGGCTATAGTCCATGGGGTCACAAAAGAGTCAGACACAACTGAGCAACAACAACAACAAAAAGGAAACCAACCCATGACCTGCAGTAGGTCAAACTACTATCTTGAGCAAACAACTCAGGAAGCCAAACAATAACCCCTGTAACAATCAGCCCCACATGGCCAGGTCTTGTTTAATAACTGACAGCTTCCCTAATTTTTGCCCCCATTTCCAGCTTACAGCCCAATGGAATAAAACAATGGTCACCCCTAAACTGTCACATAGGACACCCCACTGGAGGTAGTTAGTCCACTTCCAGCTTCTCCAGGCCAACAGCCTCCGATCAGGGGACATCTGAACTTTTGTGTTTCCTCCACTATAAAGCTTTCCCACTCCTCTGCCTTGATTCTCTGCCAAATGTAAGAGATGGTGGTTGACTTCCTTGCTAAAGCAAGTTCAAAGTAAATAGCCTTTGCTTATTTTCATTTGGGAAATCTTCTTTTAATGTCACAGCACAGAAGCATGAAACCATATGTTTTGTGTAAAGAACTGAAAATGTGTATTTACTGTAGGTGGTTTTTTGTGTGTGTTTCTGTGAATGTTAATATGCATTGGTTGAGGGGAGGATGATGGCAGATGGGTTTGGAAAACAGGCAAGACCAAAGCCACTTAGACTTTTGTATAATGTATTAGTTAACCATTGCTGTAGAATAATATTACCACAATGTCAGGTGCTTCAAGCAACACACATGTGCCATCTCCATTCACGTGGGTCAGGAGTCCAGGCACCCTTAGCTTCAGCCAAAGTCTCCTTTGGGACTGGATTGAGGCTGGTCTGGGGAAGGTTCTGCTCCTGGCCCACATGGCTGCTGGCAGCATGCAGTTTCTTGTGGACTGTTGGTCTGAGGACCTCAGTTTCTTCCTAGTTATTGGCTGGAGGTCACTGGAGGAGGCAAGGTAATGGTCCCCCAAAGATGTCCATGACTTCATAACCAAAATCTTGAATATATGCCCTTACATGGACAAAGAGACTTTGCACAAGTGATGATAGCTAAGGACCTTGAGATGGAGATGGGGGTATTATCCTGGAGTACCCAGGTGGGCCCAGTTTCATCACATGGATCTTTAGTACCAGGGAACATCTCCTAGTTATAGCCAGAGAGAATCGTGAGAACACAAAAGAGACGAGACTGTGGCTGGACTTGAAGATGGAGGAAGAGGCTCATGAGCCGAGGAGAGCAGGTGCCTCCAGGATCTGGAAAAGGCAAAGGACAGATTCTCCCCCAGAACTCCTGGGAGGAACCCAGCTCCTGATCTGTACACTGCACAAAGTTCCCCCCAGCCTGAGCCTGTGGCCACTGAAATCCTGCCTGTGCTCTGCTCACTAAGCAACAGCCTGTTAAGGGGTGTCCACCCATTGTGGGTCATCTGTCCAATCTGTCCAGCTGAAGATGGTGCCACTTCCTGAATATCTCTAGAAGGAGCATCCCTGTGGACTTTGCCCACAGGTACCAGACAGCAAGTCCTCTGTTTTCACAAATGCCTCCACAAAGTTACTGTTACCCACTCCCTGGGAATGAAGCTTAGATATAAATGACATTTTGCTCTTGAGTCCAAGGGATCTAGGCTCTAATTTTAGAGCCCAAGCTCACTCCTGCTTCACGCCATTGAGCCCCTATGCTTCCCCAGATGGTCACGCTCCCTCCCTGCCAAGTCTATGCCCGTGTTTCCTCTTCCCCGGCTGTCTACTGAAGCCACCAAAATAGCCACTCAGCTGTGACCTCAGAGCTGAGAACCAGGCAGGCAGCCCCTGGCCTCAGGCAGGCCTTGCACCTTCCTGCTGAACCCAAACACTTCACAGAATATCCACATTAGACAAGGCCACTATGCCCATGACAGATCTAGACAAACAAGATTGTTGGGCAATCATGAACAAGAACTTTGTCGAAACGACAAAAATGTGTACACGTCCCCCATCCTTGTTATCAGAGAAACTGCTGCTTTTTTTGAGAATCACAGCTGTAGCTGTCACCCTCCTGGCCCCTGAGAGCTGAAGGAGCCTTGCCTCGATTTATCTCTGTATTTGTTTTAAAAGCACCTGGGATTTGCCAGAGATGTTTGCAGCTGGACTTTAAGAGGTATGTGGTGGTCAACTGCCCTGAACTGACTCTGACTTGACCACAGGAAGAAGCCTGCACAGAAGAGATCTGGAAGTGTCTGAAAGCACCCAGAACAAAGCTTTCCCCACCTCCTCCCGCCCTGTGTCACCGCAAAGCCCATGAACGATTCCAGGGAATAAAAACTTAGTCTTGGTGATAAAATAAAGTCTAATTTTTTCTTTTCCTTTGTTCTTGGTCCAGTTTCACTGGCTCACAGGGGGCCACGCGCAGAGGCCTTGCACCCAGTGCTCTAGTCCAGAGTTCCTGATGAAAGATAGCTGCACCCACACTTCAGCTCTTAGGCCGTGTGTAGGATGCTGCGCAGGACACCACCTTAACCAAGATGGTGGCGGCGGCGGGCCTTGTGCAGAGGTGCCGCACACGACGATCAGGCCAAGATGGCGGCGGCGGCGGGCCGTGTGCAGAGGTGCCGCACACGACGATCAGGCCAAGATGGCGGCAGCGGCGGGCCGTGTGCAGAGGTGCCGCACACGACGATCAGGCCAGGATGGCGGCGGCGGCGGGCCGTGTGCAGAGGTGCCGCACACGACGATCAGGCCAAGATGGCGGCAGCGGCGGGCCGTGTGCAGAGGTGCCGCATGCGACAATCAGGCCAGGATGGTGGCAGCGGCGGGCCGTGTGCAGAGACGCCACACCTGGGCCTGCAATCTGGGACATCAGGATTCTACTCACCCTCCAGGGCCCAGTTCAAATGGCACCTACTCCATGGAGTCTTCTCTGGAATTCGCCTTAAGAAGGAGTCACTTCTTCCGATTTCCTGAGGAAGAAAGCTAATCCTTATGGGAAAATGAAGACGTGGAAATGAATGAAGACCAACTCCCTGGTATGGAGACACTTCTAAAAGCTCACCTTGATCTTGCCCTTCTGTTCCCTCTCTTGCCCCAGGTAAAATAATAAAAATGCAAAAATACCACTTTGTTTTGGGGGTTTGCCCCTTTAAGAAGCAGCTGGTAAACAGTAAACCTCATTACACAACACACATTCCAATTAGAAGCTGAAGGCCCAGGAAGGGAAGGATGGGTCCGCCCTCTGCCATTGTGAACAAAAATCTCTCTACTTACTCTTTCTAGCCCTGCAAATGGACTTGTGGGTTGGTATTCAAAAGGAAAAAAAATAAAGTCAGTTTAAATTTGCAGTGATTTATGTCTTGCCAGGTAAGTTATTTAAAATTGCTCAAGAGTAACACTAGGGCAAGTAATTATAAAATCAGAAAGGTTATAGCTATATATCTATAGATACACATCTATATGACAGTATCTCCTTATAGACAACAAATACCGATATAACAGAAAATTCAAGAAATTTGTTGTAACCAGATCTGGTGTTTATACTTAAATTAATTATAGTAATTATAATTACTTCTATCACTTTCCAGATGGATGCTATCAGTCAGGCTTTTTGAACCTAAATGCTGTCATCCTGTAGAGTGGTGGTGGTTTAGTCACCAAGTCATGTCTGACTCTTGTGGCCCCATAGACTGTAGCCCCCAGGCTCCTGCATCCATGGGATTTTCCAGGCAAGAATACTGGAGTGGGTTGCCGTTTCCTTCTTCAGGGGATCTTCCTGACCTGGGGATTGAACCCAGGTCTCCTGCATTGCAGGCAGATTCTTACCCACTAAGCTTTTAGGACAATTTCAGGATACAGTTTTATGCAAGCAGTGAGTTCCTTTCCTTCCCTCTCCCTCTGACAACAGCATGTATTTTCCCTCCTGGCTGAGCATCGCCAGCATTTGCTGGTCTATCCCAAGACTGCTCTCTCAACCTTCCAACTCCAAAGAGTTAAACTCTATCAAAGTGAAAGTGTTAGTCATTCAGCCATGTCCAACTCTTTGTGACCCCATGAACTGTAGCCCACCAGGCTCCTCTGTCTATGAACTTCTCCAGGCAAGAATACCGGACTGGGTTGCCATTCCCTTCCCCAGGAGATCTTCCCAACCCAGGGATGGAAATCGGGTCTCCTGCATTGCAGGCAGATTCTAAACTCTACCAAGGCCTTTCTCAAATATTTTTTCTGTTCATGTGTGCACATCACTGCTCCGTGCTGGAACGTCTTCTCCGGTCACGAGCCTTACAGACGGTCCCCATCTTCCCAGACCTGGATCAGAGCTCATCCCTGCCCTGGAGCAGCCCTCAGCCCCCGCTGCTCTGGGCCCAGGGAGCCTGGCCAGCAGTCACAGAGCTTTGACGTCGGGTCATCCTCTGCCCTCTGGGTTGGCGAAGGCAGAGATGTAAACAGATTACAGTGAACTGCGACAGTGCTCTGAATGGAGATGAAAAGGAGTCTTTCTGCCTGTGGTTAATGAAGGGACCGCTGAGCCTCGGGTCCATTGAAAGGGGGAGGGGGGTGCTGTTTATAGGAAAATGGAATCTGAGATGCCTGTACGGTGGCTGGTGCTCACCAGGAGCAGACAGACCACCTGGAGGGCACCGGGAGGAGCATTGTGTCAGCTTGGTCCAAGACCCACAGCAAGCGAGTGCCGCCAGTGCTGCAGTGTGACCCGGGCAGGCAGTGCCCGGCACCCCTGAGCTTGGTGCTGGAAAAGATGACAGGATTTGGTCATATCATCTGAATGCAGCCCCCGAGGAGGGTGCGGTCACTGTGGCTCCCCTTTCTCCCCCTCCCTCAGCCTTCTTGCTCCTGCTCTGCGTGGACTGAGACAGGGCAGGAGGTCCCGAGAGCCAGCTAGACAGGCAAGCAGCCCCACTGGACCCGGGGAGCAGGCCGATCTGACCAGCTCTCCGCTCCCACCAGGCCAGACCTTAGCCACGCTCTGGAATTGACTTAAAAACTTGGCTGGAAGAACATCACCCAGGCTTATGCAATGGCCGGCACATGGCTTGGATGTCAGGGAGGGGGGAGGCAGCATTGTAGCTGGAGTTTTCGAGAAAAATGCTTATATTGAGGACAGTACTAAGAGCCATCAGCACACGGCCAGCTCCAGGCCAGGCTCCCGGGCACCAGCGCCTCCACGCCTCTCTCCAGACACAGCTGCGAGCTGCCTTTCACTCACCCTATTTTACAGATGACAGCATCACCAATATTTGTGAGTCATTTATACTCCACGGAGGGCTTCCCAGGTGGCTCAGTGGTAAAGAATCTGCCTGCCGAGATGCGGGTTTGATTCCTGGGTCAGGAAGATCTGCTGGAGGAGGAAACGATAATCCACTCCAGGATTCCTGCCTGGAAAAGCCCATGGACAGAGGAGCTTGGTGGGCTACAGTCGGGTCCCAGAGTCGGACATGGCTGAGTAACTGAGCATGCAAGCATTCACCTCTGTGGGTACTGACTAAACACCAGAAGGCACTGCCTCATTTAATAAAATAACCTCTCGAGGAAAATGCTATTAAGATCCCTACTTCACAGACAAACAAACCGAGGCTAGAGGGCTCTCAGTATTTACACACAATCACACATCATGAGCTGATGTTAAGCTTGCATAGAAGTCAGCCCCAAATACCATCTGGGGGTCTAGCAGGGAGGGTGGAGGCAGGGATCCTGAAGGGCAAGGGGGCAGGATGGGGAGGGAAAACCTTTCTGTGCAGCAGCTTTAGCCAGGATCTGGTCTGAGTACAGGCTGAGCGTCCGAGGGGCCGCTGCACCTTTCCTGATGTCCTTGAGCAAACCAGCTCATCTGTTAGGCCTCCCATTTCCAAGGCGGCAACAGTAGCATCTGCTCTGGTTATGACAGTGAATTCCATTCCAAAGTCCAGCACTACGGTGTGATCAGACCTTGGAAACAGTATGCTAAGTAGAAGAAACCAGCCACAAAGGGTGACACACTCAGCGAGGACTTTATGTGAAATTTCCACTGTAGGCAAAGCTGTGGAGACAGAGAGGCCATTATTGGTCATAGGGACCAGACGGGGGGATGGGGAGTGACTGCTGATGGGCATGGGGTTTCTTTGAGGATGATGATACTGTTCTGGAATTAGGGATGATATCGTACAACCCTGTTAATATATGAAAACCCCTAAAGTACACAGCTTAAAATGGTAAATTTTATGTGTCAGCCACAAATGGGCGCTTGCCAGGGGTGTTTGCCATTTACCTCTACAAGGATTAAATCACGTGCTGTTGCAGCTGAAGGAGTTCAGCGTGGAGATCAGGAATGGGGCACTCATGTGCTCCTCGAAAACTGGCAGGACAGGTCTCCAGATAGATATTCTCAGGAGCTGATTTTATGAGCCCAATTTTTGTATCTCCTTATATCTCTGCTAAGTCGCTTCAGTCGTGTCCGACTCTGTGCAATCCCATAGACGGAAGCCCACCAGGCTCCCCTGTCCCTGGGATTCTCCAGGCAAGAACACTGGAGTGGGTTGCCATTTCCTAGTCACCGTGGCTCCCCTTTCTCCCCCTTCCTCAGCCTTCTTGCTCCTGCTCTGCGTGGACTGAGACAGGGCAGGAGGTCCCGAGAGCCAGCTAGACAGGCAGGCAGCCCCCACTGGTCCCAGGGAGCAGGCCGATCTGACCAGCTCTCTGCTCCCACTGGGCCAGATCTTAGCCACTCTCTGGAATTGACTTGAAAACTTGGCTGGAAGAGCATCACCCAGGCTTATGCAATGGCCGGCACATGGCTTGGATGTCAGGGAAGGGGGAGGCAGCATTGTAGCTGGAGTTTTCGAGAAAAATGCTTATATTAAGGACAGTACTAAGAGCCATCAGCACACGGCCAGCTCCAGGCCAGGCTCCCGGGCACCACCGCCTCCACGCCTCTCTCCAGACACAGCTGCAAGCTGCCTTTCACTCACCCCATTTTACAGATGACAGCATCACCAATATTTGTGAATCATCTACACTCCACAGAGGGCTTCCCAGGTGGCTCAGTGGTAAAGAATCTGCCTGCTAATGCAGGAGATGTGGGTTTGATTCCTGGGTCAGGAAGATCTGCTGGATCTTCTATCAGACTCCTCTGTCCTTGGGATTTTCCAGGCAAGAGTACTGGAGTGGGGTGCCATTGCCTTCTCCACCTTTATATCTAAAGAAGCACTAAAATTCTTCATGGTGTCAACTGTTTCTTGTGACTAGCTTCCCAAGACCTGCAGAAATGTTGCAATGTATGGCAAAACCACTACAACATTGTAAAGTAACTAGCCTCCAATTAAAATAAATATATTAATTTAAAACAAAAATACGGGCTCAATTGCATGTACTCCCCCTTGACCAAAATCACTTGTGTACTATCCTTCTCCCTGCCTCTTTGGAGCAGGTGCTCAGAGCTATCTGAGGTGCTTGCTAACCGTCTCCTGGGCTGCGGTCCTCATTTTGCCCCAAACCAAATTTAACTCACAGCTCTCACTGTGCATTTTTTTAAGTCAACATATGGTATATGGATCATATCTCAATTAAAAAGATCAATTTCTTTTGACATTCAGGCTGCGCATTGGGCTCCAGACGTTTATGTGTTTTAATTTTTTTGGTCTGCCCTGGATCTGAGAAGGAAGGATAAAGGAGGTCAGGCTCTGGCACATTAAATCCGGATTTGTGTCAGCATTTTCCCACACGTTAAATCGTTAAAACTTGGCCTCAGATCTCTGAGCCTGTATAGTGGTTCTAATTTTATCTGCAGGAATAAAATTCACCCATCAGAGGGGTGAATTTAGCAGAGGGTGAGGTGAAGAAGCAGCACTTGGCAGCCTTAATAAAACGGGCAGGTGTCAGGGGAACTGCCCGTGGCTGTCATTAACAGGAAAGCCCCGACAGCGCTATAGTCACGCTGACCCGCCAGTGTGCAGAGGGTGCTGGATTCCCCGGACCTGTGCTCACTCCACACTGCTTCTCACTAAGTGTGTGGATCAACTCTGTGAGGCAGGAGCTGTTCTCATCTTTTCCTTCTGAACAAGGCTCAGAGGTTCCATGACTTAGCTAAGGTCGCAGGCCCACCTGGCACCTACAGGAATGTGTAGCGACAGTGTGCTTGGAGGCTCCCGACTTCAAACCTAGGTGGGCATCGTGGAGAGTGTACACAGTTGGGACAGACAAGGCTCTGTGGGTAAAACCACAGAGGAGCCGCCCTCTCCACTGAGACGCATCATTTTCTGGGAGCTCAAGGTGCCCCAGAAGGGAGACGCTGCCAAAGAAAGAACTGAGCTCCCTGTTCCTGGAGGCATTCAAGCCGAGGCCCCCCAGAAAGGGAGGTTGAGGAGCAGACTCTCGAGGAATGGGTGTAGGTTGACGCAGATGACCCCCAAAGCCCCCCATCATTCCTGCATCCAGGGATCCCAAGACAATACACAGACGTCTGGGGGTGTCTGAGCCTCCAGCGTCTTGCATATCTCAGCAGGCCCCATCTTCTGTCCAAGTGAAGACTGCGGTTGGTCCACTGGTTATGTTGGCAGAGCAGCTGTTTTCATAGCTTCCTTTTAGAAAATACAAGAATTACAAAGTCCGTTATGACAAAGGGACACCCTTTCTTAAGGAAATCAGAAACCCTGCTTCACAATGAAACCCCAAGCAGAGGACTGGATGGTGAATTTACAGATCGTTCTCTGTGGCTGCGAGCATTGGCCTCCTTTGATTGGGAGCTGGTTGTGTGTATACTGATAGGGTCTACAGCGGGGCTCACTGTTAAGACGGTTCATTATGTTGACCTCACAAACAAAGAACGAAATCCGTGACCCTTCAGACTGACCAAATTGCCCAAAAGACATTCTTTTTTCACTGGCACCTACCTTCTCAAAGCTATGAGACCTCCAGATTCCAGACCTCTGGCTACGTGATCACAGGACTCAACTGCAGGCTGAAGATTAAGCATCCCTTCAGAGAATTTTTCATTAGTGGGTATAAAGAAAGACTCCATCAGAAAGGGAGGACGCTGGTTCTCCTCAAGTCGCCCTCTCATTTCCCTCTAATAAATTTCCCTTTTCTTGCCTGACTGCCCAGCTCACTGTCTTCTCCCCTGCTCTCATCTTCCATATGCATGCTCTGAATTTTCCCCAGAGGCTGGACAGACAATTAAACTGTAAGGGTATCTCTATGCACCAAACCTACACCAGCAGATCCTGGGAACCAGCGTTTTGGGGAAGCAGCCAAATCCACAGTAGATGCCCTGGGACAGGAGAGGGGACACAGCGTGGCCAGCCTGTGCCCAAAGGAAGAAAAAGGGGGGAAGCACCCGGCCTCCCCTCCTCCTGCTGCCCTCCAGGCTGGCTCCTGGGGACTTGGTGCCCGCCCCCACTGCTAAGTCAGGAACAAAGCTGTCTGGGGAGTGCAGGTCCCCGCCTTGCACGTGAGGGTGTGCCATCAGATCAGGCGGATGCGCGAGCACACAGACCCCAAGACCACAGCCGTGCCCACTCTCACACGTGTACTCCCCACAATCTCTCGGGAAAGGGCCCACAGCCCCCGCTTCACACACGAGGAAACTGAGGCTCAGAGCCGAATGAGTCACTCATTCAACTCCCGAAGCTGGGCAGCGTCACAGCGGAATTCCAGCCCGGGGCTCTTTCCAACACAGCCGTTGGCCCCCAAATGGCAGGGTCGTGTGTGGCTCACGTTGTTATCCCTCCTGGGACCACAGCATCCAGCCTATGTGTGACATCTGGGTCACGACAGTGTGGGGAGCAAAGGCTGCCGGTGGCCTGGGATTTCGCGATGATAGCACTGTGACAGCCCGGTGGCTTCTGGACCTGGAGTGTGGATTTGGAGCCGAGGCTCGAGGGACACAGAACCGCAGAGTCAGAGGCCTCGGGCCTGTGAGGCTGCTCCAGGTCAGCTCGGATCGTCCTCACGGTCCCCGCCAGGCACTCATCTCCGCCACGCGATACAGCAGGGGTGCTTCAAAGCAGCTGCTGTAAGCTCCATCGTACAGAAGGGCCAGGCGCCGCCTGAGGGTGCGGAGACAGCCGGGGCGCGGTGGCGCGGAGTGCACTAGCTGCGGCAAGCGGCGACACGCCCTTCCTCCTGGGGGCGGGCGCCCGGTGGGGGCGTGCGTGCTCAGTGCCGCTTCCCGAGAAGCTAGGCAGGCGGTGCGCATGTGCGCCCAGTCGCTTCAGTTGAGTCCGACGCTTCGAGACCCCATGGACTGTGGCCCGCCAGGCTCCTCTGTCCATGCGATTCTCCAGGCAAGAAGACTGGAGTGGGGTTGCCATGCCCGCCTCCAGGGGAGCTTCCTGACCCGGGGATCGAACCTGCGTCTCCTGAGCCTCCAGCATTGCAGGTGGGTTCTTTATCACCCGCCGGCCAGTCCTGGCTGTCATCCACCGGCCCTGCCAGCAGGGGGCGATGTGCCTTTTGTTTACGTATTTGCTTTCTGCCCACCTGAGCCCCTCCCAGGGCAGCTTTATGAGGGGGCATTCGTGAAAGGCCTTCTCCAGCCCTGACCTTCCCTTTCTAAGAAGGCGGAAAAATCAGAGACGCCGAGAGCCGCCCTCAAACCAAGGGAGTGCGGGGAGGCAGCCAGGGCAGGGGCATGGGGAACGCTGCAGGGGGCAGTGTTGGGGGGGGTGTGTGTGCACGCATACTCGCACACAGGCGGGGGTCAGGGACGCGACGTGCAGGGGACTCTGGAGAGCGTGTGTCTGTGCCCCGCACCCTTTGGGGATCTGCATTCTGAGCCCCTGGGCTCCCGAAGCGGAGGGGACTCACCTGGGGATGGGGGGGAAGGCTGGGAAGGCAACTCAGCTGAAAGTGGTTTAGCTGATGCTGTGAGCTTTCCACCCGAGAGGGAGACAGACCGAGAGAGAGATGGACAGAGAGAGACAGAGGTATAGAGACAGAAAGAGAGACGCAGAGAGAGGGGTCGGACACAGATGGACAGAGACACAGAGAGAGACGGGGAGGGACAGAAAGACAAAGAGATACAGAGAGACAAACACAGACAAAGGCGCAGAGAGCTGGAGAGAGAGATGGATCGAGACAGACAGAAATACAGAGGCAGGAAGACTCTGAGAGGGAGCACTCCCTGGGAGCGAGACGGTGTCGCCTGGAGCTCGCCCCTGGGTTCAGCTGGCCGTCAAGCGGCGATCACTGGTCTCTGGGCTTGGCCCAGGGAACACCTGGCTCTTTGCTTGCTGCCAGCTTCCAGATTTTGGACACGTTCTCCTTGTGTGGCTCAAGCTCAGAAGGCAGCCTGGGCTCAGCATGCGGGCGGCCCTGGCATCCAGGAGGGACCGGGTCGGGAGAGAAAGCCCAGGAGGACCGGGCAGGCGGGCAGGAGGAAGGACCCGCGTGGCGGGGCCTCGGCCGCCAGCTCTCCCGCCTCGGCCCACTACCCCAGGATGGGGTGCCGGCTCCACGTCAGCCCACAGCCCGCCTCACCCGGTCAGTCCTCGGGATACTCAGGCAGCCCAGGCATAGCTATCACCCTCCCCTCCCCCGCCCCGACTGTACAGGGGATGAAACGAAGTGGAGAGGCTAATGCTGTGCCCAAGGAGGCACAATTTCTAACTAGCAGAGCTGCCAGGACGAGGCACTCCCTTGATCGCCGAGAGGGCTTGGAGTCTCAGGACGCTGAGATGCTGGCCTCAGCAGGATGCTGGCCTTGGCACGGTCCTGCCTCCGCTCGTCCCCCGCCCCGAGGCCCACCTCCCTCCCAGTGCAGCTCTGCTTCCCCTCAGGCTGCCGAGGGGGTCCTGGGGGAAGAAGTAACCCCCTCTCCAGCCCCAAAGTGCGTGGGGCCCCGCCCCTCACTCACTGAGACTTCGTGATTGCCTCCCCCCTCTGCTGGCCCTTTTTGTAGCTGTTGGTTGTTCCTCTTATTTCATTTTAAAAACTGACTTCATATTCAGTGTGCTCTGAGTTTTTGAGTTCTTCGCATGGAAGTTTGGGGTACTGCTTTGACAATTCCCCCCTACCTCTTACTGAACGACATTCTTTTCTGACACTTCTGTTCATTGAGTTTTTTTGATGAAAGAAACCACAGCTGGTCCTCTGTGTGCGCCCAGAGCCTAGAGTAGCACCCAGCGCCCAGCAGGTGTTGAGAACACACTGAAGCCACATGTCCAGGGGTTTGGGGCAAGATGAAGTTATCAAGGGGTGTCAGAGCCTCAGATTTGTAGACCCTGCTGAATCATCCTTTCAAATTGGCTTAATAAGTTGGTTGTCTTAAAGGTTTGAAGTCAAAGTTAATGCTCACTTTTTATGGAGCAAGAAAGAAAGGGAACTATTAAAATAATGGCAAAGGAAATCTCAGTGAAGTGACATTTAAAGGGCACTGTCGGACGTCCAAACTGCACGACAGAGCTCCTCTTGTGACATTATCAAGTTTGCTAAACAGGGCCTCGATGCTGGTTCTTATCCAATGACAGGGATGAGAGGAAGCAGAGAAAGCAGCTGAGGGACCCTGGGCCATGAAGCCACAGGACTCACTCAGACATTGCCTACCTCCAAGCTCCATAGGAAAAAGAGCCTTGTCCTTTGGTTTAAGCCTTAAATGTAGGGGAAAGCAGTCAAATAATGTAATGTTTGTGATATTTTTCCATAATGTTGGAAATCAACTAAATGGAGAATGATTTACTAAGATGATTATATAATTTATACCCTAAATAATATTTATATCAAGTGGGACTTTTTAATAAGCATTTGAAATAATATTTAGGATATGTTTGTATTAAGAATCAAACCATGATATAGTTGGACACTTCCTACATATTCTCAATAACGTTCAAAGTAGCTTTTTCTTAATTTAAAAAAAAGTCTAGATTAAAAATACTTCAAATTGTCCATAGTGAATATTTGCAAACTTATAAGATTTTAATTTTAAACATTTTAGTAGACTACTTTTCTACTAAATATGCATAGACATATTTTCTATGGCATCTGTTTTGTAGGAAGAGAAAAAATAAAAGTGTACACATATGAGAAAACTGAAAGCAAACATCTTCCTTGAGGCTCTGCAGATTCCTGGATTTCTTCTGGAATTTATTTATAAATATGAATCTATCCATTTATTTATGTCAAAAATTAAAATACAGATATTTATAAGTTACAGATTTATAACTTGTAAATATATGTTATAAATTTGCTCATAAATATAAATTCAATAATGCCTTCTTGAAGCAGACTTAAATATAAATAAGAAACAATTGAATTTCATACTGTGACATGGAACTGGTTTCTGAGAGAACTGGGGCAGCTTTTGTGACCGGGGTCTCACACTGTGTTGGTTACACAAATTATCATCAGGTTTGCTGTGTTGTACAAGGAGCAAGTTATTTTCCTACAGAAAAACACTCTATGAAGTTGAGTGACTGCAGACATCCTGGGCCCTGTGCTAACATCATTCCCCAGAAAGCCTGTCCTGACCTACCCTACATCACCACTCTACTTCTTCTAACTCATGCAACTGTGAGAACTGGTTCATGTAATTACAGAGACTGGCAAGTCCAAAACCTACAATGTGGGCTGGCAGGCTGGAGATGCAGGAAGAGCTGCTGCTGCCACTCAAGTCCGAGGGCTGGCTGCTGCAGAATTCCCTCTTGCTTGGAGGAGATCAGGCTTTTGTTCTAGGCATGCCTTCAACTGATTAGACAAGGCCCACCCACACGTGGGAGGGCAGTCTGCTCCCTCAAATTTCCACCAGCTTAAATGTAATTTAAAACATCCCCAAACAGCCGTGCAGAAACACTCAGAGTGTTTGACCACATATCTGGGCACCATGGCCCAGCCACGCTGATGCAAAGCTAACCATCACCGGCTGAAAATATAACCAAGTCCAGCTCCCAACCCTCCTGCAAGCCTCCCTCTCGTGGCTCTTTGGAACTAGTACTGGCAGCACACTGCTTAGTCCCTGCTGGGCTCTTGAGACAGAGAAGCCAACTGGCTGGATATTGGCAAGGTCAGCTGCCTGGACCATTGGGGCATCCTGAACTGGCCACAACCAGTCCACATGTCTGTCCTGACCAGAGAGCGTGGTGGGGGTGGGGGTTGTGGTGGGCACTCCCCCTTCAGCATGGACCATGAGCAGAAGCTGGCCCTGAAGGGGGCAGGTGCCAGCAAGAGCACGGAGTCTTGAGCACCATGGAGACCAGGCAGTGGTGGGAAAGTTCAGAGGAGAGTGCCAGCCAGTCCCTAAGGGCGCCAATTTGCCGGCCTCGTCTTGTTGAAACCACGTGCCCACCGTCAGGCGTCACAGTGTCTACCATGCAACAGCGCGAGAGCCGTTCACTAGGTCTGCAGCTTTGGGCCTGAGCGCGACTCAGTCTTTGACATCAGAAGTCAGAGCCCAGGGTGGGAGAGGGCAGGTTGTCCTTGTGAGCAATGGAGGGAGTGAGGAGTCCTGGGAACAGGGTAGATTTCTGGCAAGAGTCCACTCCAAAGCCCTCGGGGTGGGAGTACGTCTGGGTCTTCCGAATATAGCAGAATAACCTCCTTCCCTCCACAGTTCCTTCTGGTGGCTTGTACCTTTCCCGGCTCATCCTAATAGTGCATGTGCTTTGGTATTTAAGAGAGCACCGGGCAGTCAGACCCAGACAGACCAGAACGGGGTCCGAGCGCGGGGCCGGGCCATTACCCGCGCCGTCCACGAGGGGGCGCGCTCCTGTCGGGAATCAGCCCAGGCAGAAGTATTGGCCCCTTGTCCAGCACTCACTCCCTTTTACCCGCTTTGCTGCTGTCTTTTGGATGGACCTCTCCCTTGCTGCTCCCTCTCCCGGCCCACCTGTTCCCCCTGCACCGGCTTGACTTCCGGTGTGAGCCCAAGGAAGAGCTCCACTCTGGGGGCCAGCTTGTGGTCGCAGTCCCAGGCTGGACTGGTCCCTGAGTGACAGGAGGGAGCCCAGAAGCCCCCTTCAGCAGGGCCCATCACCTCCTCCCCGCTTCCCTCCTCCGTGCTCGCGAGCTTCCTCCAGGCAGCTCACTGTTTCTGGAGGCAGCTCCGAACTCTGAGCTCAGCAGCTTCACCCCTTCAGGTGCTGCCTTTCAGAGGGTGGGTGGGTGATTAGCATGGTAATTGATTGTATCTGCATTTTACGGGCCAGAACCTCAGGTTTGCACTTGTTAAGGAAGTGGCCCTCTGCTACAAGGTTAGGGACTCGAGAATGCTCTGATTCGAGATTTGCCAGGATTCGCGCCTCGCCTGTGTGCCCCTTTGTCCAGATGCTTCCTTGTCCGTGTGTTTGAACCTGCTTTCTCCCGAGTGGATGCCTGTCTCTTCCCACGGTTCAAGTTCTCCCCTTTGGAACCAAACAAAAGAGCCCGGGCCAACGTTTTTCCATATGATTTAGCGCTTTCATCACGTCATGAACGTGCTGGATAAGAGCTTCTGGCAGAGAGCTTACTCAGTCTCCCCAGGTGCTGATGTGAAAGTAGGGCACCGAGTTCTCATCCACCGGGCAGTGCCCTGGGCTCCAGGGAGGAGAAAGAGAGTTTCTTAGAGACAATGGGCCAGTAACAGTGCCACCAAGCGACCAGCCACTTTCCTCAAAGACAGCACCTTCCCAAAGAAGTGTGGGGCGGGGGAAAGGTCCGCGATGCCCGTCCCCAGCCCCAGGACTGGAGAGGACGGCTGTGGGATGCTGTGGACTCTGCCCTGTGGGGAGAAGGTACTGGGCTTCTGCAGAAGCCGAGCCAGGTCTCGGGAGGAGCCTGGCGCGCTGATGGACGTCCCTGGACTTGGGCAGGGGCGACTGTCAGGCTGGCGTGGGAACTAGACATGGCCCTCCCGGAAATGCTCCACTGCCTCTCGTGTTTGATGTCCCCGCCAGCCTGGCTTCTGCGGAAGGTTAATGACCACCTGCAACCCTGCATCATCAGATGTGGCGCCCAGGCCAGCGTCTTCCCCAGAACAGCAATCTACACGGCTTCCAGCAGGCTGCCTTTTCCTCTCCTGGTTTCAAAACTCTGGGTCCCTCCAAGGGGCGTTAAGAAGGGGCTCCCTGCCCGCCCCTGCTCCTCTGCCTGGCCAGCCTAGACGTCCCCAGTGAAGGTCCCAGCCTCATCAGAGCTCCATGGTATTGGAGTTGCTCCACAAAGTGTTTTCCGGAAAGTGGGTCTTGTGCAGATGGGTCTGGGACTTCCTGCCTGCGGTTCACAAAGCTCTGGAGTCTATTAATGATGCTGTGGGTTTCCATGTATAGAGTTTGTTGAAATTTAACTTGTTATTTCCCAAACCATCATGCTGTTTTTGTTGTTACTGTTCCCCTCCCTCCTCCCCTCTCCCTCCTCCCCTCTCCCTCCTCCCCTCCTCTCCTCCTCCTCCTTTCTCTTCCCCCTCACTTCTCCTCCTCTCCCTCCTCCCTCTTCCCTTCTCCTTTCTCCCCTTAACTCTCCTCTCCTCTCCCCTTCTTCCTCACCTCCTCTCCCCTCTGTTCTTTTTCCTTCTTCCCTCCCTCCTCCTCCTTTTTCCAAGAAACATGTATTTATACCTCATAGAAGACAGAGAAGTATTCCTCTAAGGCAGTCCCGACAGGGAACAGGGATGGACAGATGAACACAGTCTCAGCAGGAAGGGGTCCAGAAGCTATTTAGACCCCTGTGCTTAACATCGGATGCTCCCTGCAGTGGGGCTGGGAGAGCCTTGGGTATCTGCATCCCTAGCCAGGGTCTACACCCGCCATCTGGTTTTGAAACTGCATTTCTGCCTCAGTTTCCTGTCCAGCACTTCAGCTCTGTGCGGGGCTGGAGGCCAGTCTGGGGATCCAGAGAGACTGGCTGGGATCCTGCAAGCTGCGTAGCCCCCGTGAACTTCAACAACTCTCTGATTCTGCCTCAGATCAAGCGTGGGAACCACGCCTCCACCCTGCCTGACTCTGAGAATCGCTACAGATCCTGGGACCCTGCTGTTCTTCCCCATGGTAATTATTAAAACAAGAGTTGCAGTATGTGCCAGATATTTTACAGGTATTGTCTGATTTAACGGTCCTAACAACAAAGAACGTTCTCAAGGTGAGGAAGCAGACTCAGAGAGGTCCTGCCACTGGCGCATGTAACCCCCACGACTGATAATACTGTCAGTGCCCCCATCACACAGGTGAGAAGGAAGATGAGGCTCGAGTGTGCAAGGCATCTGTCTGAGGTCTTCCAGCACAAGGTGGACGCGTGTCCTTGTCGCAGCCTGTGGAAGGGTTTCACACAAGCCGAATCAGATGAAGCCTCCAGAGGAGTGGCGGTGGCTGGCACCAGTGGCTGGCACCAGTGGCTGGGCCAGCCTCTGCACGGAGACCCGTGCAGACACACCAGGACCCCATGGCCAGAAGGGCCTCTTGATGGTGAATTTTCTGTATCAACCTTGCTGGACCTGCAGATGGCCTGCTATCTAGTTAAACGTTATTCTGGGTGAGTCTGGGAGGATGTTTCTGGAAGATACTGACATTTGAATCCATGGACTAAGACTGCCCTCTCCAGTGCGGGTGGGCATCACCCAATCCACCAAGGCAGGGATAGAACAAAAAGGTAGAAGAAGGGAGAGTCCTCTCTGCTGACCCCTTGAGCTGGGCTCTGGGTCTCCTCCTGCCCTGGGACTGGAGTTGCACCGCCGGGGTCCCTGGGTCGGTATCCAACTTCAGACAGTAGCTCTTGAGACTTCTCAGTCTTCATAACTCGTAAGTCGGCTCCTTGATAGAGAGAGAGATAACAAGGTACGCTGCGTGGTTGTGTGCCAAGTCACGTCGGTCACATCCGACTCTTTGCGACACCGTGGCCTGTTTTACTGTATCCCGCCAGGCTCCTCTCTCCAGGGGATTCTCCAGGCAAGACAACTGGAGTGGGATGCCAAGCCCTCCTCCAGGGGATCTTCCCAACCCAGGGATTGAACTTGCATCTCTCACGTCTCCTGCATTGGCAGCTGGGTTCTTTACCGCTATTGCCACCTGAGAAGCCCCAGCAGGGCATCCTACATTTTCATTTTGAGCTAGAATCTGCATAAAATGTAGCCAGTCCTGAACAGCATGTTTTTTGGTTGAAAGGGAATTGGGAGGACTTTATTGTAACCCTCCTTTCACAGCTTGGTTCTCTTGCCCCACACAGGCCCTGCCCAGCCTCTGAGGAGCTTACCAGCTGCCCAGGCCATGCCCAGGACACAGTTCTTCTGGGAAGCTGCCGGGGCCCCAGCCAGGCTGGCCTCCTCTAAGGGCACAGGCTGTGTATTTAACTGTTTTCTGAGAAAGTCCCAGAAACTCCCTGCTTCTTCCCCAACAAAGTTTCTCTGGCCACGTGAAGCCCCATGCTGTGAGGCCCGTGGCCCACGGAAAACCCCTCATTGTGGTCGGTACAAAGCCTGAATACGCCGCTCGGCCCGGAATCCCAGCCTCATTCACTGCATTGTACCCAGAGAAAGAAGGGCGCCTTGAAGTGTGCAGAAAAGAGGGGGCATGTCTCGCCTTGAGCATGGAGTCGGCGTCCACCCTCCGGTTCGTGGGGCCTCCACTTTCCCACAGCAACTTCCCCCGGCCCCCCTGCTTTGGCCTCATCCTACCAGCTTTGAATCCGAAGATCATTTCCAAGGGCCTCCCAGGCAGGGCGTCTTGGCTCAGTGGAAAGGAAAGGTGCTTCTTCAGGGAGGCAACAGCACCGTGGGTGGAGGAAGCTGGGCCGGGCTTTAGTGGCAGGGGGCTGGGGGCTGCGCGGGCAGCAGGCCTCGGAGGTGCTTTGATGGGACTGCGCGGCTGGACGTGGCGCGCCTGCCCTGTCCTTAGGAGAGTCTTCCCTAACAGAGCCTTTCCTCCCAGGTCGGAAGCACTGCGCTCATTCTGCCCCCAACCAAATATGAGCATGCCTTAAAGTTGCCCACCTCCACTTCTTCCTTCCCCCATCTCAGCAGCCTCCTGTGTTTGGTTGACTCAAGGCAGCAAGGAAGGGCTTCCCAGGTGGCTCAGGGCTGAGGAATCTACCTGGCAATGCAGGAGATGTGGGTTCGATCCCGATGCAGGAAGATCCCACACGTCTCAGAGCAGCTAAGTCTGTGCGCCACAACTATTGAGCCTGTGCTCTGGAACCTGGGAGCGGAAACTACTAAGCCCTCATGCCCTAAGGCCTGTGGCTCGCAACAAGAGAGACTGCACCGCGAAGCCGGTGCATCACGACTAGAGAGCAGCCCCGCTCACCGTAACTAGAGAAAAGCCCGCGCGCAGTGAAAACCCAGCGCAGTCAAAAGTCAATAAGACTAAAAAAAAAGAAGATAGCAAAGGATCACGCCCAGCCGCCTGGCTCCAGCCCCTTCAGCTCTCCCTTCCCTGGGCCCTGACCTCCACGTGCTCCCTCAGCTCAGACTGGAGACAGGAGGGGTCTTGGCTCCAGATGACCCTGCATGCAAACTTCCATGCTAGAACTCAGGCTTCCTGGCTAGTCTGGTGCTGACCTTGGACCTTACCTATAACATATGCACACTTAGTCCTGACCCTGGAGCTGGTGAGAATTGCAGGCACCTTACTGGCTCAGATGGCAGAGTCTGCTTACAGTGCGGGAGACTCAGGTTTAATCCCTGGGTCGGGAAGATCCCCTGGAGAAGGTCATGGCAACCCACTCCAGTATTCTTGCCTGGAAAATCCCATGGACGGAGGAGCCTGCTGGGCTACAGTCCATGGGGTCACAAAGAGTCGGACACGACTGAGCGACTTCGCTTTCACTTACCTGAGAGCAGGGATGGGGCCAAGAAGGAGCACCAATCACCGAGTCACGCGGGTTACTCAGGGGTGCCTGAGTTTCTCTGTACCCACAAGCATCTACTCTTTCATTCTCAGCATCTCACACACATCCCACGTGCAGACCATTCTCCTGAGACTGTATAGTTCAATAGAGGACCATGACTAGCTTTTCTGAGCACCTACAAAGTGCTGGCATTTGTGGCTAATTTCACAGAGGGGATGTCATTTACGTGAGGAAACTACTGAAGCCTCGTAGTCACCCTTGGATGACTTGCGTGAACCCACGGGATGGGCGCCACAAGGCAGGACCTAGGAGATGATGGGTGTTTTGGACAAGGTTACGCAGTTGGGTAAGCAGCAGACAAGGGTTCCGGGTGGTCTCCCCTCTCTGCCCTGAGTCCTTGCAGCGAGTGATACTCAGACTTCAGGGTCTCTCTCCGAGACCATGTATGGGTCCCCCTCCCCAACCCTTGCAGACAGAAGGTGGCCCCTTCCAACCCTTTCCTTGTCCAGATAGCCTGAGGATGGGGTGCGTCCCACGTCCAGCCCACTGTCGCTCTGTAAATATTTGTCTGCGCCTTTCTCACCGCCTGCAAAGGTGGGTGAGCGCAAAGCCAGACGGGGCATGTGAACACAGGCAGTTTGTCAGCATAATTGATACTGCGAGGCCGGAGGCCCAGTTCAATGGATGCCTGCCGAGCAGATGGGCGAGGATGTGTAATCCCTATAATACAGGCAGGCGTGTAATTTAGGAAAGTGGATTTGTTTTTCTGGAACAACAGGGACGGATAATGCCACTCCACGCAGCCAAGACGGTCTCTGGAGAGTTCAGATCCGCACCGCTTTTCTCTCTTGCCTTTCGAATGCTTGCTCTGCAGGCATCTGTCACCGGATGGCGGCCCTGTGAGTGAGTGCTCCATCCTCCCTGGTCCCCCCCGGCCCCCTCCCAGCTGCCCACAGGGGGACACAGATTGACCTCTGGGCAGCAGTGGGGCATGGAGGAAGTCGAAAACCAGCTTTTGTTTTCTCATCTCTGCAGCAGGGAGGATGGTGCCTTCTGCATCGTCACTCATTCAGCCACATCAAGCATACTCGTGGAGCCCGTCTCTGTGGGCTGGGTGTAACCAGCTCTGACAGTGCTGAGCTGATAGTAGATGCTCCACACATGCACCTTCCAGACTTTTCCTCTTTCCTAAAACTCCAGTTTATAAAGCAGCCTCCAGTCTCCAAACCCCCTCCCCCCATCAC
The DNA here is from genome assembly GCA_006410635.1 of Cephalophus harveyi. NCBI lineage: Eukaryota > Metazoa > Chordata > Mammalia > Artiodactyla > Bovidae > Cephalophus > Cephalophus harveyi. The sequence continues at coordinate 87,409 of SJYT01049985.1, read as the reverse complement.
TCTTGTCCTGTACAGAGTAAGATCCCTGTTTCTTTATTGGGCTCTAACATTGAAGCTATCCAAGAAAAATAAATCTATCAGAAAATAAGGTATACACATCCTTTAATCACCTGGGACCATTTCTAGGACCCTTCCTGCCTAATTCACAAGCACAGATAGAGAACAGAGTGAGACGCACATGGAAAGATGTTTCCTGCACCATGTTGTCAGTGACTAAAGACTTGGGAATAGCCATCTATCCCTTGAGGAATCGCGGCGGAAATTCCTGTTCTCCATTCCCTAAGCTTGGTGAAATTTCCTGGCATGTGATGGGCGTCTAGTGTGTGTGTGAAATGAAAGAACAGATGGAAATCAAGGTGGCCATGAACAGAATAAGGTCAATCTAAAGAAATGGATACTGACAAGTGCCCAACATACAGGGTTAGATGGAAAAACAACTATAGAATAGGATTGTAAGGGGCTTCCCAGGTGACGCTAGTGGGAAAGACCCCCCACCCCCACCACTGATGCAGGAGACACAGGTTCAATCCCTGGGTGGGTAAGATCCCCTGGAGGAGGGCATGGCAACCCACTCCAGTATCTTGCCTGGAGAATCCCATGGACAGGGGAGCCTGGTGGGTTACAAGTCCATGGGGTCGCAAAGAGTTGGACATGACTGAAGTGACTTAGCACACGTGCAGGGTATGTAAAGAACATGTTCTCATTTTAGAAAATAGAATGTAGAAAATATTAAGAAAGCTACAAAAGCATCTCTTCAATAAAGACTTTTGCAAAGAGAAAGGGAGAGCCTGCTTTTTTTCTTCCTCCAACTCTTCTCCTGCTTTATTCTTTCTTACCTTGTAATGAGCATAACCCTAAATCTCCACTTGAATGATCTTCCATCATTTCTTTATCCGATCCCCTAGCGTTGGACATTATGACTGTTGCCCATTTTTCACTTTTGTAAACAGTGCTGGTCTGAACACTCTTGGGAACCTATCTGTGCTGATGAGGAATGCATTCCAGGAAGTACAATCACTGCCATTTTTACTAATGTTCCTTCCAGTTGTCTTTGACCCACTGCACATGATTTAATTGATTTCACAATCAAGGAATGATTCAACCTTTACTAGCTCTGACACAGGGCAAGCGACCCTCCGAAGCTCACTTGCCTCACCTGGAAAAGGGAAGTTTATCATTTGAGATGCTGCCAACTGACAGGGAAGATCCCTGGACATGGGCAGTCATATCACCCGGGATGCCCAGGAATCTTAGCAGGGACTTCACAGAAAGGAGGAGTTACTGATGTTGGTGTAACTGGCTCAATTTCTAAAACAGGGAAGCCTGGGAATGGGGTGTGAGCCCAAGGGCAAGCAACTGACCCAGGACTTGCCTAGGTGGCTTTGGCAGGATCACACCATGAGTGTGAAGGCTCTGGTTGAAATCACCCTGAATGGGACACCGGGCAAAACCCAGGAAGAAGGAGATTCTGAGTTGCCAGGAAACCAGTGTTTGATTTCTCAGCAGATAACTTCGACCCACTTTTCAGAAATCAGAGCATTTTTGTGCTAAAAAAAGGAAATTTTCAAGTCATGTTTCAGGCTGGGATATGTAAAGCTTCTAGGAAAGCTTCTAGAAGAAGACCTAGATTCACAGGCAGGTGGACAGCTCTGGCAGGATTCTCAGCAACCAAGCCTCTGCCTTGCATCCGCGAGAGGAGGCTGGCCGCGTTGCCCTGCCAGCTGCGCTCAAAGTGACACACGCGTGTCTGGGAGTGTTTCTAGCACACAGGTACCTAACTCGTGGCCACGGTGACTGATGTCGTTGTTGTTTAGTTGCTATTATTATTTGCTGTCTGGAGAATCCCATGGACAGAGGAGCCTGGCGGGCTACATTCCAGGGGGTCACAAAGAGTCAGACACAACTGAGCGACTAACACTTTCAGCTTCACTGGAGATGTCAGGGCGTCTCAGGAGGAGACATCAGCCCAGGGACTAAGTCCCTTCACTCACCAGCTCCTCTCTGCTCTGGACCAGGCGCTGTCCTCACCAAAGGATGCAACAGAATTTCCTGCCCTCTTGGGTCTTGTTTCTGTCTGGGGAGACAAAGAGGAAATACTCAAACATAAAATACGCTGTGAGAAGTTGCGACTGGCCTGCCCTCAGTCACTCAGTCATGTCCAGATCTTTGCGACCCCATGGATTGTAGCCCGCCAGGCTCCTCTGTCCAGGGGGATTCTCCAGGCAAGAACACTGGAGTGGGTTGCCATGCCCTTCCCCAGGGGATCTTCCCAACCTGGGGACTGAATCCAGGTCTCCCGCATTGCAGGCAGATTCTTTACTGTCTGAGCCACCAGGGAAGTCCATGGCAGGCCAAAGCCGAGTAGGGGGCAGGGACAGATGTCAAGCTGGTTTGCATTTTTTTAAAATGTATTATTGTCAGGACCCTTAACATGAGATCTACCCTCTTAACCAATTTTTAGGTGTGTAATACCATACTGTGCACATTGCTGTAGAGAATCTAGAACTGATTCATCTTGCTTACGTGAAGCTTTGTGCCCCCTGAACAGGGGCTCTTCGCTTCTTGCTCCCCTGGATCATGGCAACCACCATTCCATGCCCTCCTTCTGTGTATCTCACTGCTCCAGCTGCTCAGAAGTGGGATCCTACAGCGTTTGTCATTCTAAACTTGCGCGTTTCACCGAGCGGAATGTCTTCAAGACGCGCCTGTGTTGTCACACATGGCAGGATTTCCTTCTTTTTCAAAGCAGAATGACACTCCATCATATGTCCATACCGCACTGTCTTCATCCGTCCGTCCACAGTGGGCATTTAGGTTGTTCCGAAATAACCTTGGATATCAAACGCAGACGGGGTGGGGAGGGGGCCTGCTGAGGAGGGGGCCTTTGATCCGAGCCCCGTGTGTGGAGGAGCACACGATGCCTGAGGCGGGCCCTCGTGGGAGGGAGGGCCACCAAAAGCCCCAAAGGTGCAGGGGGGCTCCAGGTGGGAGGAAAGGCAGGGAGGCCACTGGGACTGGCACTCTGGGATGAGGGTCCGGGGACAGAAGGTGGGGAGGGCAGGGTCCTGGGCAGTTTGCGAAGGAGCACGGTGTGGCCTGGGGGCTTCAGAGTTGATTCTAAGCAAAAGAGGAAACCCTCAGGAGTGTTTCCAGCAAAGACAAAGAAACTGGATTTGATTTTCAAAGGATCCCCCTGGAGGCTGGTGGGTGGAGGGAGGAGGGTGCCCAGAATCCATTCCAAACATGCCCTCCCCCGCCCCACCCTTCTAACCACCACAATCTGGCCCCATCGCTTTTCCTGCGATGTTCATCCTGTCAATTGTATTTGATTTGTAACATACCTGTTACGTGACAAGCACCACCCTGGGCTTGGGGACACAGCAGTGAACAAGAAGATCCATTTACTGCCCTCATAGACATTGAAGTAAGAAAGAAATGCAGGAAATACCCCACTTTTTTTAAGAGGAAGGAAAAGAATAACTACAGATTTCAATAAGTGCACAAGTTTGATAAAAGGGCATGGTGGGTCAGAATGACTCCTCCCAGGAAAACGTCCCGCTCTAACCCCTGGAACGTCAGCATGTGGCTCACTCTCGGGATTGTGTTATGTTATGGGGCCCACATTAATAGAGGGAGCTTGTTGAGATTGTCTGGGAGAGCCTCACCTAATCCCATGAGCTTCTGAAATCAGCCAAACTTTCTCTGGCTGGTGGCAGAAGAAGTCTGGCCCAGGAAGAAGCAGACGGCTGATGGAGGGCGCTGACCTCTCAAGGGGATGCTGGGGCCACGCTCAGCACTGACAGGGAGCCAGATAACAGGGATTTCTGTGCCACGAGCAAGGCATCGCCCCCAATGAGCTCGGCAGCACCCCCAATGAGCTCAGCAGCAACCCCAATGAGCTCGGCAGCCGATTCTTCCCCAGAAATTTCCGAGGGAAATGTGGTCTGCAACACCTGACCTGCACCTTCAGGAGACCCTGAGTAGATGATTCCGTGATGTTTCCACCCAGAAATGTGAACTATGACTGGTGACCCCTTACAGTTATTCCATATGTTTACCCATGGCGTTAGTTATCACCATGATGGAATGGGCGGAAGAAATGAGAAGGAAGTAAGTCACAGGGGGCATTTTTAGCTCTTTGTCTAATGGATATCCATATACTTTTGTATGCAGAATGATGGGGGGGGGTGTTAGTCACTTAGTCGTGCCTGACTCTTTGCGACCCTGTGGATTGTAGCCCATCAGGCTCCTCTGTCCATAGGATTCTCCAGGCAGGAATACTGGAGTGGGTAGCCATGCCCTTCTCCAGGGGATCTTCCCCGGCCCAGGGATCGAGTCCAGGTCTCCCGCATTGCAGGCAGATCCTTTACTGTTTGAGCCATCAGGAAGCCCATGAGGAACGATACCCAGCATATTTTCTATTTCTGTTTAACACATCTTGAAAATTTGAGCAGCTTGGCATCAGAGTTGGACTCAGCAACTGGACTCAGCAGAGAAAGAGTCCAGAAGGGAAGGAGGCGAGACAGAGCTTTCTGGAATTGTCTTTGCAGAGCCCTCTGCTCACTTCTCCAGGCTCTCAGCCTCTCTGCAGAGATGAACAGAAGAAATCCTCATGTCCATTTCTCAGAGGAAGGGCATGACCTTGTGAACCCACGGATCCGTTTTCGTGAAGAGGTTTGGTTTGGAAGATGGCAGCGAGGAGGGGATGGAAGGCAGTGCCAAGTATGCCCGGCCTCCTCTCTGGGCCTCGGGGTGCTCAGGTGAGGAAGGAGATGGAAGGGGAGGCCGCTGGTCTCCGGGGTTTGTTCAGCCCGGAGAGGCCTTCATCCTGGTTTACCAGTGGCAGCAGGGATTTCCCTGGCAGTCCAGTGATTCAAACTCCGTGCTTCCATTGCAGGGGCAAGGGTTCAATCCCTGGTCAGGGAACTAAGATTCCATGTGCTGCTAGGCACCACACACAAAAAAGGTTACCATTGCATTTGATAAAAATTAAAAACAAAATAATTTTTAAAAAACCACTGGCAGCAGCAGAAGGGAAGGTGGGAGACTGAGGGCTAGGGTGTGTGGTGGGGGCCGTGGGGCTCTGTCCACAGTTGGTGGTCAGGACACACTCAGTCATGGTGAGGCATGGGGCAGGGGCAGGGGCAGGGGGAGAGCCCTGGGCGACAGGACCACTGCACGGCAGGGTCCCAGAGACAGTCCCAGTGGTGGGAGAGGCCTTCTGTCCTGTGAGCTGACCTCCCTCACTAGGTCTAAGGGGTCATCAGAGGGGAGAGGTTGTTTGGGGGACCCCACCGGGGCCACCCCTCAAATGTGCAAGCTCGTTTTCAGCATGTGGATCGGCACTAGCTGTTCTAGGAGCTCTATCTCTGATCTTGGATGGTTCCCAGCTCACCTCCCTGCCATGGCCCACGGGCTCTAGAAAGCCCCCCACTGGCCAAACCCCCGCCCCACAAGTGCTCCACACACTCCTGATCATCCGGCTCGAGTCCACGGTCTTCTCAGGCCTCCCCAGCTGCATCAGTCACCTGTGCCCTGCTCCCCTCTCTAGCCTGGCCCTGGCCACAGTCCCCCCACGAACCCCAGGTCACACGGGGCCCTCAACTCCACGCTCAAGTCCTTTACTCTGCCTGGACAGCCGCCTGTGCCCTAGTGACCTCTGGGCCCCCTGCAAGCCTCGACCCTGGGTGCCCTCCTTCACCAGGCAGGGCAGAGGTGTTCCCATCTCTAGTCACGGCCCCGATACTGATTCTGGAGTCCGGCTCCCTCTCCATTCACTCTCTAATTCATCTTTTCTTCTCTGGGTCCTTCACAGCACTTAGGACAGCCTGGTCATTCAATGCCGTGGGCCGCATCCCTGTTTTCTGTCTCCCTGTGATGATGGACACAGACAACCTCCCCCTCCCGACCGGGCTCACCATGATACCTGGCACCTGGGCACACGTGGGGCCCATGACGCCTGTGTGTTAAGTGACTGTGCAGTCTAGTCCTTTCACGCAGGTGTGATGACTCTCTTCCTAGCCTCCCTACCCTACCTGTGACTCTGATAACCAGGGTGCCCATCTCAGTTCATCGCCATCCCATGCCAGGACAGTGCCCACCGCCCCCCACCCCCACCCCGAGCATGCCTCCTGTGTT
>SJYT01049985.1:58218-81202 GCA_006410635.1 Cephalophus harveyi | reverse complement strand
CCCTCCCTCCCCGGCCGGGACCCGGCCCCCCGCCCCCCCCCCCCCCCCCCCAGCATGCCTCCTGTGTTCCATTTACCTGGCAGTTGACATTCTGCCTGGTACCAAGTGGGCTCCCAATCCACCACACGTGGAATGAACTGCCACAGGGGCAAAGGGAAATGAGGAAGAGAGGAAGGAAGGGGCTGGATGGCTGAGAATTCCCTGGGTCACAGATGAGCCCCACTCTGTTTATTAAATCCCTGCTGCCGAGCAGGAGGCCAAATAAAGACACCCCCGAGCTTGGGAGTCTGATTTGGGGCGAGTGGGGCTGAGGGAGGTCCTTCAAATTAAGCCATGTTCTCATCTAGTTCAAAATACTCATGCCCGGCCCATTTTTAGGAACGGAGGTCAGCAAGAAAAAGCAGAAGAGCCCTTGGGGCCAGCACCTGTTCCTTCTCTTCTTTTGGAGGCTTTGCAGCCCTTGAGGAAGGAGAGTGTGCTCCTCACACCCACCTGGCCCCCATCCCTGCTCTTCTGGGGGACTCCCGCGGGCGTATGACAATGGCTCTCCCTGAACTTTCCTAGTCCTCATCTCAAAATAAGGACATCAACCCACCCCTCCCCCAGGATGTTCTGAGAGCAGGGAGAGGGGCCACCTGTAGCCAGAGGCAGGCAGGTGCTGGGCCAGGAGAGGGGCTCACAGAGCGCGGCGAAAGAGATGTGTATAAGAGACAGCCTCTGTCCANCCTAGTCCTCATCTCAAAATAAGGACATCAACCCACCTCTCCCCCAGGATGTTCTGAGAGCAGGGAGAGGGGCCACCTGTAGCCAGAGGCAGGCAGGTGCTGGGCCAGGAGAGGGGCTCACAGAGCGCGGCGAAAGCGAAGCCCCCCACCCCTGGCTCCCTGCCCCTCCAAACTTTCCAAACTTGCAGGCAGCTGCTGCCTAGAGAGGGGGCTATTTCAGACCAGGCTGTAAAAGGGACCGAAATACCCGCTGAAGTCTATAATTGGACGAGAGTTGCCAGGCCCTGTCCCGGGCTTCTGAGCGACTCCTCTTTGCCGCCTGGAGCCCGACGCTGTTCCTGCTGCCCTCACCCCTCCCCAGCCTCCTGCCCCCAACCCCCCACCGCGACTCGGGCCCCGCCCTCCGCGCTCTGGGCTGGGGATCCCACCACCCCGGCCGGCCGCTTCGCCCCTGGGGGGACCAGAGCAGCTTTGTTCTTGAGCAGCAGCTGGGCTGGCTGCCGCTGCTGCATTTTTTTCCTCCCCAAGGAGGTGTCTTCCGTTTCCTTATTTTTCTGTTTCTCACAAACTTTCTGTTTTATCCTCTAAGTGCCAAGCCTCACCTTTTTTACAGTATTTCTTTAGTTAGTGGTCGGATAACTAGCTCTCTCTCCGGACCCCGGCCGGGGCCAAGGAGCCAGAGCTATTACAGGTCTAACCTAGGGGGTCAGTTTGCTAGATTGGGGGGAGAGTGGGCGGGGCCACTGGCAGGTGACACCCCCCCCCCTCCACCAGAGGGGGCTGCCTGGGGCTCGCGGCTTCTCCAGACTCGCTTCTTCTGGATCCGCCTGGACTGGGACCCCGGCTGCCATCCCCGTGACCCTCGCCCCTGTCAGGTAAGGCCGGCTTCTCTTCTCTGCTGGGGGCTGCCGGGGGTCACAGGGCTTCAGGCTTCCCCGTCTCCCCCGCGACCAGGAGGGGAGCGTCCTGGGGGCGTGAGCCCCGGGGGCAATGCCCTCTCCTTCCTGGGATCTAGCTCCTTCTGGAGCACCAGCGCACCTAACTCCTCAGGCAGTGTGACCTCGGTCCTGACAGGTGGGCCTGTGCTGGGCCCAGGTTTAGAGTAGGATGGAGCAAAGTCGATGAGAAGCACCTGTTTGATTCTAGCCAAGCAACCCTGGGAAACAGGAGCACAGGGTGGCTGGTGCCAGGCAGCCTGTGAGATGCAGGTTGGTTTCTGAGTTGCTACTTTTGAGCTGTTGAGACATCCTAGCTTCTTTTAACTTTCCAATAAGAAATTTGGAGTAGGAGCCAGAAAGATTAAAAAACAAAACAAAACAAACAAAAAATCACAAAGAGAGTGAAGTGGGGAAGAATAGTGTCTCTTTGGTTTTGCATTCAGTGTCCAGGAGCTTTGCCTGTTGGTCTCAGTTGACATCTCTTTCCTGTCTGAGCAGTGTGTCTCCCTCTCCCAACTTTCTCCGGTCCAGGAAGGTGTTTTTGTTCCTTTTCTGCAAAGCCAATCTCTGCAGCAGACCTGAGCTTCTTGTCCCAGGTTATAAAGTGTAATTGGAATTAGTCACATTTTTGGAAAAATGTGCCCTCCCTTCTCCCCGCTCAAGTCCAGACTCAGAGATGACAGACAGGGGAGAGGCTTATCAGGCATGTCCTGAAGGGGGCGACCCTCCTAGTCTCCTCCCCAGAACGTCATTCCATTACTTGTCACCTTCCAGCACCTTCTGCGGCACCCCTGTGGGAACACAGGTCATTCCGGCTCCCGTCTTTGTGTGTCTCATTGAGGATGTACACCTGGCAAAATCCTAAGAAGCCCGACTTGTGCTGTGAGAGCCCCCGGTGATGGGCCGCATCTTCAGACCCTTCTAGTTTGGTTCACTGAGTTGTTCCAGGGAAGTTCTAAAGCCCAGGGCTTCTGTGTTGCTGGAGGCTGGGCTGAGTGGGGTGTGTTGTTTCCTCCCCAGAACGTCATTCCATTACTTGTCACCTTCCAGCACCTTCTGCGGCACCCCTGTGGGAACACAGGTCATTCCAGCTCCCGTCTTTGTGTGTCTCATTGAGGATGTACACCTGGCAAAATCCTAAGAAGCTGTGAGAGCCCCCGGTGATGGGCCGCATCTTCAGACCCTTCTAGTTTAGTTCACTGAGTTGTTCCAGGGAAGTTCTAAAGCCCAGGGCTTCTGTGTTGCTGGAGGCTGGGCTGAGTGGGGTGTGTTGTCTGGTTGGCACTGATGCTGGTGAAGGGCAGGATCCTTGCTGCTCATTTGGCCTCCTGGCCCAGGTGGTGCTAATGGTAAAAAATCCACCGGCCATTGCAGGAGACACAAGAGACTCGGGTTGGATCCCTGGGTTGGAAAGATCCGCTAGAGTACAGAATGGCAACCTGCTCCAGTATGCTTGCCTGGAAAATCCCATGGACAGGGGAGCCTGGGGGGCTACAGTCCCTGGGGTTGAAAAGAGTCAGACACAGCTGACTGTTGGAGGACATGCACACACCTCCATGGGGCCTTGAAAATGTTGGGAGCAGAAATTTGTAACTTTTTTTTTTTTCCTGGAGCTTCTTCAAAGTTTCATCAGGTTCTCAAAAGTTTTTTCATATTTACAAAATGGTTAAGGAAGTGGCCCACAGGCTGATCCAGCCCACAGACAGTCTTAATGCTTCTTAGGTGCATTTTGCATTCGTTTTAGCTACTTTTCAACATAAACTGAATCAGGAGCTTTCATGTACACATCTTAATCTCTGGCTTCTCTTGAAAAATGAGAAGATGGGACAGCCTTGGGCTTGTGTCCCAGGGAGGCTGTCCATGTGGCTGCCCACCAGCCAGGCGGATGCCCCCTGGTCATCCACGGTCATCGGTGTGGCCGGGAGGGGGCTTGCTCCCTCTGGACTGGAAGGTTCGGGTTCTCTCTCTCCCTCTGATTCCATTCTAAGAGGGTTGCAGATAAACGGAGTCACTTTCAGAGGAGAGAATGCAGGCTGCCCTGGGAACAGAGCCGTGGACCGTAAGAAAGAGCCTCTGTTGTGGAGGAGAGGAGACCCGTGGCTGAAGGAATCTGGGGGGATGCCGTGGAGGAGAGACAGCTGACCCGCTCTCTTGGTCCCCAGAGGGTGGAAACAGGAGGACTGGTGAATGAAATTTCCCTGGACGCTGGATGCCTGTCCAGTGGGAAGATCGGGGCAGAGACAGGAGGGGTCCCCTGGATCCAGTCACTGGGGGACGAGGCTCCGATGCTAGAGGGATTTAAACAGAGGTTGGACGGCCATTTCACAGGGCCGGAAGGGGTGTTGATCTGAACTTCGATGGCCAGGTGAACTTTAAGGTCTTCTCCCAGCTTGAGGGTCTGCGCTTCCTAAATGCTTCCTTTCCACCCCTAAAATTCTGCTCATCCACTCTGGCCCCCTGCTCTCCCTTCAGTGCGGCTGCCGACAGAGGCCAGCACGGGCGTGTGGCCACTCGGGTCAGGACTGTGAACTCTCTGTGGGCCATTCGTTTTCTTGATTTTGTGAACAAGGAAACGGAAGGTGAGAGTCTGAATGGCTTACCTCAGGACAGGTAGAGGGAATAGAAGAGCCAAGGTTCAAAGGCACATCTGGGGGATCAAAGCCCTTATCACACCGGCAGAAGGAGCCACCGTAACAGATGCAGGCAGCTGAGGAGAGCCTGGGTGAAGAAGGCCCCGGGGATCTTTAGGGTGGGAAAGGCCCCTGGGGATTTCTTAGCCCATCTTCCTACTCAGGAGTGGAAGACACGGCAGCTTGCCTGAGAAAACAACTTTAATCATTTTTATTAAATAAATAAATATTTTTGTTAATAAAAACCAACAGAAATCAAGGAAGACGTATCTGGTAAGATGAGAAGAGTATAGTTGCCCCATTTTACAGATGAAGGGACAGAGTCCAGGAGAACGTGAATGACTTGACTGTTTAGTATTTAGAGACAGAGATGGGTCTCAAATGGAGAAGGCAATGGCATCCCACTCCAGTACTCTTGCCGAGAAACTCCCATGGACAGAGGAGCCTGGTAGGCTGCAGTCCATGGGGTTGCTGAGTCAGACACGACTGAGCAACTTCACTTTCACTTTTCACTTTCATGCATTGGAGAAGGAAATGGCAACCCACTCCAGTGTTCTTGCCTGGAGAATCCCAGGGATGGCGGAGCCCAATGGGCTGCCATCTGTGGGGTCGCACAGAGTCGGACACGACTGAAACGACTTAGCAGCAGCAGCGGCAGCAGCAGCATGGGTCTCAAATGCATGTCTACTGAGAGATACCCGGGCACAAAGGGCTTTCCCTTGGTCTTCTTGCCCATTGTGCATGCGTGTGTGTATGTGTGTGTGTCAAGGCCAGGCGGCCACACTGACCTCTCCTCTTTGCACTTTGTAGTGAGTAAGTGAACAAATGTCCATAGGAATTGCAACATTGAATGAGTGAAGGACATGTACCACTCCTCAGCCTTATGATTTAGCAAAATTGGTCACTTTCTTTGTGGTTTAATAAGCACCATTTTTTATTGCTTCTTCTAATCCCTTTGGTGGATGTCCCCCCGCCCCATTCCTGCTTGCTGCCTCAGCGAGCATCTTTCTGCATGTGACTTCTGCCTCTCGCGATGCCGTCCCTGAGATTATTCCTAAAAAATAGGCATTCTGGGTAAAAGAGCATGGCCATTTTAATGGCTCTCAGGAGGTTTTGGGACTGGGCCTTCATGAGAAGCCACAAGCTGGGTAACATCGTGGTCTGAACAGAGGGAAGTCTTGGCCGAGATCCAGGGAATGTGCCAACCAGCCCTCCCGCTGTGGTCGTGGAGCTTGTCGGAACCCTCTAGTAGACAAACCCCATCTGATGGGGTTAGGTTCTCATCTGCTGTCTGCCTGCCTTAACTTGGACACTCCCAGTTACTGCGTGCTCACTACTTCTAGCTAACTGTCCCTAAGTTCTGATAGAGATGAGAATATCATTTTAATTTCTTAAAGTTGGGTTCATAATACAGTTTTTTGGGGAAAAAAGCAATTTGCACCATCCTTTTTGGTTGGAGCTCTCTAAAGAGAAGACTTTCTTTTAACTGCATCCTGACAGATAGGAGACAATTGGAACTGGTGTTGACTGCCCGGCAGCCAAGTGGCTGAAGCCAGAGTGTGCTGTATAAAAACAAGAAAAAGCAAACTGAGCTCAACAATGCAGTCAACAAAATCTCACTTGAAAATCAAACAGTGCTACAAGCTTCTTTGGGGTGATAGATTCATGACCACACAGGGCTTTACCAGATAGTCATTCCTTTAACAGGCTCTTTCTTCTCAAGCCTGTGAGATGACCATCACAGCTACCTTGCCCCATCTCCTTGTCTGGAGTCTGACTCATCTCTGTCCCAGCCTTTGCCCACCTTCTCCTGTCCTACTCCCGGGGCAGAGGAACCGCCACCTCCCAAGGGGAACCAGTGGTTTGTTAGTGGATATCTCATTAAAATGAAAGCTTTCTCCCTGCCACCTCTGTCTGTCAGCCCTTAATCCATGTTTTTGGTGGTACTTAGAATAATTAAAGGGGGCTTCCCTGGCAGTCCAGTGGTTAAGACTCTGCTTCCAATGCAAGGTGTTAGGTTCCATCCTTGTTCAGGGAACTAAGATCCCACATGCCACGTGGTGTGGCCAAAGGAAAAAAAAAGAAAAAAAGAATAATTGAAATCTCCTTTCCCATAACATCTGTTTTTGACCTCTGTAAAAACAAGACTAGTGTGACCCTGAGCCTGATATTGGACCCCAGTTGGTCCCAGGGTATATAATCTACGTTCTCCCATCACTCCTGGGGATCAGTTACGCTGCTACCCCCTGTGCAGATGGACAACCCAGTGGCCTGTCCATCCGGGGCTTACAGATGTTTAGCCCCACAGTAAGTAAGCAGCAGAGCTGGGACTCAAACCCATGTCTTCATGCAGAATCCATGTGCCTTAAGTGTGTAAGGTAAATGTAGAGCATTCATCCAATGAGGCATATATACCATATGGACCATCTTTGTTCTTTTTAGAAAATATTTTTCATTAGAATGTCTTAAATTATGAAAGCAATGAAAGTATGTTTTTTAGCATTTAAATACATGAATGTTTGTTTTATTTTTTTATTAGTGTATAGTTGCCTTCCCTGGTGGCTCAGAGGTTAAAGCATCTGTTTCCAATGCAGGAGACCTGGGTTCGATCCCTGGGTCGGGAAGATCCCCTGGAGAAGGAAATGGCAATCCACTCCAGTATTCTTGCCTGGAGAATCCCATGGACAGAGAAGCCTAGTAGGTTACAGTCCACGGGGTTGCAAAGAGTCAGACACGACTGAGCGACTTCACCTTATAGTTGCTTTACACTTGAAGGTATATTTTTACAAGGGCAAAAATATTGACAATGCCCTGTGTTTTCATCTCCCCAGCTTATCCAGTAGTAACATTCTGACAGATACCCTTTTGGAATCTATATCCAAACATACACATCAATCAAAAATCCAACATTTGAACAATTGTAGGAACAATGACTACTACAGCAAGTTTACCTCCCACTGTGTCTAGCTCATAGGAGGGGCTCTGTTAATAAGTGAAAGGTTGAATTGTCTGTTTTGCCTGGTCTAATGGTTCCTCTGAGGCCGCTGGGCTGTGGGGCATGGTCTCCATCGGCCTTCAACAAAAGGGCCGGGCAGGATAAGACCCTGGATGGCATGCTTGCAGGTCTCTGAGGAAACACCTAATGCAGCTCAGCTTTCCCCCTCGCTCCTGCGTTGCTGTGGGCGAGTCCGCGTGGGCTTTCCTCGCAGCTGGTTCCCTGCAGCCGCCCTCCCGGCGTTCCCCGCCCCGAGCTCCCAGTGCTGCCACAGCTTCGTGTCCTTGGCTTCCGTAACCCCCGAGGGCTGGTCTGTCTCTGCCCCTCGTCAATGAGTCCCTGGAGTTCACGGGTTTTGCGTTTCTTATCTCTGAACTACTAACGCCTGCACAATGGTGGGCGCAGTAAGGAACTCAATACATCTTTGTGGGAGAAAGGAATTTCCGAACAGTGATGATCAAGTGCCTGGCACATAGTATCCAATTAATAAAATTATAGCTTGGTTTAAATCAGATAAGGGAGTGAAATATCAAGATTGGGAAAGTGGTACCGATATCTGCAGTGTCTGGCACAGTGTCCCTCATACAGACATGCATGGCGGATGCTAGTCCTTCCCCATCAGCATGGCGTGGTGGTGGGGGGGTGAACTCTGAGTGATGACCAGGCAGCTCTGGACCTTGGGCATTGCTGGGGGTCCCACTGAGCCCTAGGGGCCTGGATTCATGGACTGGGCTGTGTTGGTGGCTGTAAGTCTGGCTTGGGTCTGAATTTGGCCCTTCTCTTGCCTGTCTGTGTGGTCCAGGACCTTTTAGAGAATCTCTGTGGGAGCCAAGGGGATGGGCTCAGAAAACACGGTGAGGCACAGCTCAGGGCCCGGAAATCTCTGGTCAGTGAGTAGATCTGACATCCTCAGTGCCTGGTAGGTCAACTTGCTAGAACCTTTGGAAGGTCGTACAGGACCCAGGATTCCCTGTCAGCCACACCAGCCTGTTCTTATGCTGGAAAAGAAAGTCCTCAACACCTGATCACCCCTCCCTCAGACAATGCACTGGCTGTACAGCACATATTGAATGTACTGTGCTAAGCCGCTCAGTCATGTCTGAATCTTTGCAACCTGGTGGACTGTAGCCTGCGGCTCTCTGTCCATGGGATTCTCCAGGCAAGAGAGTGGGTTGCCATGCCCTCCTCCCGGGGATCTTTCCAACCCAGGGATCGAACCCAGGTCTCCCACATTGCAGGTGGATTCTTCACTGTCTGAGCCACCAGGGAAGCCCAAGAATACTGGAGTGGATGGCCTATCCCTTCTCCAGGGGAACTTCCTGACCCAGGAATCCAACCAGGGTCTCCAGCATTACATACTGACTACAAACACCTCTCTCTCTTGCCTCTTTGGGTGGTCATTTCCTGCCCTGCCCCCAGGGCTCTGTCCGGTTGGTGCTCTGAATGCCTGCTGCGGGTCACATGTGCTTAGGGCATCAAGGGGGCAGATGCCCCAGTGCCCTGAAGCCAAGCTGTAGCATTACATACTGACTATAAACACCTATCTCTCTTGCCTCTTTGGTTGGTCATTTCCTGCCCTGCCCCCAGGGCTCTGTCCGGTTGGTGCTCTGAATGCCTGCTGCAGGTCACATGTGCTTAGGGCATCGAGGGGGCAGATACCCCAGTGCCCTGAGGCCAAGCTGCCCCCTGTGTGTTCAGGTGGGGGTTTGGGTGCCCCTAGCCAATCGCTCACCATGCAGCAGTACTTACTAGAACACAGACCATTGGCACCGTGTGTTTACACACTCCCCCCAGGTAATTTTCGCAAGAATACTAGAGGGAGTTAGTCATCACTTTATGTAGAAGAGACCTAGAGCGTTAGGCGACCTGTCCAGGGACAAATGGCCAGATAAGAGCAGAAGCCTCTTTCATTTATGCTCCCCCCACTTTCTCCTCCCCTCCCCTCCCCTCCCTTCCCTTCTCTGTGTCAGCCTGTTGTCTGTTAAGACTGGGCTTTCACATCCGACTTCCTAGAGGGTAAATATGGAGTCTTGGAGGAAAGTGGAGAATTCCCCAAACTATTTTTATTTGCTTTTACTTTTTAAATTGGAGTCTAATTGCATCACAATGTTGTTTTAGTTTCTGCTGTGCAACAAAATGAATCAGCCATACACATATCCCCTCCCCCTTGAGCCTCCCCGCTACTTAGGACTGCAAGGAGATCCAACCAGTCCATTCTGAAGGAGATCAGCCCTGGGATTTCTTTGGAAGGAATGATGCTAAAGCTGATACTCCAGTACTTTGGCCACCTCATGTGAAGAGTTGACTCATTGGAAAAGACTCTGATGCTGGGAGGGATTGGGGGCAGGAGGAGAAGGGGATGACCGAGGATGAGATGGCTGGATGGCATCACTGACTTGATGGATGTGAGTCTGAGTGAACTCCGGGAGTTGGTGATGGACAGGGAGGCCTGGCGTGCTGCGATTCATGGGGTCGCAGAGAGTCGGACACGACTGAGCGGCTGAACTGAACTGAACTGAATTGAACCGAACTGAAGAGCCCACTGTATAGCACAAGCAACTTAATGCACTGTGGTGACCTGACAGGAAAGGAAGTCCAAAAGGGAGGGGATGTATACATTATGTGTATATATTAGAAACTAATACAACATTGTAAAGCAACTATACTCCAATAAAAGTTAATTAAAAAAAATAAAGGAGCCAATAGAAGCTTAGCAGGTTGAGAAAAGAGGATAATGCTAGAAGGCATGGGAATGTGAGGAGTCCGGTGTGGAAAAACAGTGACGAACTCACCATCCTCCTCAAGCATTCAGTGATAAACTCCTGAAACGGGACCAAAGTAGATTTCATATTTAAACCAAAAAATTAAAAAATCCATACTGTAATAGATAAATTACATCTACCCTCCTCAATATTAATTACCTATTTGCCACAGTAGCTAGTGAAGAGCTAAATGAAGCAGCAATTCTTGGGCATGAGCTATGTTGCTGATGAACAACCTCCTTTCCTTAGAGGGGGAAGAGGAGAGAAAAAGTCGGTGGAAGTCACTCACCCCCACCCAAGAGAGAGAAATATGGCTGGAATGAAACCAGGAAAGTGACGCAGGCACCTGGTTGATAGGTCATCTCACACTTGGATTCTGACCTTTCTCTGAAACAACACCATCGAGCGACTTCCAGATGTGCATGCTTGACCATCAGTAAGCAGGCGAGACTGAAACCTTATTTCCCACAAGCTATGAATAAGTGAGTGGCTTATAAGAACATCATTCTGTTATGACAAACAGTAAGAGAGAAACTTGAGGAAATAATTTTTAAGCAATTTAATGAAGCTCTTGTTCTATCCCTGCATCCTGAAATAGTATTTCAAAGTTATCTTTCCTGACAGGAAATAGAATAGCTTGACAAAAGGAACCACAGCTGCATATCAAAACTGGCAGCATATTCATATGGTGTGGCCTGATACATATGTTCACCACCCTTTACTGGTTAAACTGTATTTCATTATCATCTCCTTATTTCCACTTCTAATTCTAGCAGAACTGCTTCCTATAAACAGGTCAGATGCCTAGCAGTTTTGAGCTTAAGGATTCTTTTTAAATGCCTGATCCCAACTTTATTAAGCAGTGTTTTCCCTCTTTCTTAATTGTAGCCCCCTAGGCACACACTCAGGTCTATTGGCATAAATGGGGAGAAAAATTAATTCATCACCAATCCTAACTGCATTGTGTATATGGATGTTTATGCTACCCGTGGTTTTAAAAGCACAACTGCTTAGATTAGGAATATTTACTTGATATCATTATAATACAACGAATCTATAGATTTGATCATTAGAATGTTATATGGTAGTACAGAATGCAAGAATCCTCCCAAATCATCAAGTTAATCTTTTAAATTCAATTCATTTTATTTAAAAAAAAATTGCAATACTTTGTTTAACTTAAATAGCAAATGTTTTCCATATTTTGGATTTAGGGGTATTGTTTTTGTTTCTGGTGTTTTGTTGTTTTGGTTTAACTTTGGTGAAATGTAGAATTCTCTGTCATTGGTTTACTAAGTTTCTCTGTAGGTGTGGTTATGTTCCAGCATGCTGAATCATAGGATGTGGATACTGAATGATTTTAGATAATGGCTATCAGTGAAAATCACATTAATCAGGAAACCATATCCAGATGCCTCGCACAATGTCCAGAGTCAAAGATAAAGCATCACATTGTTACTGATTCCTCCTCCTTCTCCTGTCCTCTCTCCTCTGCCTCCTCTCTTTTCCCTCCTCCCCTCCTTCCCCTTTTTTTCCCCTCCTTCCTCTCTTTCTCCCTTCTCCTCCACCTCCACTTTCTCCCTCTCCTCCTCCGCCTCCTCCTCTTCCTCTTCTTTGCCTTCTCCTTCTTAAATATGGACTAAAACAGACCAACTACTCTATTCTGCATTGTTATGCATCTGAAAACTCCAGCTAGATAAAAGTACAGTTGAATTCCTTTACATGGTAAGGAAGATCTTAGTAAGCTTTTGAGAAAACCAGGCTTCATATGCTTTGTGCTTAATAAACCAGGAACACAGGACCTGATTAAGACAACACCAAACTAAAAGTTCGATGTTCTCAAATTTTAAAACAACACTGACAGGAAATATTCCCGCGGCGGGGTGGGGAGGGTGTTAGGAATCTATACCCTAAAGAATTCCGTTACATTCAAAGAATAAAAGAAACAGATGTGGTTGAAACAAATATTTGAGTTGTAAGCACACCCAACACCTGAAGCTTATTAAATAAATAAAACATTAATTTCGTAATCAAGTATCTTCCTTATATAATCAATGACATATCTTCGGAGATAATCAACTAGAGAACTTCCAGAGGACGAGATTAAGCTTAAGATCTGGATCTGACGTTGACCTAGACATAGCTACTAATTCCTGACCTTGAATTGTCCACAGCTGCGAAGAGTTGACTCATTGGAAAAGACTCTGATGCTGGGAGGGATTGGGGGCAGGAGTAGAAGGGGACGACCGAGGATGAGATGGCTGGATGGCATCACTGACTCGACGGACGTGAGTCTGAGTGAACTCCGGAGGTTGGTGATGGACAGGGAGGCCTGGCGTGCTGCAACTCATGTGGTTGCCAAGAATCGGTCACGACTGAGGAACTGAACTGAACTGAAGTGAACCATCTCCTTGTGACCCCATGGACTGTAGCCCACAAGGCTTCTCTGTCCGTGGAATTTTCCAGGCATAAGAATACTGGATTCCTTCTCCAAGGAATCAAACCCTGGTCTCTTGTGTCTCCTTCATGGCAGACAGATTCTTTACCATTGAAACCACCAGGGAAGCTATCTATCTCCTTGTTATTATAATGAATGCATGGAATCGAATAGTATAGTGCTTAATTTCTGTCAGAGGCAGCATCCCTAGCAAAGCTCTTCCCATTTTTTTTGCTAAATGGAGGATAATTTGCTGATTTTGCACTTTTTTCCCTCTCAGTGTTTTTAAATTTATTAGGAAAATAGTAATCTGATACCCTGCCATAGCGTGTTTTTTCTTTAAATAAAGAAGAATTCTTTAAGTTATTACAAAAAAAGAAAGAAGAATTCTCTTATAGTCTAAGACTGGATTAATTAGTATTCAGCTTAACTTTTTTTGTATAAAATGTTGATATCTTTATTTTTTAAATAATTTCCTTTCTATTCTTTCAAATAAAGATAGAAACATTATATTGGATTTTCTTTTAGATAGAATTTGGAGCAGTCAAATAGACTGCCAAATAGTGAAACGCTATTATAGGTGCTAGAGAATCAGTGTTTTGAGGAAAGAGTGACTTTAAGTTCAAGGGCAAAGCCATTTCCCAGCTTAACTCATCCAAGAAAGAAGTATTAAGAGGAATAATACCCCAGCCTCCAGAGGCTCTAAAAGTGAGATGCCATGAATATATCTAGGGCAAGCAACGGTTCTCACTCTTTTCCTGTCAAGACACCCTGGTGGCACAGGGCTCATCGTGGGAGGCATGATCATTCTCCAAATGTCGGCTGGCTCTCTATTCATTCCTCTCACCTAAGGCTCTGCTTTACCCTAGAACACAAGTGAAAGAAAGTGAGAACTTTGTTCCTCTAATTTATATTTTAAAAGGGATTGTTAAACTTCAATATTTAATTTCACTAGGTAACAAATGCCTTACACAATGATTCATAATTAATCAAAACCCATCAGAATGGCTAACCATAGTGATTAAGAACTGCTACTCTGCAGTCAAAGCTCTCTGGTTTCGTGCAGGATGTGGCATTCTAGAATGTTAGTGCTACCGAAAGCTTGAAGCATTTCTTATTTTTCCACCCCTCACCTATTTGACGAACCTTTCCATTAAGCTTTCTTTACTCCTAACAGAGGCTGGGATTTTTTTCTTTTCTGGGTCATAGAACTTCAAGAGTTGGTTTGGACTGTCCTTAAGAATAAAGTCTTTCCAAACTGAAAAGAGCTTCTTACCATGTGTTAGCATTCTCCAGAGAAACTAAACCAATAGGAATGTGCATATGTGTGCATAAGTACTTATTTACTTCTGTTCATATGTATAAGTACTTTCTGTATAAATTTATACAAATGTAGATAGTTAATTGGGGCTTCCCAGGTGGTGCTAGTGGTAAAGAACCTACCTGCCAATGCAGGAGACTTAAGAGATGCAGGTTTGATCCCTGGGTTGGGAAGATCTTCTGGAGAAGGGCATGGTAACCCACCCCAGTATTCTTGCCTGGAGAATCCCATGGACAGAGGAGCCTGGCAGGTTACAGTCCATGGGGTTGCACAGAGTCAGACAGAAATGAAGTGACTTAGCACGCACACATGCATATAGTTAATTATAAGATATTGGCTCATGCAGTTTATGGAGGATAACCAGTCCCAAGCTCGACAGAGTGATTCAGCAACTTGGAGCCTCTGGAGAACCAGTTGGGTAGTTCCAGTCTGAAGGCTGGCAAGCTCAAGGCCCAGGATGAGCCAGTGCTTCAGTCTGAAGGCCATCAGGCACAAGAAAACCTCTCTTACTCAACAAAATATTGTTTCACAGGGGCTTCCCAGGTGGAGCTGGTGATAAAGAATCCACCTGCCATTGCAGAATATGCAAGAGATGCGGGTTTGATCTTTGGGTCAGGAAGATCTCCTGGAGAAGGAAATGGCAACCTGCTCCAGTAGTCTTGCCTGGAGAATTCCAAGGACAGAGGAACCTGATGGGCTATAGTCCATGGTGTCTCAAAGATTCGGATGCAACTGAGCAACTGAGCACATGAATATATATCAGGTCTTTCACTGTTGGGATGAGGCCCAGCCAAATTAGGAAGGGCAATCTGCCTTACTCAGACTGCCCATCAAAATGTTAACCTCATCTAAAGACATTCTCACAAAAATATCTGAAAAAATGTTTGATTAAATACCTAAGAACCCTGTAATCCAGTCAGGTTGACAGATGAAATTAACCATTAGACCCTAAAACATGGAGAAAAGTGCATGTATTTTAGAGAAGGACATATATAGATTTGAATCTCATGATGGTCTCTAGCTTTTGTGCAGTATTTTAACCTCCTTGAGCCTTAGTACCCTCATCTGTCAATTGGTGAAAATACTTGCTTCCTAGGTTGATGGTGTGAGGGTCAAATGAAATAACATATGTATGTAGTAGGTATTCAGTAAATAAATAGGAGCCCCCTGCCCCTTTATTGAGGTCTAAGAATTTCACAAACTAGTTCACATCTCTGGCAGAAATGCTTGTGACAACTAATTCATACAGGAGGTAACAGATACTACTGTTTTCCTCACCAACACCTACTCCTCATTACCTCTTTCTGATTTATTCACGAAGGAGATAACAGAACTCTAACTTAAAGATACCTTGGAAAAGATATTTGTTGTTGTTGTCTCTAAGTCACGTCTGACTTTTTAGCAACCCTGTGGACTGTAGCCCACCAGGCTCTTCTGTCCCTGGGATTTCCCAGGCAAGAACACTGGAGTGGGTTGCCATTTCCTTCTCCAGGACACCTTCACAACCCAGGGAGCATATCTGCCTGTCCTACACTGGCAGGCAGATTCTTTACCAGTGAGCCCCCAGTTCATGTCCATTGAACCGGTGATGCCATCCAAACATCTCATCCTCTTCACTCTCTTCTTCTGCCTCCACTCTTTCCCAGTATCAGGATCTTTTCCATTGTATACAGGAGTGGTTTGCCATCCCGTCCTCCAGTGGATCGTGTTCTGTCAGAACTCTCCACTGTGACCCGTCCAACCAGGGTGGCCCTACACGCCATGGCTCGTAGCTTCATGGAGTTATACAAGCCTCTTCACCATAATAAGGCAGTGATCCATGAAGAAGAAAAGGTATAACCCTCCTTAATTCCTAGTGGATGAACCATGACTTGTCCAAGTTAATCATGCTGCTGCTGCTGCTAAGTTGCTTCAGTTGTGTCCGGCTCTGTGCGACCCCATAGACAGCAGCCCATCAGGCTCCGCCGTCCCTGGGATTCTCCAGGCAAGAACACTGGAGTGCGTTGCCATTTCCTTCTCCAATGCATGAAAGTGAAAAGTCAAAGTGAAGTCACTCAGTCGTGTCCGACTCTTAGCGACCCCATGAACTGCAGCGTACCAAGCTCCTCCGTCCATGGGATTTTCCAGGCAAGAGTACTGGAGTGGGGTGCCATTGCCTTCTCCGAAGTTAATCATAGTATGCGGCAATTCTGTTCACCTGATGGCAGTGGTATAAAATGAGTAAGTGATCCTGGCTAGTCAATAAGAGGAAAGGGGACGTATGCTGACAAAAGGGAAAATATGTCAAGATATCCTCTTCTGCCTCTTCTTTCCTACCTTTGAAATAAATTCTAGGAAGACAAGATGTTTGGATATGAAGCATCCATCTCCATCTGGTGACAATGAGACACTCGGGAAGCAAAATCAGAGGATGCCAAGAACCTGGATCCTTGATGATCCTGTTTGTATAGCACGCCTCCTCCAGACCTGCTGTCTTATCATCTCATCTAGTCTTACTCCTTAAGTTGCTTTTAGTTGGTTATTCTGTTACTTGCCGCTAAAAGCATCCTAAATGACACAGCAGCCTTAGCCAGTTTTGAACTAAACAATTCAAACTTATTTAGACCACAACAAAAGTTTTTAAGCCATTGAGATATAGTCACTACCTTTTATGGCATTGGACAAAAATAGAACTCTATGCCTCTATCATCTGCATTTATTCACACATGTATTTCAATAAGCATTTATTGAAGGTCTCCAGTGTGCAAGATACTGGGAAAAGCCACTCTCTCTGGGGAGAGAGGAGGCTACAAAGATGAATGAGACCTGGATCCTGTCCTAAAGGAAACTTACAGCCCAGTTGGATAGATAAGAAACAATAAAACAAAGGCAAAATCCATAGTTCTGGCCTTAAAAGGAAGTTGGAATCCACCTCTGTAAATCACTAAAGCATGCACCTATCACATTTTACATTTTATTTTTATATGCCCAGAAACTTGAGCTAAAAGTGGAACAAAAAGAAAAAAAAAAAAAAAAGAATGAGGTAGTAGAATAAAATAGTAGACATTAAACAAGAGGGGCTGAATCACACTCTCACACTTTACAACTCAAGTTGGAATAAAGGGGCGAATGTGATTGATGCCTTAGCTTGGGGCCTCTGGAAAAAACACAATGAGAAAGGCAGCTTGCTTTACCTGGCTCCCTTTCAGCTCAGGAGTTGGAAAGCCAATACCGAACTGGATTTCTAGGTTTTCTGGCTTGCGTACAATATAATAAATAAGACTCTGGCAATTTGTGTTAGATTCTTGTACTGGGTCAGCAATTACTATGTGTGAGAGTGCTTCGAAACGACAATCCTCTATACTACACTCCAAATGGCTTTTCATATGTAGAAATATGATGTACTTTGTTCTTTGGTGTTTAAGGCTTAACTAGACAGAAATGACTCTTCATCATCTACAAAATAGCTAGAGTAAGCCCAAGACAACTCCCCAAAGTAGAATAAAATCCAGAATCAAATGTCTGCGTGTTGTAGTGGATAAAGATCACAGACTTGGGAGCCTGACAGATCTAAGTGCAAGTCCACCTTATTGCTTTTGTTCATGTGACCCTGGGCAAGTTACATTACCACTCTGAGCCTCAGTTTCCTCATTCAAAAAATGAGACAACAGCACATCCTTCAGAGATTTACTGCAATATAAATGAAGTAATACATGTGGACAGCAGCTAGCTTTAATATGTATCCTCAACAAATGTTACTCCTCTTCCTTCTATCTTGATTTTGATCTTGCATTTATTTTAGATTTTTATTAGTATAGTCAACTCATAACTAGCCAGTAGCAGTAGCCCAAATAACACAACGTGGTAGATAATCCCATATTTGCTTATTTTTTCTGTAAATATATTTGATTAGGGATAAGTTTTAAGGGAATTCACAAGATTTCAAAAATTTACATAAAGTCTACTTGAGATTAGGTAGAAATCTCTTCATTTTGTCTTTTTTGCAGAATGATATTTGATAACCAGTATGAAGTGAGTGCATGTCAGTCATGTCTGACTCTTTGCAACTCCATGGACCCTAGCCCGAGATGCTCCTCTGTCCATGGGATTCTCCAGGCAAGAATACTGGCGTGGGTTGCCATGCCCTACTCCATGCCCTGGATCTTCCTGACCCAGGTATCGAAACTGCGCCACCTGTGGCTCCTGCATCGCAGGTGAATTCTTAGCTGCTGAGCCATCAGGGAAGCCCATGAAATGAATACCTACTATGTATCTGATGTTTTATAAATAAAAGGGAGGTGGGTAAGGATTTCCTTTTAAAAAGCTAAAGATATCTTCCCTCATCTGAAAGAACTAATCAGACTTGAACTCTCTCCCTTTCTCTTTCCTGTCTTGCAGCTATGATCCCTGGCCCCGGAGAAGGGCATGGCTATTTTTGTCTGTCAGATTCCTGTGGCACTGTACTCTGTGGATGAGTCAGTGGGTCAGTTAGTTGTATAATAGGAGTGGGAATGTTATTCAGCAGAATTTCTGGGGAAGAAAGCATGTGAATTCTCAGTGAAAAAGGCAGAGCCAAAGACCACATATCCCTTTCCAGGCAGGGCAGGCCCACTTTGGGAGGGTAGAATATGAAGATGCAGTGTAGATAAGGAGCCAAAGCTATGTGAGCAAAACAGTGAGGGGACTACACTGGAGTGGAGAGGGGAGACACGTGTAGGAGGAGATTTCAGGGAGACGCAGAGAAGCTAATGACTCTGCAGAAATTTTTTGTGTGATACATACTGTAAAACTCATTTCACCTCTTTACTTATAGTAAATATCTATACTGTCCTTGTGGATCCTAAAGTTGGACTGGAGTTTCTCGGAACATGATTTTGCATGGCATCCAGTCTGGGGAAGACAGGTCAACCATCACCAGGGAAGTTAGATAAATAGGTATCTAAGGGAACACAGCACTGGTAGACGTGGCCCAATTCCCAATCACATCGCTTCTTGCCTGCTCTCTGTTTGAACCTTCACTATTGCTTTCAAGAGCACCACTGGGAAAAAATATAGTGCTTTTAGAAAAATGTTGGATTCAGAAGTAGACAAAAGAAGAAATTTTGAAAAGGATAAAATATGAAGAAAAAAGAGTAGCGTGGAGTTAGCTGGAAGCTAACACTTCAGATGCCTCAGCATGCAATTCAGTGTCTCTGTCCTTGGAAATCTCCCATTTCCACATTTTGAAAGAAAGAAAAGAAAGAAGGAAGGGAGGGAGGGAGGGAGGGAAGAAAGAGAGGGAAGGATGGAAGTAAAGAGAAAAGAAAAAACAGAAAAGACCCTTCACAAAAATAACCTGACAAAACCCAATTATCTACTATTACTTCACTTGTACACTTGTGAATTGGTTGACTCAAATGTCCACTTTGAGGCCTAGATGAGAGTATTATCTGATGATGGAGGATTTGATGAGAAGAAAGTAGTTGCTACTTTGTTGGCACATGGAGCAGATGGGTAGAGGTGAGTTAAGAGCCTAAAGCAAGAGAGAACTAGATATTGAGAAGAGGGGACTAGGCAAGAAGAAAGAGACCTAGATTTCTAAGATGAAGGACTGATTCCATGATTATTTGTCAACTTTTTAGCTTAGGATTAAGCAAATAACTTTTGCTGTTAAGAAGTAACCAGAATAATTTTTTTGCTTAGGATTCTGATGGGTGAGGCAGAACATTAAAAGTTGATAAGAAGTGATACTATTCACAATTATGGGATCAAAACTAGCTTAAATAGGATTCCCTGGAAACAGACTCTGAGTTAATGAGTGCCATGCAGAAGGTTCACTGGAAGGTGATCTCAAGGGAGAGACCTGCATGGAAGTGAGGAAGGCAGATTAGAGAAAGGAAGGAGTTGACCAGCACTCTGCTTGCAATTGAGTTTTTGGCTAATCCTTCAGGGGAGGCTGCGATGGCCACTGGGAATTTCACAAAATTAGGCAAAAGAGCTGAATCTTTGTAGCTCCCCATTCTGGCCTTGGCCTTCTATTTACAAAGGGTTGTAACCTTGAGCAAAGCAGTGCTTAGTGAGGGACATGACTGTGAACCTCAGCTGTTGATTTTCACAGTAGCTGAGGAATAGATACTGTATTAGTCAGCTTGGGTTGCCATAACAAAATACCATGGATTGGCTGGCTTAGAAATAGGAATTTTGTTTTTGAGGCTGGAAAGTCTAAGATCAAGGTGCTGGCCAGTTTGGTTGCTCAGTGAGAACACTCTTCCTGGCTTGCACACAGCTACCTTTTCGCTGTGTCTCCATGGCAGAGAGAGCGAGCAAGTCCTCTGCTCTCTCTTCCTCTTCCTATAAGAAGACATCCCATGGTGGAGTCACCCACTCTTATGATCTCATCTAAGCCTAATTAACTCCCAAAGCCCCACTTCCAGATACCACCATATTGGGAGTTACGACTTCAACATATAAATCTGGGGGGACTCAGTGCAGTTTGTAGCAGGAATGTCATCCCAAAAGAGTAGATCTGAGCAAAGCACAAGAGTATCTGCAACAACAATATAATTTAGATGCCACTTAGGGCGGAATTCGTTAAACCAGGGCTTTGTGGCAAGACGAGTGGGAAACGATAAACAAAGACACGCTGTGGCCCCTGACAGTAAGTAGTTGGCTGAGGTTTAGCACACTACCACTGCCCCAGGGGAACAGGCTGACTTTGGGACTTCTATTGCCAATAAGGAACTGGAGACTGTCAGAGGAATTGAAATGAAGCCTCTTCTTAAAATATAGGAAATCACATTAATGTGATCAGTGGGAGAAGCCTTCATTATCCATGTGTATCAGTTCAGTTCAGTTCAGTCACTCAGTCGTGTCCGACTCTTTGCAACCCCATGAACCGCAGCACACCAGGCCTTCTTGTCCATCACCAACTCCTGGAGTCCACCCAAACCCATGTCCATTGAATCGGTGATGCCATCCAACCATCTCATCCTCTGTCATCCCCTTCTCCTCCTGCCCTCAATCTTTCCCAGCATCAGGGTCTTTTCAAATGAGTCAGCTCTTCGCATCAGGTGGCCAAAATATTGGAGTTTCAACTTCAGCATCAGTCCTTCCAATGAACATTCAGGACTAATTTCCCTTAGGATGGACTGGTTAGATCTCCTTGCAGTCCAAGGGACTCTCAAGAGTCTTCTCCAACACCACAGTTCAAAAGCATCAATTCTTTGGCACTCAGTTCAACTCTCACATCCATACATGACCACTGGAAAAACCATAGCCTTGGCTAGACGGACCTTTGTTGACAAAGTAATGTCTCTGCTTTTCAATATGCTGTCTAGGCTGGTCATAACTTTCCTTTCAAGGAGTAAGCGTCTTTTAATTTCATGGCTGCAGTCACCAACTGCAGTGATTTTGGAGCCCCCCAAAATAGTCAGCCACTGTTTTCACTGTTTCCCCATCTATTTGCCATGAAGTGATAGGACTGGATGCCATGATCTTCGTTTTCTGAATGTTGAGCTTTAAGCCAACTTTTTCACTCTCCTCTTTCACTTTCATCAAGAGGCTTTTTAGTTCCTCTTCACTTTCTGCCATAAGGGTGGTATCATCTGCATATCTCAGGTTATTGATATTTCTTCCGGCAATCTTGATTCCAGCTTGTGCTTCCTCCAGCTCAGGATTTCTCTTGATGTACTCTGCATATAAGTTAAATAAGCAGGGTGACAATATCCAGCCTTGATGTACTCCTTTTCCTATTTGGAACCAGTCTGTTGTTCCATGTCCAGTTCTAACTGTTGCTTTCTGACCTGCATACAGGTTTCTCAAGAGGCAAGTCAGGTGGTCTGGTATTCCCATCTCTTTCAGAATTTTCCACAGTTTGTTGTGATCCATAAGCATGTACGAAAGGATTCTATATTCTTCAAATACAACCTGTGCCTTGTAGTAGTAAAAGTAATTCCAGATCCATGGAGAGCTTGGGTCTTGGCCCATTGTGTTATTTATGATCACCTTTTCCTTGGAACAAAGCTGTTATAATAATTCAAAAGCTATAGTGGCTAAAAGTCCAAACATCATCAATGGTCTTTTATTGCTATTATCTGCTATTATCTATGATAATAGGGATTTATATATGCCATGTTCCTAAAGTGAAGATGTGAAAGTGTGACACCAATAACATCTATGGAATGTGTCTATATTATTAGTCAAAGGAAAGTTTTACAGATCTTCAAGTTATAACTTCTAAGGCCGAGTGAAGTCATCAGTTTCCCTTTCATGAGTCAGAAAAATGTGCCCATCTCCTGGTTCATTTTTCTAGACTCTGAATTAAAAGCTATAAATCTGTGCCCTAAAAAAATAAATCTATCTTCTGCTCTGTACTTTGCTGTTTATAATGGAAGATAGCCCAAAATACTTAGTTGCTCTGATGTGAAAGATTATATTAGTTCTTCACCATTTCCGCTCAAAATAATTCATGTTTTTCCTCTTAATTTTTAGTTTTTGTACTCTTACATGTTGCCTTTTCTTGTTCAATGAGTCTGCCTTCACCCCTCCATTTAGGTTCACTCAGGAACTTTCTGTGAATTTAGTAACATTTAAATTTTGTAGTCGGAGCACAAGGGCATACATCTTGGATATACAATTCATTCTGATAGTTCATGCTTGTCTGTCTTGAAAAAGTCATACTCATCAATGCCAGTCCTGAGTTATCACACCAAGAATTTGTAATGCCAATTAACTCAAAATTTCCATCATGTATAGAGATTTATGATTACTCCAGTGACGTCTTGACTTACTAAAAAGCAAGCCCTGAGATTGCTAACATGAAGTGTGTCTTCAAGAATGAGAGCATAGCTTCAGGAAAATGACATTAACTCATCCTTTCCTGTATAGATTATTTGAAAAGAAACTCCTGTATAAATAAAATTCAATTCACTCCCCCTTATGTCATTTATATGATACTTTTTATACTTTTATTCTTAACATAATTTATAAACAGATATTCAAAGTAATTCTGATGTATGCTAGAAATGTTATTTTTCGCAGTGTTTTTGTTGACCAAAAAAAAGAAAATTACATGGCTTAAGTTATAATAACAGTATCCTTCACAATGAAATTAAAAATTAAGTCCATTGTGTATAATATAACAAAGTTTCAATTTGTATAATGTAACAAATACAATAATCAATGTATAATAATAATCAATGTATAATATAAATAAATAA
>SJYT01049985.1:12678-48355 GCA_006410635.1 Cephalophus harveyi | reverse complement strand
GACTGGTTCCAAATAGGAAAAGGAGTACGTCAAGGTTGTATATTGTCACCCTGCTCTTTTAACTTATATACAGAGTACATCATGAGAAACGCTGGGCTGGAAGAAGCACAAGCTGGAATCAAGATTGCTGGGAGAAATATCAATAACCTCAGATATGCAGATGACATCACCCTTATGGCAGAAAGCGAAGAGGAACTAAAAAGCCTCTTGATGAAAGTGAAAGAGGAGAGTGAAAAAGTTGGCTTAAAGCTCAACATTCAGAAAACTAAGATCATGGCATCTGGTCCCATCACTTCATGGAAAATAGATGGGGAAACAGTGGAAACAGTGTCAGACTTTATTTTAGGGGGCTCCAAAATCACTGCAGATAGTGACTGCAGCCATGAAATTAAAAGACACTTACTCCTTGGAAGGAAAGTTATGACTAACCTAGATAGCATATTCAAAAGCAGAGATATTACTTTGCCAACAAAGGTCCATCGAGTCAAGGCTATGGTTTTTCCTGTGGTCATGTATGGATGTGAGAGTTGGACTGTGAAGAAAGCTGAGCACCAAAGAATTGATGCTTTTGAACTGTGGTGTTGGAGAAGACTCTTGAGAGTTCCTTGGACTGCAAGGAGATCCAACCAGTCCATTCTAAAGCAGATCAGTCCTGGGTGTTCTTTGGAAGGAATGATGCTAAAGCTGAAATTCCAGTACTTTGGCCACCTGATGCGAAGAGTTGACTCATTGGAAAAGACTGTGATGCTGGGAGGGATTGGGGGCAGGAGGAGAAGGGGACGACAGAGGATGAGATGGCTGGATGGCATCACCGACTCAATGGACTTGAGTTTGAGTGAACTCCGGGAGTTGGTGATGGACTGGAGTTGGGAGGCCTGGCGTGCTGCGATTCATGGGGTCGCAAAGAGTCGGACGCGACTGAGCGACTGAACTGAACTCAACTGATTACGATTACAACTCCTTAGTGTTGAAACTTTCAGCAACTCTCTATCACCAAGAGAATTAACAAAAACTCCAGCTGTCAAGACCCACCACAGCAGATTCCCTCTCCCTCCTTATACATCCCTCCTTCTCAGGATGAACTAAGTATTCCAAACATAAGTCTTTTGATTAATCTTAAAACACATGATGCCAATTCCCACCCCTTTTATTTTTGTTTGTATCATCTTGAAATAGACCTGTCTTCCTCTCAGCTCAGCCTATCTAAATTCTATCCTTTCATCACACAATAATATATTTGTAGAATCTACTGTGTGCTCACAAGGCTAGACACAGGACACAGGATGGCTGCTGAAGGTCATACAGCCCCCATTAGAGGCTGTTAAGGTTACAGGTTGGAGGTCACATGACCCAGCCTAAGCCAATGAGCATGGTTTTAAGGATTTCACAAAGTCCCAGGGGAGACGAAATTGTACTTTTCTCCTTGGATCTCCTGCTGGAGAGGAAATGCCTGAGAAGAGACAAAGGCCAACTCAGAAACTCTTTGGCTGTCCTGATCTTCCCTTTAAACTTTCTAGTTACGTGAGCCCATTAATTTCCTTTTTTGGCTAGCCTGAGTTTGTTTTTTCTCGTTTGAACTCAGAAGAATTGTGATCAATACCAATATGAACAGTAGCTGCATTTGAATGTGAAAAACATTTTGTTAATTGCTTTCCATGTATATCTTTTAATTCCCCACTTTTACAGTTGTAGATCTGCTAAGAACCAGAGAGGCTTGATAAACTTCTCAAGGTTGCACAGTAGTGCCAGTGTCAAAGGCCAAGACTCCCAGTTTAATGTTCCATTACCGCCATCAGTGATTGGAGCCACTGACCGAAGTGGATGGCTTTGAGGCATAGGAAGGGGTGCCTGTCTTCTAACGCCCTGTTTTCAAGAACTGCCTTAGTTGAAAGGGGCCTCACAGCAATTCTCCACAGCCCCGAGGAGTGCACTGTTACAAAGCTCACCTCCCGCTGCCCTTCACTCACCCTGGCAGCCAGGCCAGACTCATAATGAATGGCCAGTGAGAAGTACACTGAAGTCCAACATGAATCAATGAGAGCACTAATGAAATTGCTTCAAGTTCTAGAGCAGAAGGTAAGTTGAATACAGTTCAGAGATGTACAACCCTGTGCCCTTCCAAGTTCCCGGAGAAGAAAGGAAAATACACATGGGTAGGGAGTGGGGAGAACAGGTGCAAAGCACCACATACTTCTTACAATGACTTTAAACATGTAATAGTCTCTCAGACCGTATTGTTGGAGAAAGCAACAAAAGTGATTTTATAGATAACGGAAACTCAGTCTAGTTTTCACCATTAGTATTTTTGGATGAAACGCTGGACATTTCAGTGTGCTATTAAAAGAGTTTCCTGAATATTATTTTATCATGACTTCAGGTTTAGAGGTTATTAGGAAGTAGAGAGTATCTGTTAAAAAGCGTAGGTAAAGCCACACTGCCTAGGTTTGTATCCTGGTTATACAATTTTCCAACTGTTGTGACCTTGGGCAACTTAATTAACCTCTCTAAGCTCCATTCTCCACATCTGTAACACAAGGATAATAACAGGACCATTCTCATTTAAGTGTCAAGAGAATTAAATAAGTAAAATGCTTAGCCCTGTGCCAGTCAAAAAAAAATTATCCCTTTTTTGTCATTATAACTAATATAATTGATAATGTTGTTATTTTATGTCATCAAGTATTATTTTTTTGGTAAAACAGTGATTTCGTTAGGATCTCCAGTTGCATATAGGTGGGTTTATGCCATCCCTAGATGATCCCCAGGCTGCTTTATAATTTTTTTCTCTGCTTTCTATAGTTCTTTTGACTCTGCACGTTTTCAGACTGAACCATCACTGCGGTCAGCCTGGACATTATTTACATTCTGCTTCCCATTCACAATATAGCTGAGCTTGTGAAAATCAGGTGTGAAACAAGACTCTTATCATTAGGCTTTGCAGTAACTTTCTCGGCCACTAGAGGTCTACCTGCTATTTAGAGGCTCACTGCCCTGTTGGGCTTCCCAGAAGTGTGCTGGTTTCTCCTGACTTTCAGGTTTAAACAGACCAAACCACATTAGATAGTGCAGTGATTTCCTAAACTTGGTATTCAGAGCTCTGCACAGTGGGGTTCAGATCTATATTTCTAATCTCCTAGTCCACTATTTACCATATTCAAATCATCAGCCCCAGACAAAGCATATTCTACTGTTGCCCATATCAGCCTTGGGCCTCTTCATCTTTGCGCATTTACACACACTCTTTGCCCACACTGATAGTCAAATGACACCCACCACACCCACACCCACACCCACACATTCTCCAGTGGTCTTTCCATCTACCCAAATTTTTTTCATCCTTCAAAGACTCGTCAAGGTACACCTGCACTTCAGCTTACTAGTGATCTAGCCCCTCCTTTGAACTCAGTGAACTTCAGGTCTATATCAGTCCTTAGCCAATGAGTCCTGAACTATTTGTGACAGATTTCAAACAATTACTTGGTACCTTGATTTAAATCAGTACACATTCATGCTTTGCCTCTCCAATGAGACTGTAATCTCCTAAGGCCCCAGAGGTATTTTATATTCCATATGAGTGCCCAAGGAGAAGGCAATGGCACCCCACTCCAGCACTCTTGCCTGGAAAATCCCATGGATGGAGGAGCCTGGTGGGCTGCAGTCCATGGGGTTGTGAAGAGTTGGACATGACTGAGTGACTTCACTTTCACTTTTCACTTTCATGCATTGGAGAAGGAAGAGGCAACCCACTCCAGTGTTCTTGCCTGGAGAATCCCAGGGACGGGGGAGCCTGGTGGGCTGCCGTCTATGGGGTCGCACAGAGTTGGACACGACTGAAGCGACTTAGCAGCAGCAGCAGCAACATGAGTGTCCAAGAGCAAATAAAAGAAAGTCTGACCATTTAGTGAGCATCTCATACGTACCGAGCACATTGTTGGCCATTTTATATTCTTGATCACAATGCCTGTGCTGTGCTGCGCTTAGTCGCTCAGTTGTGTCCAACCCTTTGGGACCCCATGGACTAGCCTGCCAGGCTCCTCTGTCCGTGAAATTCTTCAGGCAAGAATACTGGAGTGTTGCCATGCCCTCCTCCAGGGGATCTTCCTGACCCAGAGATCAAACCTAGGTCTCCTGCATTGCAGGCAGATTCTTTACTGTCTGAGCCACCAGGGAAGCCCAAGAATACTGAAATGAGTAGCCCATCCCTTCTCCTGGGGATCTTCCTGACCCAGGAATTGAACTGGGGTCTCCTGCATTGCAGGTAGATTCTTTACCAGCTGAGCCACCAGGGAAGCCCAATCAGCATGCCTATCAGATGGATATTTCTATTGCCTTTGTAGAAATTGAGTCTTAAGGACATGAAATTACTTGTTCAAGACCACACTGTAGGTAAGCCAAAAGTCAGAATTCAAGGGTAAATCTGACCCCCAAAAGTCATGTATTTTTGCCCCATTAAATCACGTCTATTTAGCATTGCAAGCAGTACTTCCTCAATGAATATTTAGGGCTTGCTTGAATAGTTAAGGAGCAGCTTGTGCTGAATATCTGGCAAGATCAGACCATCAACCAAGCAGTAACATGTGTCACCAGTCCTCAGTACCCCTGAGTCTCTGTGTGACAACTCAAGCAGCCCAGCAGTCCCCCAATGAGCCAAGGCTGCTTAAAGATGGAAAAGCCTCCTTCTCTGGCTGGAGCAGCCCCGAAGACCCTACGCCTGGTCCACCAGCCCACTCCAGGTTGCAAGGGCTCTAATGATCTCAGATAAAAGCTGGGGAGGCGAGAGCCACAGAGGAGTGACACAAGAGCACACGAGGCGATGATCAAAGAGCACACGGAGCCTCACATGCACATTTTCCCTGCGAGGAGCTTTACCATTCCAGCGGCACTCTGGTTCGGCTAGCCATAATATTATGAAAGACGCTGCAAACAACTGGATTTCATTTCAAACAGCATAAATTAACAAATTGCACATGTGCACACAGCATCTGCTAAACCTAACAATTAAGATATTACAAAAAGTCACCTAATGGCACCCAAGTCAGCATAATGGGATAATTGTTACAGTGCTTAAAAAAATTTAAAGACATATAAGCCAGTCACCCATGGAGCACACCAAACGGAAGGTTGCTTTTTCATGGTCTCTTTGAGCGCCGTGTTTGGATTAGCACGATGTGAAAGGCAGCAACTGCTGTTATGTAACTAAACCCTGCATATACAGTTGTCAGTCTGGGTAAATTTAACTCTGCAGGTTTAAGGCAGAGCTGGCTTGCCAGAGCAGAACTTAGGAAACAACAAAAATTTAAAGCCACACTGCCCTGTGGGCCACAGACGGCTGATTAGAGAGCGGCTGAAGAAGGCCACCCTGGCCAGCCTGTGCCATGCCAGGGTGCTAGCTCCCTGTAATAGCTGCTTGGAAAGCAATGAGGGCTGACAAGAGCATCGTTGTTCAATTAGCAAGCTGTCTGTATTTTCTCTCCCCTACATGGCAATAAAGACACTTAGGGGGCCCGATGTAGTTCTCAAGGAAAGACACTGAAACCTAGCATCAGGGGGAGGCTTTAATAACAGGTTGCTTTGCAGCAAAAATAAAGTGGATCCCATCCCCAGGCAAGAGTTCCACATGGCCATGGCATGGCCCAGGTTGAAGGGGGTGGCACTGTGGCCTGGGTTCTGGGCCTGGCCCTGCGAGGCCGGCCATAGGGCTCAGAAGGAGCCGGGCCATCTCCCTGAACTGCATGTTTGTCAAATTCAAAATAAGAACGAGGGTTAACTCTCCAGGAGGCCCTTCCAAATCTATCATTTCTCCCTCTGGTTATATTGGCAGATCTTTATTCATTACAGACAAGGAATAACTCTGCAGGGAACCTCTCATTCTAAACTGGGCTGTGTCAGGTGAGGCCAAGAGAAGGACATTCACTGGGAACTGTCAAGATGTCAAAAAAGATAAATCCACTGGACCATGCTGGCAATCCTCTTCACTCTCCAGCAGAACTCATTATGAAGTGGGTTTGCCCTGGACCCCATCCAAAGAGCCTTGGTGAACTCCATCTAGAAGAAGAGGTGCCCACTGATAAGAAGTTCTCCCCCTGCACAGCTCAAACCCTGATGCTGAGGGCTATGGCCAGGAAAGACCCCATGGCCACAAGACATCCCCAGGGAGTTCAAGGGAGGCCGGAGAACCGTGTCAGTTTATTTACTGTTTGTTTCATGTGGTGTGAGGGGCATATTTTACAAGGGCAGAGTAGACTGGAAGAAATGCCGAAAAAACTCATAGCATGGAGAAGATTTTCCACTCTGTTTTGTAAATTCAACAGGGCCAGGGCAAAATTTAAAGGGGGCCAAAAAACTTAGTGATCAAGATAAATAGTATTTTAATATAATACTTTAAAATTTAATGTCATGGAAAAAAAATCATGATAAGCAACATAGCAGAATCTTAAATAAAGAGACAAGCAGTCCGGGAATAAGTGCACAGCCAGAGTCTTCTAAAAGCGTTTAAGTCTAGTTTGCGTGAAATAAACCATCATAACATCTTCCCATTTCGTTTTAAATTTAGATCTAAGAAAATAACTGGGCAAATGACCACTAACGAATGATCCACATTCCCACCCCTGTCCCATGCACATCTGCATTGACTACACATTCTGATCGTGGATATTCCGGAATGAGTATGATTCTGCAGAATCATGCTAGTGGGAGATGCCAGTGAAGGGGATCTGGCTTCTATTGCTAAGACTGGACTGTGCAAAATCCCTCAAAGATGACTCCCAGGAAAGTTTGTGTCCTGGAAGGAAACAGTCTCAAAAAAAAGGTATATTCTAAAATGACAACTCTTTAAAATAATTACTATTTAAGCATTGATAAAGCTTTGGCCTGCATTATATCTTCCTCTAAAAGGGAAAGATGACTCTCTCGGCAGCTGTATATTTTACTTCGCTGGAAGCATAATTCTGAGGATGCCACTCATTACTCAAGAAACTTCCATGGCTCCCAAGTGCCTACAGACTTAAATACAAGCCCCAAAGCCCAAAGTAATCAGAAGTCTTACTCTCTACACAAATTCCTATGATTCAGCTTTATTCTTTTTTCCTCTACCCACATTCCAGCAGGCCTGTCTTTTTCCCCACTCTGGTTTTCCAGCCCTCCTGCCTCTGCCGTGCCCCCTAGAATCAGAAAAACCCTTCTTTCATCTGCCTGGTCATCTCTCCTTCTCCAAATCTTACTCATTGTTCCCATCTCAATTCTACAACTGCCTTCTCCATGAAGCCTTAGAGCTCTGCTGGGTGCTAAACTATAGGATGAATTAACTTTAGTAAGAAAGAGGGGCAAGTAGCTTTTGCATTTCAGTTTAACCCCAAATTAACCAAGGTACTTAATTAACCCAAAATGCCCCACTATCGAAGCATACTGATTCTTCCTTCTTTGCCCTCAGGAGCAACACCATTGAAGGGGAGAAAAGAAAAAAAAAGGAAAAAAAATAAAGCTCCTTTTCCTCATTGATTCCTCCTAGAACAAAGAAAAAACAAACACATCCAACTTCTAGGAAAGATGAAATATGGAAAAAAAGATCTGTCCAGTGGTCCCAGATACAGATACAACAGAAATATTCTCTGCGGATGCTGAAGAACATACACACACACACACACACACACACAAACACATACCACTCTTGGCCCGCAGGGGAGGAAAGAAAAATTCCATTTCGCGTTCTGAAGCTCAACCGAAGCCCTCGGCTCTCCCAGGCCTGCACCGCCTGTCCCGGGTGATTTTGCTTCTGCAGCTAAAGGCCTGGTGCTCAAAGCCTGATTTTCCCTGAGCAGAGCAATTCCAAACCATCTTAGTCACACAGATAGAAGGTGAAAGTATATTCCAACCAAACTACTGGACTGAAGTTGGGTTTATCAAACCAATTACACCAAGATGTTATGGGAAGTGGGGGGGGAATGTAATCACATATGACAGGGATGATCAAAACTGCTTACACAGTAAATCAGGAAACTGATAACAGGCTGACAACGGCATCTACCTGACTGAGGAATTTCAGACTCAGATTCCCCAGGCTTGTAAAACAGAAATAACAACACAGAACAAGCTGTGTGGCACTGCCGGGCACCTGGGCACCTCTGGGGCGAGGCTGAGAGGTGAGGAAGTACCTGGTGCTGCCAGTGGGAATGGGCAAAGGAGCCCTTCTGAAAGACCCACCTCCCAGACCGTGGTTTGCAGGAAGCAATTTCTCACCGCACTACTCAAAAACATCTTAATGGGTCCTGACCTTGGACACCACAGAAATACAGCACTGAGTCAGGGGACTCTTTGGGGAGCTGAAAAGAGACAGACAGAAGGCAAAGTTATCCACTGCGGTTGAAGACTGGCGACTGCTGAGCGCCACCCGGCAGAAGGCAGGGAGAAGGGTCACTACGCAAGGTTTCCCACCTAAGCTGACTTATTGAGGAATGGCCTAGAAAGCTATGTAGGCCTTCTCAATGGATGGAAGCGTCCTACACACTGAGAAGGTCTCTCTCCTTTGGGGACCCCACCTCTCAGGTGTCCAGAGAGCCATCCAGGGTAGGCAGGCTGTGGAGAGTGGGGTCACTGTGCATCCCAAATAGTAATAAATCAACTTTGGGGAACACAGAGTCACTGCAGGATCTGCAGGGCCCAGAGCAAAAGCCAACTGCAGGCGATACCTAATGAATCACTGACAGGACACCAAGATAGAGGCCCTAAATACAGCAGCTGACCTGAAAAGGAAATAAATACCTGCATTTTAAAGGAGGGGGGTCGGGCTCTGTGCATCACCCAGCTTTGCTTTCCGTTCACAGTGTGGTGTCTTGAAACACCCTAACAAGTTTGGCTGACTCAGGGCACCAGCTTAAACTTTATCAAGGCCTTCGACAGTCGTGATTTGCATCAAGTTCAATGCTGTCCTTTTGGCAGTTGTTGCACTTAATTGAGTGAAAAAAGCTGTCAGTCTAAAGCCCCAATCCCAAGGTAAATTCACTCTGAACTAACCATCTGCCAGGGCTTCTCCCAGGGTAGTCAACACTTATCATCCAGAGGACTAGATTCACTTCCTCATAATTAGATCATTCCTGAATTAAATTGACGGTCCCAAGGAAAAAAAAAAAAAAAACAATGCAAAGTATGTTTTGAGACCAGAAAGGAGAAACTGGCTGGTTTTAACAAATGCAAGAAGCTACATGTTTTTTCACAGAGATAGAGTGGCACAATAAACAATTTTTCTAAATAAGGCTTCATAACAATTATTATCTTCCATGCCACCCTCGTCATTTACATTCAGGTTTTTGTTTTGGAAGTTGAGGCATTTTCTTGCAAGCACCAAGCACAAACTCAAAGGATGGGTAGCTATTGTCTTCAGACCCAGGTGCCCAAGCAAGGTCAGACCAGGTTGACCAATCTCAAATGTTGTGAATGTCAAAGTCTCAGTGAATTTATTGGCACATCCACGAACCTGCTATTTCTCCAAAATAAAGGGAAAAAATTATCGACTTTTTTTTTTTTTAATATATACCCCACAGTAGCCACAGTGGCTGGAAAAGCTCAGGGAAAGAGGCAGATAAAATAACTCACTAAGTGATAAATCTGGAACCAGGCCCCCAAAATAATGCAATCATGCTGCAAGCCAAAAAGAAAAAAGGAGGTAAAGAGACGAATCGAGCGGGTAGGATTCTGAAGGTTTCTCTGTAAACATGATTTCATTCTCAGCTAGTAATTGGGTGATTTGCCTCTAGTCAGATTCAGTCCTCTGGGTACTTCACTGCACAAGGTTTTTCAAACCTTGCATATTAACTCAAAATTTTCCAGGAAATATTTCTTAATTAACGAAAGTATTTAGTAATTCTTTTGTTCTTCAGAAGTTTGCACAGCACTTGGTTATCCTTACATCTTTGATGAGACAGAGACAGAAATTAGTGAACCACTGTCTCACAAGGGCTTCTCCAGCCACAGACCAGGAAAGATTAATGTAACTCAAAATAGAATGAGACCAACTCATTTTTGCCTGAATGTCCAGATTAGACATTTTAGGGCCCACTTTTGTAGAGAAGTGATATGAGAGGGAAGAGAAAGGAAGATGGACAGAAGCAGAGAAAGGACCACTAGGTCCTGATAACATCACAGACTAAATAGAACCTGAGAGATTACCATACATAATATTTCTACTACTTGCCTGATTTTAATAGCCACCTGAAGCATTTGATAAACACACAGGGTTTTTAGATCCTCCTCCTAAAGATTCAGATTCAGGAGGTCTGGGCTAGGTCTCAATAATCTCTTGTTTGGCAAGTTTACCAGAGATTAAAACTTCGGGTAAGACACAGAAGCCAGACACAAAGCAAAAACGTTAGAGCCAGAAAAGCAATGGCATCATGATCCAATGATGGCCTGGGCTGTGGGGGGACACATGCTCTGTATACACCCACTCTGGGGAAGGGGCAGAGAGGCTGGGGTCTTAACACCCTCACAGGGACAGGAGATGTCACCTTGTGTCCATGATAGAACAAAAGCTAGAACTGAGATCTCTACCAAAACAGAGATCCATAAAAAGCTTCCCACTCATGAAATAAGCACTGTAAGAACTCTACCCCTGATGCAGGGAAGTGAAAAAGAAACTTGCCACCTACTGCGAATTCCAGGTGGGTAACAAAAAAAAAGTCTCCTATAAGAAGTTGTAAATCTTACACCAATGCAATATGCAAATGTATCCAGGTTCTGAATTTATACTACTCTTGTGCTGTTAAGATAAGAACACTTCTATAGCTCCATATATTCAGGACTCACTGATAAAAAATTCTGATTGAAGATGAATTTGCAATCAACAAGTACATAAGGAAAAAAATCTATTATACACAAGACACAAATTTTAAAAATTAGCACCATATGAACTTAATAGAATGTTATAGCAGGTTCTGTATAATAAGTAACTCTGAATTTACTAGAGGTTAAAAAAATAAGAAAGAGGATAAATAATGAAGCGACAGGCCACTACGGAAAAAAATAGACAAATTTTAAAAACATTTCCACAAGGGACAGATATTAGTCATTTAAAATTAAAAACTCAAAGAATGTGAGACAAAAAGATGTGTTTGGTATGTCTGGTATGTTTCCATTCATACGAAACTCAGTACAAGCAAAACTGATCTATGATGATGAAAGTTGAAAGAACACTGAGCCTTGGGAGAGTATTGCCCGAGAAGCTGTTTAAGGGAACAGGCAATGCCCTCTACCCTGACCTGGATGATGGTTACAGAAGAATATTCACAGGTAATACCATAATTACTTCCTTGCATGCATATTAAGCAGCCACATTCAATGGGCAGTTTAGACACAAACTGAGCATAGAAGATTAGTGAACTCAAAGAAAAAAACAAGGAGACAGCCCAGAACGTTGAACAGAGAGAAACAGAGATAAAAGATGAGCGAGACAAGAAACAGAAGATAAAACAAGATCTCACATACATCTGAAATGAGTTTCAGAAAGAGAGGAAAGAGACAAAGTCTGAGAATTTTCCTGAAGGGAAGGAAAGAATTATCAGAATGAATAAGCACACCAAATCCTGAGCAGAATGAATTCATGGATCCATGCCTAAACATGTCAGAGTGACCCTGCTGAACAGCAAAGACAGAGAAAATCTTAATAGTAACCAGTGAGACAAATTACCTATAAAGGAGCAACAATCTGACTGACAGCCAATATCTCCTCCACACAGTAGGTGCCTCCTATGGTTGGTCAAAGGCCACTACTAAGTTGTTGACAACATGGAAAATGTATTTTGTTTGAAATGACTGCAGCGAGAACACTTTTCTCGCCAAGAACATTCCATGTTAAACGCATCCTTCATTCACTTCTTCAACAAGTTTTTACTGAGCACTTACTATGTGCCATCCTGGTCAAGGAACTTCCCTGTTCTCTAAAAGCTCAAAACTCTGGATTCAGGTGAGTGATAAATGCTTTGACAGGAGAAATACAGGTGCTTTAAAAGGACAAGGAAGTATATCTAACCCAGAGGAGAGAGGTCAGGGAAAGTTTCCAGGAAGAAGCACATCCAAGCCGAGATCTATCAGATGAACGGGATTAGTAAGGGAGGACATTAAACTCTGTGAGGACAAGAGAAGACTGCCTGCAATGTTGTATCCCTAGGATTCAGAACAGCACCTGGCATCCAAAAGGGTCTCTATAATTACTTACTGAATGAATGAATGAGTGAGTGGACAAATCAACAGAGTGGCCAGAATACAGGTATAAGGGAAAGAAGGCGGAGGCAAGGAAACACTGCATGTTTGAGCCCTCAGGTTCAGTACGGCTAGAGAACAGAGTATGGAGGTGAGTGTGGGGAGAATGGGATGATGGGGAGACAGGTGCAAGATGAGCTCGAAAGCTAGACAGGAACCCTTTTAGGATACGTAAAGGGTTTGGATTTTATTTTAAGAGCAATAGGAATTCAAGGAAAGGTTTTAAGCAAGGGAGTGGTATATTAGATTTGCATTTGCAAAAATCACTCAAGTCCTAGTGTCAATGTCAGGGAAGTTAGCACTGTTCTATAAGGAGAAAGAATATTTCCTCACCAGCAATATGAGGAACAGCTTTCAGATTTCCACCCAAAAGAGTTTGAGAGAGAAGAAGGGAGGGAAGGAGAGAAAGGGAAGAAGGAAGGCAGGGGAGAGGGGTAGTGAGGTGGAGAAAGAAGAGAAGGAAGGAGGGACCCAAAGACTGCACATCAACAGGTCTAAGAAATAAACAAAATCCTGGCTATCCACATCCTGCAGTGGGTATGTTTTCCAATCAGCCCTGAGACTTACAGCAGAGATAAAATAGGAAAAGAATATGTCCCCAGCTCCAGCTGAACATTCTGTTCAGGCTTTTCAATCTAAAAACTTCAATGTGCTGGTCGGCACCGTTGCTGTTTTCATGTTGCTTGCCCTGCACTGGGCCAAACCCTGCCCCAAAATACCAACGTGTCACATGTGAGCCCAGGCAAGTCTTACTAACTTTATAAAGTCTGGGTTTTCCCCCTTCTTGCAAAAGCAGTAAACCAGGGAAGGGTCCATGGTAATAATGACTTTTCCTTGTAAGAACAGCTTCCATAATAGGGGCGGCAAGCCCACAAGAGCCTGGCTGAATAAACCATGCCCAGCCAATGCCAAGTTCAGCAGCTTCTCTACTGGCAGCTCCTGTTGGGACTGCAAAGCGCTGAAGGAGCAAGGGAGGTTCTGAGGATGTGTTCACGGGCCCTGGCACGTGGTACACTCAGCATCTTTAACATTCACAGCTCACGGCACATGCGGCTGCCAAGCCACAATCAGGTTGCTCGCAACAATCCGTTAAAGTTACTTGTCAGAATCACAAGCAGGAATTCCTCCATCAAGATCGGGGCTTCATTTCATCCAGTCAGCTGAAGTCAGCCAGGACAGTGAGGAAGAGTTAAATTGCGAAGAGTTCTCTGGGAGGACCACCTTGGGCCTGGGAAGGGCAACAGGATACTAAGGAATGAAAGGAAAACCTGCAACCACAAGGAATGTGGTTGATGAAGAAGCTGCCACAGGAACAAACAGCCAGAGGGCAAGAGAGAGTAAAGAGCCCTTGCTAGGGGCAGCTGTGATCAGCTGACTTGGCTGAACACTGCACACCTCCAAGGAGCTCTGCCTGCCCAGACTGCAACCTCCTGCTTTTGCAGATGGAGAGGAACATAAACAGAGATGGAGAGGGCCCCAGGGTCCCAGGGTTGCTGTCTAGACACACTTATCACATTCAGGGAAAAAGGAGGCAAGCTGTGGTAGGCAGAGTCCACGTTCTGGGCTCTGACTAAGCCACTGGCAGAGGCCTCAGTCTTCTCATCTGCAAGATGGGGGATCATAATACTTGTCTCCGAGGAAGTCAGAGAGAAGTTTAAGGGCTGAGCTCAATATACCCAGGGCCTGCTCATCCTCAGGAAAGTCTGGAAGCACCCAGCCCTGGGCAGGCTTTCTGCCCACACAGCTACC
Source organism: Cephalophus harveyi (assembly GCA_006410635.1). Classification (NCBI taxonomy): domain Eukaryota; kingdom Metazoa; phylum Chordata; class Mammalia; order Artiodactyla; family Bovidae; genus Cephalophus; species Cephalophus harveyi. The sequence goes on along the minus strand of SJYT01049985.1, from coordinate 34,357 downwards.
ACAGCTCAGACTCGGCACAAGGGAGGTTCTAAGGTCTACTAAAGAATGTCCTGGTTTATCTTTCTCAGCACCAACCTACCATATGAATTCAACCAAAGCAAAGCTTTCCCAGGACCCAAGAGGCAGGGTGTGATGCTCTAAACATACTTCCACCACTGGGAATAGTAAACAGTCTAACATCTAAATTCCAAAAGATATTACTGATACTGTTTATAATTAGCATGCTAAATAAAACAGAATCAGGCTGCTGGCTTTCAGAGGCTGAGCAGTATTATGCAGTTGGAAGAATATATGTGTGTGTGAATCTATGTGTGTGTATATATACATGTATGTATATATATATACATGCACATGTGTGCACACAAATGCACACATACTACTCATGGGTCCAGCTTCTGAAATTTAGACTAGAGGATGGCTACAAAACACACTGACCCCATGGAAGTGAGAAGGGCAAAGGGAGGGCAAAGGGCAAAGCTTTCCCCTTCATCCTCCATGATACACGCCAAAGATGGATTCCATGAAATTGAATGGACCTGGGAACAGCTAAAGATGGAAATATAGATTAACCACTTTTCAAGAGCTAAACTCCAAACTGGAGAATCATTTAAGAAGCATTCAGAATACTAAGTTGCTTACCATTCATTAGCTGCTGCTGCTAAGTCGCTTCAGTCGTGTCCAACTCTGTGCAACCCCATAGATGGCAGCCCACCAGGCTCTGCCGCCCCTGGGATTCTCCAGGCAAGAACACTGGAGTGGGTTGCCTCTTCCTTCTCCAATGCATGAAAGTGAAACGTGAAAGTGAAGTCACTCAGTCACGTCCGACTCTTCGCGACCCCATGGACTGCAGCCCACCAGGCTCCTCCATCCACGGGATTTGCCAGGCAAGAGTACTGGAGTGGGGTGCCATCGCCTTCTCCCTTCATTAGCTAGAGGCTACCAAATGGCCTACACATCCCATCTTCACTCACAACACAAAAAGAACACCAAATATCGAAATCTCGAGAGCTGTCTAGCCTATGGTGTTTTTCTCTAGAAATTAGGAGCCTAAATACTGAACTCAAGCATCTTCTCATTCTATCTACCTTTCCTTAGCAATTATATTTAGTTGTCTTTGTGATTCATAGCTAAAGAATAAAGCATGAATTTCTCTGCAAGTATTTCCCTCTCTGGATTTGTTGCTCATAATAATTCTGATGATTTTCAGAGAAAAATGTTGAAAGTAACATAGTGGCCAGTGTTCTTATCTCTTGTTTCCAAGTATTTCATCACCCTGCATGTAAAACAACAAGCAGACTGTCGTTGGGAAAGCTTTTGAGTCAAGTTCCCTAAAGGGACACCGTACATTTATATTAGTTGTATACCACAAAGAAGGGGCGAGTGCTTTCCATTTACTGATAATTACTATGTGGTTGTTTAATCACAGTGGACCCAGCAGGATCAGTCCACTGACTTGGAAGATTTTAAGGGGTTTAAAACACAAAATTCTGGCCTCTTCCACTAAAGAAGACATGAGCTACACAATTAGTATTTTGCTAAGAGAGATCTGTTAGTTCCCCATAAAGAGCAGGCTACAGTGAGAATATGTGTTCCACAGGACAAAAATGGAAGAAAAAGTAAACTGCCAACTGACGAATGGATAGACAAAATGTGGTATATCCATACAATGAAATAGGATTCAGCAATAAAAAGGACCCAGATACCAACATCTCCTACAACATAGATGAACTCCAAAACCATGATACTAAGTAAAGTAAGTCAGACACAGAAGACCACATAGTATATGATTGCATTTAGATAAACATCCAGAAAAAACAAACTCTAGAGACAGAAAGTAGGTAAATGACTCTGAGCCTGGGCCACAGGAGGGGGTAGTAACAACACATGGGCATGAGGGATGTTTTAGGGGTGACAGAAGTGGTCCACAACTGAATTGTGAAGGTGGTTATACAACTGTGTAAATTGACTAAAAATCATTCAACTGTACCCTTAAGAAGGATAAATTTTATGATATGTAGATTATGCTTCAACTTTTTTTAAAAGAGAGGAGAAAGGAGGGAAAATATATTTGTTGTTGGATTTCTTTAAAACGTGGGTCCAGTCACAAGGTCATACTGCAGAATGTCAGAGCTGGCAGGAACATGTAGCTTGGTGCCTCCCTGAGACACACTCAGAGCTCACCTGAAGGAGGCGGAGCTGGGGCTCTGGGGAGGGTGAGAAGCAGTGGGGGTGGCGAAGACCAGTTGTTCAAAGCCACTCACATAATTACCAGTCAAGTTAGAATGAGAAGCCAGGCCTCTTGATGACTGGTCTAGTACACTATTCCTGACTTATCTTCATTATTTTGCTTCATGCAAACTCCCAATGCATTAACCATACAGATAACCAGTCAGACAGATGTGCTTTGAGTCAAAGGTCAACATTTTGGGAAATGTAGGGAATATTGGACAACCTATGAATTAGTTTTCCTCTGCTTGCTTCAGTGCTTGTATATTTCATTTTCTCGTCTTCTCAGTATTTGTTCATGTATGTGAAACCTATGCCTGTGTATGACCTTCAGATGGAAGAGTCACAGATGTGTGTTTTAGAAGCTGAATCCACTCTAAAATTCTCACTGCTTCAGTACCACTAACAGCAAACATCCTAATTCAGACCTAGCCACAGGGACTTGTCTTTCTAATAGAAATGTAAAATAGATCTTTATTTGCCACAAAATTAAAATGTGATCCAATTATGCAGAATAGGAAGGGACTTGTTGTTGAATTACATTTGAAAAATCACCCACACTAATTTAAAACAATGATGCCACACCCTTAATTACCTTGGGCTTTACTACTGCAGCTTTCAAACAGTACAGGAATAGGATGAGACACAGTCTATGATAAAACATACACAGAAAAATAGGATTCTGCTTAAACAAACAAATGAGCAAGTTAAGACTTTCAAACAACTTTTGGAGACAAATTGACCACCCTGGAAATTACTAGAAAGCTTTAAGTGTCAACCAATATTACAGACTATAGGTTTGGCCCCCCTCCCCCAAATTCATGTGTTGAAGCCATAACCGCTGCCCCCTGTGATGATGTTAGGAGTGAGATCTCTGGGAGGTAATCAGGTTTAGATGAGGTTATGCGGGTGGCATCCTCAATGGGATTAGCGCCCTTATAAGAAGAGGAAGAGACACCAGAACTTTCTCTCTCCACCATGTGAGGATACTGTAAAAAGATGCCCCTCTACAATCTAGGAAGAGGGCCCTCATTAAGAACCAGCTCTGCCAGCACCTGGGTCTGAACTTCCTAGCCCCAGAACCACGAGAAAATAAACATGGTTTAAGCCACCCAGTCTACGGTATTTTGTCACTGTAGCCTGGGCTAAGACAACCAAATACTTCCTTTACAGTTGTGCAGACCTCTGTACAATTCACTACAGCGATCAAGGTGAAGTGATTATACAACACCCCTTTCTCAGGAACTCGATCAGAGGTTAGTTATCCATGTGCATTAAAGTACGTGAGAAAATATTTAGCCTTCCTAAATTTGCATTTTGCAAGGGGCTATTCTTGCAGTGACTTACTTATACATTTATAGCCTATCTTCCAATGCTTTCGCCTTGGCATAAAGTAAAAATTAAAATAGAACTGCATATTTAGCTCAACTTCCCTGTCACAGAACCAGTCCTTAACTTTCTAAAATGTATGACTTTAGCCTTAAAACGATGCCCATCTCCAAACTACTTCACTTTTCAGTTGTCTACATTCACCGGGGCCAGCTGGATGGATGTGCCCAGGATGCTGGGGGTTCCCCAGAGAGGCAGGTATCTCCTCTGAAACTACAGGTGAAAATATGCAGTTAATGAAGAGGGACAGAACTGTGCTGACCAGTATGAGTGGAAGCTCAGAATTTAAATATACCAATGACCTCAGGCTCAAGAAGGCTCCAAATTGGCCCAAGGGAATCAAACTTGTCTAGCCAGTCTTTGTCTAACAAAGCCCCAAAGTCTTCCCCTATTCCACCTGACTGACCCAGGCGATACCTAAAGTAGAAAGAAAAATCCCAAAACTGAAGGCAGTACTTGTACAAGGAGGTCTGTGAGCCCTAAAGCAGAGAATCTTTGGGGAAGGAACAGTATTCTCTAATTACAGAGCCTAATCCCATCCCTGTTACAACAGAAGCAAATAAAATAACCTCAAACCACACAATCTCTAAACTATCAAATCCTATATACATCCTAATTTTCTCAGGTGACACAGTTCAGCTAATTTGTGAAAGAAAAAGACAGAACTGGGGACAATAGAAATATGTAAGGTGGGCTAAAGTTATGGATATCTTGTTCTTTGAGAAAAAAAAATAAAAGTAAATGGAAGATAAAAGTAAATGGAATAAAATGAACTCACTGAAATCTTGAGTAATAAAGAGGAAGGATTACACCACTCTAAGGCAACTAGGGTTATGGTCATAACGATCTCCTCTGAGCCATTTCTTCTCAGGATGCTTATAGAGCCTCAACTGTTTACAAGCTGACACTGGACCCTTTCAGCAACCTTTTTGGCACCAGGGACAGTTTTTGTAGAAGACAGTTCTTCTAAGGACCAGGGTGGGATGGGCGTGGGGGGTGATTCAAGCACATTACATTTATTGTGCACTTTATTTCTATTACTATTACATCAGCTCCATCTCAGATCATCAGGCATTAGATCCCAGAGGTTGGGGACCCCTGCTTTAAAACATAATCCAACCTTATGCTTCTTCTGCTGCTGCTGCTAAGTCACTTCAGTCATGTCCGACTCTGTGTGATCCCATAGACAGCAGCCCACCAGGCTCCCCTGTCCCTGGGATTCTCCAGGCAAGAACACTGCAGTGGGTTGCCATTTCCTTCTCCAGTGCATGAAAGTGAAAAGTGAAAGGGAAGTCACTCAGTTGTGTCCGATTCTTCACGACCCCATGGACTGCAGCCCACCAGGCTCCCCCGTCCATGGGATGCTTCTTCAGCAGGAGCCATAACTCTCTTCCTGCTTCTCTGCACAGAAAGGCCATGACCCTCAGCTTTCCCTGGCTCTTGGGATGGTGGCCAAGTGAAAAGTCAAGCTGGAGATCTCCCCGAGGTGGGGCTCAGGTAACCGGCTGGTTAGATTTTATCTTGCGTGGGTGAGCTTAGCCTCGCTAAGCCAAGGAGGCACTTGGCTTGGGCTGAGAATGATTTCTGTTTAGGTTTCTTAAGGCCTTGATTCTAAACAGCCGGAAGAAAGGCTCCGCTGTCTCGAAGGGCACCTTTCAAGAGAAACCAAAATAGGACGCTCGCTGAACAAAAGGGGACTGTTTGGCCACCAACGTGCTGAACGGGGTCTGCCCGTAGAACTGGAAGCGCTTTCTTGCAAAGTTAAAAAGACAGAGAAGAAAACAGCAGCAAGAAAAGATTCATCCAAGAAATCACCCACTCCAAACCTTCCTTCCCCCACATAAGTGCCAACGGATAAAATTTAAACCTCTTTGAAGAAAAGTCCAGCCAGAGCTCAGCTTTCAGGTCTGAGAAGACACCAGCGTCCCAAGCCTCCCCACTGTCAGATCAAACACACACAAAACAGTTCCTGATACGGGCTTGGTTTCCCCCATACCATACAAAACAGGCTTTCGTGTTAATCTACTTACTGCACGGTGGGGAAAGGACTCTAATTTCACAGCTCGGAGATAACACAAATAATTCACATGACATATTAGCGGAGTATCTGTGGGGAAAGTGTTTAGTTAGAGCTCATTGAAAACAATAGGAGCTCGGCCACCACGTCAGAAGGTGAACAGAGGGCCCTTCCAACAGGCTAAGGCCCTTCCTGTCGCACTCCTTGTTGTTCCAAGTCAACAGGTCTCCCTAATTACACAACACTTCTTTATTCTTTAGTCCGTCCATGGTCTGGGACATTATCAACTTCTTTCCAGGGCCTTCAGATGGTACTGAGTACGTGAAAGGCCCCTGCAAACTAAGTGCCATCAGTGTGCAGACCAGCAATTCCACTAGAATCATCAACACTGCCACCACCTCCTCCAACAAACCACTTGTGTTGTGGATTTCTCTGTCTCTTAATGGTAAACTTAAAAATAAAAAATCTTCCCTAATCTTCCCTTGTTTCCCATGGCTAGACCCATCCTTTGAAGATCTCGTGCTCTTTCACAAGACCTTCTTTCAAGTTTTTCTCCCATGAAGTCTTTCTCCCAGGGCAGTGTGGAGACCTCTTCACAGCGATTATTCATTCTATTTCTCCCAACCTTGAGGTTCTGCCAAGCGTGAGGCAGATTCTCTTTAGAGACAGGATAAATCAATCCTGGGCTGTGCAGAAAGTTTTTAAAAGGTGGGGGTAAAGGGCAACAACTCTACAATCATAAGTTAGACATGTTGGGAAGGAGACCACCACCCAAGCAGATAAAACTCAAATGCAATCCGGAGCATCAATATGCATTTAAAACCTCACTCTGAATTAGACATTCTTGGTTTGGGATGTGTGTGTGTGTGTTTGTGTGTGTGTACGTGCATGCCTTGTATAGGATTTATGAGTCTAAAGCCAGTTTTTTATGATACTTGTCTCTGTCACTGTACCAATTGCTCCTCTTTACTTTCTCAGCCATACCCACCTGAACCTGAGGCTTATTTTCTCAGTATTGCATTTCAAAATCCAGCAACAAAATCTGATGTAAAAATTTCACCTTCAAAAATGTTGCTTCGTAACATCTCCACCCCAGCTATCCCGCCTGGTTAAATGACTGTTTGTTTGTTTAATTCCACAGCTGACATGCTGTCTCATACTCCCTGCCAGACCCACATTTCCAGCTGCCCAGAAGACACATCCCCGGCACCTCCAACTCAGCCCATCCAAAATGGAACCCCTGTTGTCAAGCCATTCCAGCCAATAATCACACCCAATTCTGGGGCTGACTCACTGCTGTCATTACTTCTATCATGCACCTCCAATTTCACCTCTGAGCCTACCTCCGAGCCCCATTCCAGCCCCAGCCCAGTCTCTCCGGAATCACCATGGAGATCCCCTAACTTGGCTCCTTCTCACCATCAATCCTCCACCCCAACTTCAGCATCCTCAGGCTGAAGTACGCTGTGTGTGTGTGTGTGTGTGTGTGTGTGTGTGTGTGTGTGCGCGCGCGCAGTCTCTCAGTCATGTCCAACCCTTTGTGACCCCATGGACTGTGGCCCACCAGGCTCCGTCCATGGGATTTTCCAGGCAAGAATACTGGAGTGGGTAGCCATTCCCTTCTCCCAGGGATCTTCTTGATCCAGGGATCGAACCTGAGTCTCCTGCATTGGCAGGCAGATTCTTTACAGAATGAGCCACCAGGGAAGGCCTTAACTACTCTATCAAAAAGAAAGGAGGTATTTTTCACTTACTCAAAATTTTGCCCTAGAAAAAGGTCCAAAAAGCTTAACTGGGTCCCTGCCTTCTTTCTCCATCTTCATCTCCTGGTCCTTGCTTCGGCAAGGCTCAACTGCACTCATCGACCTAAATGTCCCATGAACCTGCACTTCATGAAACTTGGCCCCAAATGCCTGCTCACTTTTTGCCCTCTAGGCAAATCACTCGCCACTTTTCAAAAAATTAGGCAGATGAACCCACTCAGTGGGCTTTCCCTGATTCCTTTTCAAGTCTTTTTTGCCCTCTTACGTGCATTATATTTTTTTTAATATTATAGCATTCTCTGTATTTTTTTTGAAATTACTAGTTAATGTGTCTTTCTTGCTCATCAATTCCTTTCATTCAACTCTGTACCAACACTGACCAAGAGGGCATCTGCACATAGTAAGTGCTCAATTAATACCTGATGCATCAATGAAAGAAGGCAATTTATTGCATCACCTTTAAACATCTGAAGCTTTCGAAGAGTATCAGATTTTCTTGTCTCATCCCAGTTTTGCCTTGGCTGGCTCATTTTTCACATATTGATTCTAAACTGTACCGTCACTAGCATCCTGAAGGCATTCACTGAATGCCCAAATAAGAGACAGAGATGTACAGAAGATTCAAGACAGTCTACAACACTGCCCTCCAGGAACTGAGACCAATGAGAAGATAAACTGACCTGATGCAGCAAAATGTGACTTCAGTAAAGACTGTAACTAATTAACGCTAAAACCAGAGTGTGTTTGCTACTGAGAAATAGTAACGGACAAGACCAATTAATACCAACATGTTGTCAAACACCATGGTAATTTTCATTGTAGTATTTTATTGGGAACAATATGATACTGATTTTTTTTTTTTTTTACCAAAGTCTGCAATAAACTTTCTTTACTATTTTCTTAATCCAGATGCCAGCCATGGATGCTGTGTACTTTCTCCTCAAATGCTCATGGAGTTTAAAAATCAACAAGGTTGATCTGAGATATAGAAAATGCTCAGTTGTTTACGAAGAAAATTTGCTTTCGATATTTTGATCGTCAGAGTAAGCGTTATATAATGAAAGATAAATATATCTTAAACTATATAAAATCTCAGATTCCCTGGTGGCTCAGACAGTAAAGATCTGCCTGCAAATGCAGGAGACCTGGGTTCAGTCCCTGAGTCAGGTAGATCCCCTTGAGAAGGGTATGGCTACCCACTCCAGTATTCTTGCCTGGAGAATTCCATGGACAGAGGAGCCTGGTGGGCTACAGTCCATGGGGTTGCAGCGTTGGACACAAGTGAAGCAACTGAGCACACTCACATAAAATCTCAACTCTTCGGATGAGGGGTTTCTGGGGTTTCAGATCACCAGGTGGGGGTACTGACTGACAAGGCTGCTGATGCACACAGTGGAGTGAGGGCAGGTAAGAAATGCAGAGCTCCATCAAAATCCCTTCCAGATGGCCTCTGCATGAAAAGCTGGAGAGGAGATCATGGAGTCAGAAACCGAGTCCGGAGATGAACCAAGTAAGTCTTCAGGACCTCCCTGGACACGGTTGGAAATCCATGTTCATCTACTGCCAAACTTCCCTGGTGATGCCAATCCTCCTGCAGGTTCAGGGCTAAAGTCCCTGGAACAAAGTGAAGAGTAATTCACCCTGGGACTTCTAAATTCACATGCCCCACTGGGAGCAGCCATATCTGAGGCTGCCTTCACAGATCCCATTTCTGCTCAAGGGTTAGCTGATGACTTAAGGCATAAAATATGTCTTTATCTTTCTGCTATGGCAGAATCTGTTTGGCCAATGTTCTTTCTTGGGAGATGAATGACAGAATAAAATGACCATGGTTCTTGGGTCCTTAATACTTTTTCCCCAACCTGAGACATGTCCATTAATAGAGGCTCTCAGACATGATAATAAGGATGAAAAGGCTGAAACGAATACACGAAGCCTTGTTTTCAAACGCTATCCTTGATACTATAATTGACTTGGTCAGCCATAACTGATACCTGTCCCCAGGCAAGCCAACCAAGTTGTTAAAAAGGCAACACAAGCAAGCACGTTAATGCTAATCATGCATTTTCTTTTTGATCTGCCTGACTGGTACAATACGTATATGCCTGTGTGTGTATATGTGTATTAAAAGTATGTGTATATTTGAAGATATAAAAATTTACTTTTTCACTGAAAAGCAGTTTATTTTCATTCCCTGACTGTTCAGTATTATAGGACTGGGGCTTCTCTGCTAGAGTCTGCTTCTTAAAGACCAGCTACTCTAAGTCTGTATGTGTGTGTATCACCCCACCATCACAATACAGATTAGACAAAATAGATGCTTAATGGTGTAATTCACTTTACAATGGCACTATTATTACAGCATTACTCTATTTTCATTACTACTGCATATTAGAATCAGCTTCCAACATGTTTGAGTGAAGAAATAAAACAACCTAATCACAGTGCCAATTAATTCTGTGAAAGTCATGTAGTATATCAAAATGAAAACATTTTCACAGCATCCCAGGAAGACAGGATTCCATGCCTGACTCACTTCCTCTAGCTTCCTACGCTTCTATCCCACCATACTTTGACCTAGCCTAGTCCAATTACAAACCAAAAATCAATCAAAGACCCTTAGCAAGCTTAATTGATTCTCTAAGGATATTACAACCCATCAGCACACCCTCCTTTTGTGCTAACATTATTTTCCCAGATTTACCCAACATCATTGTAGCACCAATAACTACTCTTTCTCACGCTGCTCTCATCAGCTCAAATACTGTAACAGCAGAGTGATTTCAAGCAGGTTGTGAGTCTCAGAGAGTATTGCTTGCAAAGTGCATGTAAATTATTAGATTACATTACAAGTGAAAGACTCAGCAGTGGGTCACCATAGTGGAGCATTAATGTAGAGCAAGTTGAATGGAACCCTTGCAGACCAGGTTCTCCTATGTGATTTTTTTGGCAGGGAGGAGAAAGTGACTACGGGGGAAGGGAGGGCAGGCAAGGATGGGGTGCTGAGAAATGAGACACGAGAGAACACCAAGCACAGTGGGGTGGAAGGTGCTCCCCCAGCCTCGATGGCTGGAGGGCAGCCAGCAGTACTACAGGAATAGGGAGGACAAAGGGGAGAGGAGCAGGCAGAAGTGGGACTCTCCTCTTGTTCAGCTGCAGTCAGTTCAGTCACTCAGTCGTGTCCGACTCTTTGTGACCCCATGAATCGCAGCACGCCAGGCCTCCCTGTCCATCACCAACTCCCGGAGTTCACTCAGACTCACGTCCATCGAGTCAGTGATGCATGGCGTATAACCTCTGGGAAAGCCAACAAGTGGCTGATGGGCTTGAACTTAAGTGATTCGTCTGAACTTGGCAGGATCTAGCCTATGGCAGCTGAACTGAGGGACTGGCATAGGATCCAGCCCAGGAGAGAGAACTGGTAGTTAATGAAAGGCCCTTGATGTCCTGGGATTCATTAATTTCACAGAGCAACCAATCAGAAACAGGAAGCAAAAGGGGCTGCAGACCTGAGGAGGAGATGGGGAGAGGTAGCCGGAGGGGCCCTGCTTCTGGATGTGCTCCACCATCACCAGAGTGACACTGGATGTGTGCCAGGCATCACTCCAGAAGCTGTATGGGCATCCTCACAGGTGGGCTTCTCAAGCACCTTGGGAAGCCGGCATCATTAACATCCCGTTTTCAGGTGACATAAGGAAAAGACTCAGTGGTGGATGAACTTACCAAAGGTCACACAGTTAGCACACCTGGGCCCCACTCCCAGCAGGCTTTTCACAGCCACGTAAGCTGTTCTTCATGGTCTGAGTTGCTCAAGACTGGAGCAGGCCTGGGCCTGCCACAACAGAGGGCAGGACTGGTGGATCCAAGAGAAACAGAAGTGGGACAAACTAGGGTGGCTGGGTCCAAACCCAAGACCCAGTTGGAGGTAAGAGCAAGTAGAAGCTGTGATTATAGAGCTGGGAAGTGCAGACCTGAATCTTCTGAGATGACAAACAGCTCTCCAGGGCAATGTAGGAGACAATCTGCACTATTAATGAGCACCTACTTTTTGCAAGGTGTTGAGCATGTGTGAAAGAATACACCATGGAGCTCATCTTCTTGGGAGGACCTGACTCTTGCCCAGGAAATAACACTAGAAAACAATGTAAAGAAACCTGGCAAAGGAAGAGGTGACATGTTGATTGAATGAGCAAGGTCATCTATGTGTCTGAACACTGTAAAAGAGAACAAGAGGGAGAGGGTGAGTCTTATCAGGAGCTAGAATGACTGTAGGATCTCAGGAAGCAAGGAGATTGGACCAAAAGTGGGAACTCAGAAGTGGGAGGAAGAGGAAGAGGAGGAGGAGGGTCTATACTAGCGAAAAAAGAAAGTGAAAGTGTTAGTTCCTCAGTTGTGTCTGCCTCTTTGCAACCTCATGGATTGTAGTCCACCGGGCTCCTCTGTCCATGAGATTCTCCAGGCAAGAAAACTGGAATGGGTTGCCATTTCCTTCTCCAGGGGATCTTCCCAACCCAGGGATGGAGCCTGGCTCTCCTGCAACGCTGGCAGATTCTTTAGCCCCAGCCCATACTAGGAATAGAGAGAGGTAAAAGAGGCTGAGGTCAAGACAGATGTGGAAGAGAAACCTTAAAAGTCTTTGGTCAAAGGCGACCCAGACAAAGGGCTACACCAAGATGTCACCAGGAGAACTTAAGATCAAGCAAGGCAGGGATTCTGACTTCCCTTGTCTATTGCTTTCTCCCCAGAGCTCACTTAGAACAGTGCCTGGCACAGAGAAGGTGCTCAGTAAATTTTTGTTGATTGAAAGAATACCACCCTCGTGCCTGTACACAGTGATGACAAACTGCAAGCAAAGGGATTCCCAGAATCTACATGCTGAACCGGACTAGACAAATGCGTGTCTAAATGAAAAAGGATGTTAATGAGCATGTTCTAAAAGGGCATAAAGATCCTGAATGATTAAAAATAACAAGTATTTACCTTATTTTCCCTCCCTCAACTCTTCCTTGAAGTTATAATAAAGTAACACTTGGAGTCCCACATCAGTGACTATGGAAAACTTCCCTCCCTCCTTCCCTCCCACAGTCAGGCCATGGCCCACAGAAAGGCTGCTTCAGCTTCATGCCAAAGATATGGGTTTTCAACTTCATGGAGCCACCCATATAGGCTGTGCAACCAATCTGGTGGCTCAGGACTTGTATTTTGTCTTTAAATAACAGAGGAAAAACACCGAACATTGCAGGTGATGGATAATTTATATGAAAAGTTTATTGATGTGTGTGATATATCTGTGTACTGGCTTTCAATAGATTGTGTTTTTCTCATAATAAACACATGAAGAGGGACAAGAAATTCCAATACGAGGACACTTGTTTTCATATCCAAGCTGAATGACCTTTGTTTTCCTGGCTAAATGCAACCATCAAAGATGCTGCTCTTTGGGCCAGAAAACTTGCTTCATCCTGAAACATCATGAAATTCCCTGCAACATAACTAAGTTCAGAATCAGTTCCCAGACACTGCACTAGAGGGACAAGAAATTCCAATACGAGGACACTTGTTTTCATATCCAAGCTGAATGACCTTTGTTTTCCTGGCTAAATGCAACCATCAAAGATGCTGCTCTTTGGGCCAGAAAACTTGCTTCATCCTGAAACATCATGAAATTCCCTGCAACATAACTAAGTTCAGAATCAGTTCCCTCAAAGTAGCATCAGTTTCAGAACACACAATCTTTTTGAAAAAAAATTAGATTTATTTATTTTTTCCAGTTACAAAAATAATACACACATTAATGCAAGAAACTTGGAAAATAGAAAAGGGCACAGAGAAAGAGAAACTCATAGGTCCCCACTATCCAGAGATGACCACTTTATCATTTCATCATTTAGGTACATTTGGGCCAATGCTAACATACACACACACACATACACACAAGAGTTTTTATAAAAATGATCTCATTCCATGCACACTACTATGAAAGCTGTGATTTTTCACTAAGCAAAAGATCCCAAGCATCTTCCACTACAATGTGAGTTTTACTGACTACATAGTATTCCATTTGCAGACTTGCTCAGGAGCATCCCCATAAAAGGCCCAGACAAACCCTCTGCCTTGAGGAAAGATGACAGCTGCTGAGAGACGTCCTCCCCCACTGCATAGCTAGGGCTGGCCGCCTCCAGCTCCAGAGAGCTTAAAAGCTCCAAGAACAGAATGCCCCACTCTATGTCCCTTATTTTACTTTCTATTAAATCAGAGCAGGCCATGCAGACACAATTTTCACTATGCCCCCAAATGGCTTTACTGGAAGGGCCACAAGCTCACTAGCTAATTTTTAAAGAATAATAAAAATGCCCGATGGGATTTGAAAATAATAATACTGAGAATGTTCTGCTATTGATGCACAGCCAAGACAAAGTGTGCTGACTTTCAAACGTATCTCCACCTAAGGCTTGGTTAACGCATATCTATTATAATAGCCTCAGAGGGGGGCATCTCCTGGTGGAAAGGAACTTACTGGAACTTCTGAGCATCTTGACACAGCATACAAGTGGAAGGAACACTGTTAGGGAGGAAGAAGATCTGCGTTCTAGTCACAGCCTTGTTACCTACTAGGAATGGGGCCTCAGGCATATTCTGATCTCTGTAAAAGCCAGTTTAAATGGGAAGAGAGGGTAGATGAGATGGTTCATAAGACCCCTGCTGGCTCTAACAGGTTTTAGTCTAATAAAACATGACCAATGGCAGTCTCGTGAGTGAGCCCTATACATATGGGAACATGTACCCTCACGCTCAAGATCAGAAATCAAGCTTTAGAATTTTCTAGAGTCCTCTCAGGGGAACCCCATTTGTTCTACTGATTCTCCTGGGGGTTTCGAGAAAGTTTAGCAGCTCACCAATCTTGAGGCACTTTCTGTAGAAACGTGCTTATCCAAAGTGGGTCATGAGTGCCAGAAACGGTAAAATACAATTCCGGCAATTTCACCCTTGTCAGCATCAGTCAACCAATATGATCACTGAAAGAAGCATTGTCTTTGATGATCAAAGTATTTCATTTGCCTTGCTTTCCCCCTGCTTCATTACCTGCACAATTGAGAGTTATGGGCAGTTCACCCTTCCCGGTGCCCTGTCCTTTCAGATATATTATCCTTGTCACGCAAACATTCCTGAGAGTACATGCTGTATTGTCACTGTGGCCTTCTTACCATCATCCACTGGCTTTGTGATTGTAAAGTGAAAATGAAAAGCAATGCAGTTTATTGAAAAGTTTTTAAACTTGTGAAATATACCCTTGTTTCTTCTCTGATTTGACTCTCAGAAATCCATTAGCTTTTAAGCAGTCACTCCTCCCCATGATTGGCATCGATCATAAGGGATGATACAGGTCTCTTTGCTCTTGGAAGGGCGGCATCCCATCAGAGCGTCTCTTCTCCGTCTCTGTCCATTTCTTCAGATTTCTTTAAAACTAATTAGAAGAGTCAATAAACACGCCCGCCAATTCCCTTAACACACTCGAAGCACATCGGCCTGCCCTTCAGACCTGTTCTTGTTCTGTTGCTCCAAGTATTCCCTTACCTGCCTTTGTCAATTGGCATTCTCGACAAGTTCGTCATAACTTCTCAAAGTGTCAACTTTTCCTCTGTTCATCGTCCTTGTTAAAGATAATTTAAAATTAGAAAGGCACGTTCCCAGCCATTACAGAGTCAATGCTAATTTCATTCTCTTTTGCACGTAAGTCTCCTTCCCTCTAGAGATTCCCTTCCTTGGTTTGCAGCCCCCACTCCCCAGCCCCCAAAAGGCAGCATCCTTAATCTCTGTACGCACGACCCCCTTCCCCTGTTTCACCACTCTTATCTTCCCTCCTCCCAAATACTTCACCCAGTGAAACACACTTTAGTATGTGGTTCTCCTTCCTTCACTCCACTTCTGAGAGAAATGCCTGTGCCTGGAGATTGTAAAGTCACCTTCAGGAAAGAGGCATACAGTCGGCTGTCAATTAATCAGGATAAGACAGAAAAAATTACAATGTGTGCAGTTCTGCTTCTCGGTACATGCATGTATGCTTTGGGGATCAAGAGGATTTCTCGTGCACAACCTAAAATTCGCAGCAATACCTTTTTGTTGGGCTATAACGAATTCTCTACCTAGCAGCAATTCTCTATCTAGTCGTTAATAGTCTGGATTATTTAAAACAGTGATTACCATACTTTATTATAAATTCAAGTGTTGGTCCCTCCTGTTTCTCACCCATTCCGTTTCACCTCTATTCTTTGCAACCTGCCTGTGTCTCCTCAGTAGCACTCTTCCCTTATAAGTCAAATGACGCTGCTGCTGCTGCTGCTGCTACTGCTGCTGCTAAGTCACTTCAGTCGTGTCCGACTCTGTGCGACCCCACAGACAGCAGCCCACCAGGCTCCTCTGTCCCTGGGATTCTCCAGGCAAGAACACTGGAGTGGGTTGCCATGTCCTTCTCCAATGCATGAAAGTGAAGAGTGAAAGTGAAGTCGCTCAGTCATGTCCAACTCTTAGCGACCCCATGGACTGCAGCCTATCAGGCTCCTCCACCCATGGGATTTTCCAGACAAGAGTACTGGAGTGGGTCGCCATTGCCTTCTCCGCAAATGACTCTATATGTATTAATTTTTAGTCCCACATCGAGTTTGACATATAGATTTTAAGCCAGTTTATTCTCCCCCATTAGGCACAGAACCAAACATCACCATTCTTGTCACGTACACAAGTCCATCAAGTTTCAGAGTGTCATTTATACACTCTTTTATTGCTTCTTACTTCTTTCACACACGCCTACCACTTACGTACAGCAACTTCACAACATTCATATTTCATAAACTTCATCAGTATTCAGCCAAATCCTCCCCCGAAGTAAGCTAGGTATTTTTAACAGTGCGCTGCCTCTTTCACAGGCGTGAGAATCCCGCACTGGGTGGTACCCTTCTTGGTGCCCAGGAAGAACCTCATCTATCATGGTGTGTTCACAGATGCAGGTACTTCCTAACTGTTTTCAAAAACTTCACGATCATTGATGATCAAAACGCCAATGCCCAATCACGCTGTTAGAGATGACTGGAGGCTGGCGATTATAAATCCTCTACACCTTGATTATTCCTCTGAGCTCCAGGGAAAGCAGCATGGGTGTAGCAACTACCTGGGAGGGCCTGGAGGCCTCAAGCACTTCTCAGACTGTGTGAAGCTTGTCCTCTCCATTGTTGTGGGCCCTACAGACAGTGCCTCGGCGGCCGCATTCTGTGAACAAAACAATCACCAGGAGACTGCGGGGCCACGCCACTGCCAATGCGCCACAGCACATAATGTGATGGGACGGTTTGTAATAATGATGTGTCAGTGGAGGCCAGAAACGTATGTTAGGAAAAAAAATATGTTCTTCCACCAACACAAGGGAATTGCTACCTATGATTCCTTTTAACATTAGCACACACGTAAGAGCCAGACCTGGAACAAAGCCTGCCTAACCCACGGGCTATGGTACATTTATACTTCATTATGCCTCACTCCACTTTTCTAACCATTTCTTGAGACAATCTCCTTGATGTCTTTACTCCAAAAGCAAAGTAATAACAACAAGGCCGTCACAAAAGAACACCAAGACTCCCAAGCTGAATTTTCAACAGTGGGATATCAAAGATATCACAAGATAACTACAGACAAAAATTAAGTCAGGTGGGAGGGCCCTGAGAAAGTCAGCTCTGGATGATGCAGTACCACACTGGTCCAGTGAACAAAGGCCTAAGCTTGGATAGAGAGCGTCCTCTGGGGAAATCTATATGCTCTTTATTGACCTTCTTGAAAGTCTTCCTTCTAACTCTAGAACTTCCTAACTTTCAGGGTTGATAAAACCCTTTCAACACATATAAGAAAGAAGCAAAATTAGTTGATATTTCTGTGTACCATTACACAGGGGAAAACTGCATAATGTTATGGTAATACAGCACATAACTTATTTGTAAATACAATAGCTTTGCTAAATTTTTGAGAATGAGTTTACATTTTCTAGAGAAAGAATTAGCATCTAGACTTGGATTGAAATTTTAAAGTAAAAACCTCAACTAACCAGAATCAACTAACTGACATGAATTTCTATTTTGCCACTTGCAACTCAGAGAACAAGGGAGGCAAATAACAAAACAGACAGATATTGAGGATTTAACAACAAAAAAAAAAGATTTCCAAGCTAGGATCAGGACAGATTTAGCCCAATTTCTAACACCGTCTCCATTTACAGTTCTATAATGTACAATCAGAACTCATCCTCAGAACAGTGACCCTGCAGTACCCTAAGGATCCCAAAATCTCTAAGAAAGATTCAATTACATCCCCAGTGTTCTTCCCAGGGCAGGAAAGGGGACCAGCACACTTTCAAACACATTTGATAAGGAAAAGACAAAAAATGTTTCTGCTCACTGTGCCAGAAAAACAAATTCATCGGTGATGCCTTGGTACTCTTATAGAAAAATCATGGTTTATTGTATCTTAATCAATGCTTGAACACTCATTATCTGGAGAGTTCTGGGCAAGCATTAATTCACAAGGATTCAATTGTATTTTTCTTAACATACAGCTTAATAAGATGGGTGAACATTTTAACAGCTCATTTCAGACCAACACTTGCCCTTCTGAATGAGATACCAAGGGAAAAATAAAACAAATCCTCATTTTAAAAAAACATTTTATATTTTAAATGATGGAAGGGAGAACATCTTGGGGAGACAGAAGCAGAGAGGAGGTTGTTCTTAAATTCTCAGCAAGGAAGACAGTCTTCATTTTCAGAAAGGGACTGCACATTCTAGGTTGGTATTCTCTCTGGCACCTGAAGGCCTTTCAAAGCAGACTCTTCTTGCTCTACAGGAACCTATCTCTAATCTGGGATGAATGGGTCAGGGGTCCCCTCCAGGAGGAAGGATGCTGTCTACCTCAGAGTCTCTGCACACTGGCTTGTACAAGACAAAGAGGATACGACATTTGAGAACAGTGACATTTTCTATAAAAAATTTTGCACGTGGGGCAATCACATTACAACTCTCTCCCCAGATACCTGAAATGTAGTTAAGTATTTTGCTTCCACAGACAGAAATACATAGATGAGCTTAGAAGGAGACTGGAAAAATAGTGGGGGTTGGGGAGAGCACCTTCAGAAAAAGTGGTACGTGCTATAATGGACCACACTCCATCAACAGGCTGCTAAGCAACACCCAACTTAGTCAGTCCTTCCAACATCACACCACAACTTCCTCAAGGTAAGAATGGGAGAATCAGGAGAAAACTGTGCATCTTAACTCAGAAATGACAAAGAGTATGGCTCATGGAGAAGAACACCTGGGTTTGCCTGATTCACAGTACAAAGGCTAGCTCTGGACAGGAGTCAGTTTGCTTTCAAAAATGATTCAGCTATCACCAAAGACCTTCAGAATATCTGTATCTGGAGGCACTATATATTGCAATTAACAATCCCGTACCTCCCTACATCCCTCTTAGGAGTCTGGTGTAGAAACAGCAGTATGCACTGTACCCCTCAGCTCTACCGACTTGAAAACACAAGCTTAATGTCTCTTGGTGAGGGGGGGTCCATCCCTGCAGCCTCCATAATTCAGTTTCAGAAACAGAGATGTTTTCTAAAGCCAAGGGCTCCTCTTAACACCAGAAGATTTTGGAAAATTCCAGCAGGTGACTAACATTAAAAAAAAAAAAAAATGTCTGTTGTAATGTTTTCAGCCACTCAGGATTTGACTTCTGGATTAATAATTCAATTCTTTTTAAGAAAGAAGGGGGAAGCAACAGAAAAGGTTTTCATAATCATCCTCAAATGCATTTTCTAAAATTATTCTATTACATTTTTAAAGGGTATAATTATAAATGTTTTTATGAGCAATTTACTGGAAAATGAAAGTCCCTTAGTTTAAAAAATAATTATTCCATCCCCCTGGCACAGAATTTTATCCCAGCCAGTAGCTCTTTCAAACTACAGGGCATCATTTGTTCACTGGGGAGAGCCAGGTCCACGTAAGAAAAGCTCATCTGAGAATCAATCTCTAGAAAACGCTCGAAATTGCCAGGCAAGAGCACCGACCAGAAAGTGAATCAGCCAAGACTGAAGTGGTGAATTGTGGAGAAGGACTCTGAGAGGCAAAGATTCCTGTGGGTCTAGAAGTCCTCAGGGCTACAACTAAACTTGTTAACTGATTTTAAGTCAATCTAAGCTCAGCTTCCAGCGGGTTCGATCTCAACTCAACTGAGCTTTTCAGTGTTAATCCCATCTTCTGGCTTCGATTTTTCCCTTAGGTCAGCCTGCCCTATCAGCCACCCACCTGCAGCACCGGTGTTCCAGGCCAACGGCGTGGCACACAGCCCCCTGAGGATAACTTTAGGGAGGTGGAATGTGTAAGTTTCTGGCATGCATATACTAACGAGATTCTGGAAGAGGGTTTTTAACAACAGTCATGTCACAATGCTCAGGGCTCCCTGAAGTCCCTGAAAGCCTTGCTAAATTAAAGATTCGCTGTGGCTCCTCCGCTTCATTCTTGCTTCCCATGTTGTCTCCTGCCCTTCTTCCCTTTCATTGGGCTGAAAAGATGGGGCTGAACAACAGCCATCATTAAAAACACCCAGAAAACAAAACAGGTCTGCTGAAAATGCTAACATACCCTGCCCCATTGTAAAAAGAAAGGGAGGCCGTCTTTCAGATTATAAAGTCACATATTTGATTTTGGAAGTGCAGGCACTAACGGCGCACGGTCCATTCACCCGTGGATTCCCAGGAGTTTGGAATCCAGCAATAGCTTCAAGTCTACCTAGGTAATGTCTCATGAGGTCACCTCAATGTCATGAGAATCCTGACCACAGTCTGTGCAGACTGCAAACACTGGCTGCCTGGAAGCTACCCCGCTACCTCCCAGGAAAGCATCCCCCAGATCAGAGAGCGGCTCTCTTCACCCAAGGCCAAGGACTCCACTCAACCCTCCTTGAAGTTGAAAATGCTGATTTTAAGGTGATGGTATTTGCTTTTCCTCTTGCGTTGTCTGCCTGTATGCTTTAAGTATTAAAAAGGCGTAATCACCTAGTGTGTAGGTTAATTTCTTTCCGATATTGTAATTTATGCAACATTAATACTGGATGCCAGCTCCAATTTTCTTACTGCTTACACTCTGGGAGCCGACTTGCATATTCTGCCAATTCCATTACATCATCTGAAAACCCAAACATTTCCCATTTTCAAATCACTCTCATCTACTGAGCATACTTACACATTCCCTCTTCTTCTTCCTAGCTCACATGCACAAAGATTGGTACCCCCAAGTAGCAGACAGTACATCTGAGGTTAAAGTCTGCAAATGCACATAATTTCTGGAAGCTATTACTACTGCTGTGTTAGCTAAAGGATGCCTCCATCTCTGACCTTCCTTTTCCATTCAGACTGTTATATAACCGAGTGCCTGCGTGCAGGATGTGAGTTGAGTGTTTGGGCCTTACCTCCTCTCCCTCCCCCCATTAACTCTCCGGAGGGATGGACAAGAGGTGGGTTCAAAGAAGAGGGAGTGGGGGGTGGCCCACTAGGGGGCAAGGGGATGTGGGTCAGCAGGTCAGTTGCACAAGATGCATCTTATCTGCACTTTGTCCCTCTTCCCTTGTTGCTGAGCCTCCGGGGCTGGTGGTACCGAGAAAGCCCCATCGGTTATATAATTTGCAAGAACAGCAAGTTACGGATTTGCTAGTCGGTTCTGCAGCCTGCCACCCTGATCTCTTGCAAGAACACCTTCTGGCAAGAATGACACCTGAAGATGCTAATAACACACGGGAGGGGGATGGCTAAGACAGAGGGGGTGGCAGCACAAACCAGAAATTAGTGCGGCTTCCTACATACTATGTCCCCCTCTTCCAAAAAAAAAAAAAAAAGCCTCAGAAACACATGAAGGGGATTTTCTCCAGTGTTTCTGATTAACCCTGTTACATAACCCGCTCGCATTCCAAATCCACCGTCTCAGGTCTAAATATACTCTTTGCAGCCAAAAGCTCTCTACACACAAACTCACCCAGCTAGCGGCAGGTCCCGGCCCCCGGCCCCATCCCCCTTCCTGTACTCCCGACCCTCGCTGCCCCCTCCCTCTCCCTTAAACCGCGATTTGATGTGCTCGCTCTTCCGAAATCGCCTTTAATTAAATGTTTTTCGCATGTGTCATCCTGATGGCTTTTACTGTACTCGAATTCCGTGAATGGGAAAGCGCCTGGACTGGGGGTGTGGCTAAGGTGGGGC